>CANSNZ010001297.1:0-211108 GCA_947646795.1 Beta lomatogona
AACAATGGATGTGGTTGAATAATTGGATTTCATCCACATGCATGAAGCTTCACCTCATATTTTGGTAAAAATTTGTTGAGCTTTCATAATTAAAAGCTGAAAACAGATGCTTTTTATGTGGACCAAATCGGAAAACAATTCATGGTTAGAATTATATTTGAGTGAGAAACAAAAAAGAAACAAGTATAATATATATTTAACATTCTTCTAATGATCATGAAGCAAGAAGTCTATTTCGAGTTTCAAAGGTTGACAAAGTTTGATGGCATAGATGAGAAAGAGAAAATGAAAGAGATAAATGTTTGGCATAGGGAGGCGAAAAATTTAATAAGAAATTGCAAGTGTGATTGTTTCCATGTCGATTTACCAGGCAGATAGAGCATTTTTTGTAAATGCTTTTTGTTTTTCTTTTTTATTAAGAAGAAAGCATCTAATTGATTTGAAAACAAAGGATTTATAACAATATTGTTGGAAGTTATAGAAAGATAAGATAACCATCCATATCTTTCTTTCCCTATGACCTATAAATGAACTATTTCAGATGTATAGTTACAATTTATCCTTTTACTAAAGTACACTATATATGTTTTTTAGTACTTCCTCCGTTTTTTTTACATGTTTATGACTTCACTTTTCACGCATGCTAATGCAAAACTTTGAGAACATATATCTCTAATTTTGTATTTGTAAAAATTACAAAAAGTACATATTAAGATGAATCTAACAAGATCTCACATGACTATATTTTTATTCACGTATAAATCACAAACGATGGACAAAGTGAAATTTGTAAATAGTGTAAAATGTTAAAAAAACGGAGGAAGTATATAATTTCATTAGATACTAAATATTTCACGTCATAGATTGTTAGCAGAATGCATTCATTGTACACCTGAGCTTTTTTTTTTTTGCTCACTTGCTTATTTGCTCATTTGGAGCTCTCCTTACTAGTAACGAATTTTGCTCATTTGGAGGTTTTAAATGAGCAATGAGAAAAATATCCTTTGATGTACCATGCTCTCATAGTACACCCGGGTGTATCATAAAAGTTGTAATTTGTAATGTGTCATATAATATTAAAAACAATTTTACGTGTATATTCACCTTCAAGAATTATTAATTTTAAAACATTATATAATAGGTAAGAAGAATTTCTCGCACAGGACCCCAATCTGGAAGTTGTTCCCTTAATAATTGAGATATTGATAGTGCGGAAAAAGAGATAAAATTGTTGAAACAAATTGCGGAAGATTGAGGCATGGGGGATATCCGAATCTTCATCCTTCTTATTTTGCCTTGCAATATCCTTTTCTATTTCCATAGGGTGATGATGGATATCGAGAGGAAGTTCATTTTTTGCTCAAAATAGGAATGAGTGTGAACACATTTTTCTTTTGTTGAACTTCATCCTTCTTATAGAGTTGAATACTCCGTCTATTTTCTTTTTTATTGGAACACATTTATCGCATTATTAATGATGAGTTAAAAAATGACTATTAAATAGTGTGAAGATAATTTTTGCACCTTAAGATTAATGGAAATTTAAGTCATAAAATTACACTATTTATGGAAAGATTTAAAATAGGAACAATATATTGAAATTTCCCAATGGGGAATACAGGCTCAAATCAAAGAAAACAAAGGGAGTATTAAAAATTAATTTACTTTAACTCCGACGTAAAAACATACAACACTACAAAACAAATATATAAACAAAGAATTGATAACATTACAAAAAAGCTAAGTCAAAAACTTTACGTTTTAGAATGTTTATGGCCACAAATAGTATTATATTCATTCATTAAATTTTACAATGATTTTTTTTATGAAAAATGGCAATGTTGAACATTAGCATATAGTTATAAAGAACATATTTGATGATTTAATAAATATCAAGGTATGTGAAATAAACAACATATTTGATGCTTTCTAATTAATGTAAGTAATGAATGCTAAAAAATAAGAACTTAAATAGATAATGAATACAAAATGAAAAATTACATAATGTAAGATAACAAAAAACATGATGAAAAATCGAAGTTGCTTTAAGTAGAAAGGTCACTCCAACCATGAAAGTGTAAATAGTACTATATATGAGACAAAAGAGAATGAAAAGTGTTAGGATTACTCTAGAACAAGGGGAGTATTATAAATTAATTTACATTAATTTTACAACGTAACATACAATGATACAAGACTATAAGATTAGTATATGTAACAAAATAATATGATCGGACTTTGTGACAAAGTCATTAAATTCTCAATTATTTGCAATTACTTTCTTACATCGTAGAATCCGCCAAACATTTTATTTATAGATAACACCAACCAAAATTCCCCGTGGCATGGTGGTTCGATGGGTGGTGACCAATGGGGTGGCCTAGTGCGGTGCAGTGGTGGTGTAAGAAAACAAGAGAATGGGGGCGGTGATAGAGGATGCACTCACCCGGGAGCGGGAGTGGTTCTAGTGATTGTTTGCCGTAGGTGGTATAAATTGTGATTTTATCTCGAGATTCTAAAAAAAAAAAAAAAAAAAAAGATTGATAACGTGTTGCACCATGATATTAGCTACATTAGTCACTGAACGCCACGAGTCATAAGCGCTTTTGAACATTTTCATTCATTATATGACTATAAAAATTTAAATCATAAGCCTAACATCACACCAAGTTTTTAAGATAAACATCTTAAATTTATAAAACAAAAAATTCATTTGCAATTTCAATGGGTCTAAAAACTTTAAATGACGTAATTATTTGGATCACCATAATCAATGTGATCATGAATTATGGATTTCAAATTTACAAGTGCAACTCACAGTTGTAAGCCATAAGTTATAAGTCATAACACTAGTAGAATAAATGCTTATTCTTTGCGGTCATTAAGTGGCCTATTACGGCGGTTTTGCCACAGCAGCATAAAAGGCTTAAAGAATAGGTAAATTACATATTCTTTGCGGTTTTAAACCGTTGCCAATGGTGGCAACCTATTGCCGCGGTTCCTTCCAAAACCGCAGACAATAGGTTGTGTTAAAAAAAAAAAAAAAAAAAAAAGCACTATTGCTCTGTTGTTGGCAAAAACAACAGCAACAGGTTACGTATTACCGCCGTTGCTGGTAAAAACAGAAGCATAGGTCACGTATTGCTGCTGTTTTTACCAAACAACAAAGCAGCAATAGGTTTTTTTTTCAAAACAAAATTCATACATTTCTAATGTCATACTTCACCCAAGCAACATTTTCACAAAGAAAACCACACAACTGCATTTTTGAATTCATTCAAAGATCAAATGAATTAATAAATCTCATAACTACCACATTTACATTTGACATTATAAGAAATGAAACTATGAAACACACCAAATCTGAAAAATATAACCAATACCAAAAACTATAATATCATATTCATTACAAAATTAAAATGAAAATTAAACTAAAATAGAAATTCTAAAATAATTCATTAAAAAGTAAAAACAAAAAAATAGAAATCCTAAAATCGATCTAAACTGAAAATAAAAAAAATGAAGAAAATAAAAAATACAAAAGTTGAAATGCCGATCGAAGAAGGATGACGATGAAGAAATCATCGTTGGTGCAGACCCTCAAACATGAATCTCAAAAAATAAAAATGAAGAAAAAAGCAAAAAGAAATTAAAAACAAAAACAATCAAAAAAAAATCAAAAAATGGAAAATTACCCTTCATACTCTTACCCAGATTCCAGCAACTCTTCCCCTCATTCCCGTGAAATCAACTCTTCCTCCTTCATGGGAAGACCAACAACAACAACAACCTCCACAACTCAACACCTCGTACTCACGACAATGCCCTCTCCGTAGACTTCACCGACGAAGACTCAGCTTCAACCTTCAACATTGTTCTTCGCAGAACCTTCAAACCGGGTGTTGATTGTGGCGTCGGAATACGAACACCTCTTGGTCCGAGCGTCGGCCGACGGCGGAGACGAACGAAGGCCGACGAAGGAGACGAATCGAATGGCCGACGAAGGATGACGAAGGAAAAGAAATGCCGACGAAGAAGGATGACGATGGATAAGAAAGGCCGGCGAAGGAGAGGGTGAAGGTGAGGGATGAAGGTGAGGATGAAGGTGAGTGGGAGTGGGTGAAGGTGAGGATGAAGGTGAGGATGAAGGTGAGGGGAGGGGCGAAGGGTGAATGAGAGAGAATCGGGTGAAAGTTATGGGGAGTTATGAGAAACGGTTGTTTCAAATATAAAAACCTTATGACCTTATTGCTGCGGTTTCTTGAAGAAAAATCGCAACAATAGATTAAAATATTATTATTTTAATAATATTTTATCTATTGCCGCGGTTTATGTCGTAAAACCGCAGAAGACATAAAACCGCAGCAATATCTCGCGCCTGATCCGGAAAAAAATATTCCACTTTTTTTCAAAAATATCCGTTGAAATATATTGGCCCGCGGTTTTCTCAGAGAAAACGACAGAATATGGCTTGGTCAAATGGTCAACTATTTGTTAAAAGCAAACATATTGCCGCTGCTTTTAAAAACCGCAGCAATATGGTTATTTTATATTTTACCTTTTCTTTGTCGTGATATATTGCTGCGTATGGGTAAAACCGCAGCAATACCACCGCAGCAATAAGCATTTATTCTACTAGTGTAATTGTGCAATTCACAGGTTGTAAGCCAATTTCAATCTAATCAATGTGATCAATACTGATTATTACAAATAAGTCACAAGTCATAATTGCGACACTCACTAGGTTGTAAGCCAATTTCAAATTATTCTAAATTAAAATAGTTATTCAAAGTTAATTAACTTACCCTAAGCAAGGTGCGGGTTTTTATTTCATTTTACTATATACCGAAAATCTTTTCCCTAAATTATATTACATCTTTAGTAAAATTTTATTAACATAATACATTGTACGATGTAATAAGGATATAACATGGTTATATTACCTTTGCGAGCACTAAATTTATTTCAATACTAAATTGTAAATAGAAGAAAACGATAAACAACATTAGTATAATATATTTTGGATGGTTTATATTGTACAATATAACAAGGATATAGCATGGGTATCATAAATCATAATTGTGCAACACATGGGATGTGTTGTAAGTCGCTTTTAATTATTCGAATACGATATCATAAGATTTTAAATCACCAAATTTAATAATTTAATTTTACATATTATATTCTTTAAACTTTATATGCATACATTCTAATAATAACGCATTCAATAGATTTCGAACAGAAAAAACTACTAAATAAACTAAAAAAACATCCCTTGTAATTTGGGCTCACATTCTTCAACAGATTAGTAAAACCATGTAACTTGACTAATAAAAACTAATACTTTCCCTAAACGAAAATCTTATGTCCCTTGTAATTTGGGCTCACATTCTTTAACATATTAAAGATACTCTTGAGTCTTGATATCTATACTACGATGGAAGGAAAATATAAAATAAAACACACAATATATTTAGTCCCAAGCCAAACTACTAAAGAACAAATCACATATCATAAACAATCAAAATTCAGGAAGCAGCAAACTAAAAACCGAGGGCAATCGAAGCTTTTAACAGCGTCTTGGTGCATGTACGCAGATGTGACCAGTGGAATGCCAAGTTTCGCCCCATCATCGTGTGCATGATTGTTAAGCTTGTGCTTATGACGGGTAAAGAATTCGTTCCACACTGACTAAAGCCGTGACTTGAGAAGTTAGACCAAACAGCAGTTGAATTCTTCATACCTAGTATGTGTTATGCGCCTATAATCCTCCACATCCTCATTTGCATATATGTCATCATGGTCGATATCAAGAATGAAAAGGTCTCCGTATGGCCTTGCAGAATGGATAAACTGAGGCAATGAGATGGGATCACAGGAAACAGCAGCAAGATCGGAAACCACAGAAAGGCTCCTTCCATCGGGACTAAAGAATGGATGGTTCACATGCCCTGCAAATTATAATTGATATAATCTAGGGTTATTTGCTTAATTTCAAATATTATAGAATATATATAAGAAATAAAATAGTACATAAATATGGATGATGGATCGGTGTAAGCAGGTGACGTCACCCTCTCTCTCATTCCATACAATACGAATTTTTAAAAAAAAATTCCATATTGGATAAAAGTGTAGCCCCAATAGCGGCAAAAGTAGGAATAATGGCACTAGAAAGAACATTTCCGGTAAAGTAGAGAACTCGGAAATCAGTTCATGAATACCATTAGGGGGCATTTGGTCGGGGGTTACATGAAAGGGAAAGGTAATCAACTAAACCGATTCTCTTACTTGTGCCTTTATGATCCATTTAATCATTTTCTTTACCTCATTGTTACCCCCAAACTCCTCTACATTGATTCCCCAACCTCAAAGGGTTTCACATACCCTTTCTCTCCTCTAACTCTAGGGTCACCATGACCACCACCACTTGGCCACCTAAACCACCACCGAAACTACCACCTCTCCACCTTAAACCACCACAGCTCCATCGAAACCACCACCACTCCACATAAAACCACCACACACTCACCCAAAACCACCACTTCTCCACTTGAAAACACCACCCCACTACTCGAAACCCTAGCCCATGCACCAAAATCAACCATGTGATCACCGAATCCCAAGCTCAACACCTGAAAACAACATAAGACCCACCGAAATCCCTACGTAGCACCCGAAAAACTACCAGACCATCCAAAAACACCACTGAACCTTTCGAAAACACCACCCGACCCCCCGAGATACTAGTGCAGTCACCAAACACAACCATTTTATCACCCGAATCACCACCCCTCTGACCTAAAACCAACCCAGCCAAAGAAATGGCCACACTGCTACCCAAAAGCACCTAGATTTACAAGAGAGGCTACCGTGACTTGAGGAGAGAGGAGGCGGCGAAGGAAAGACTGAGGGGACGGCGACAAGGCAGGGGAATATAGGCGGCGTTGGAGGAGAGGAGGGGCCGCGATAGAGGAGAGGTCGGGCGATGGCAGAAGGGTGGTGGTCTATTTAGAGTAAAAGTTGTGGTGGTGGAAATATTAGGGTTTCCTTGATACTTTTGAAACAGACAACTTAGAAAATCAAAGGGTAAATCTTTCCATTCTTCTTGTAACCCTTTCTCAAACCTTTTCTATTTCCTCTTAACAGACCAAACACCCCTCAATATCTACCGGAGGAGCAGCAATGAAGGCTATAAATTCAAATAAAATAAAATTGGGTATCTAGATGATGGATCATCCATTGGATATTTTCATCCCTACCTGCAAGATCACCACTTCTACTTCCGATTACTTTCACCCACACATCTGGATCGTCCGCCTTCACTAGATAAACTGCGAAGTAGCCCGTGTCAAGACCATGGTCCATACCGTCTGTAGTCCTGTTGCGGTTGGATGCGAATACTATCCACTCTCCACTTGGAGACCAGTCACAGTGTGTGTCAACCCAAGGACCATTTGTTAGCCTTGTTATCTCACCTTCCCCGTTTTCCATTGACTGTAAATCTTCTATTATGTATAGATTTTTGTATTTCTTCTCCCTCCGTATCTGGTTGATCGAAAGACTAGTTTTGTTCCTGTTATAATTTACATTTCTTTTGTCAATATGGTGAAATAAAGAAATTTCAGCTTATTACAGAAAAAATGAAAATACAATTCAATAAAGACGAACCTTGTATATACTAGTATGGCCAAAATATTATATGGTTAAGGATGAAAGTCAAATTGTAATAACTCAAATAATATAGAAGTATTATTTTTAAAATACTCTACAAATATGAAAGGTTTCTCTTTACATTTCCTTTGTCACGAATTAATTGATCCCTTCGCCTTAACTCAAAATCCAAGACACATTTTGAAGTTCATAGTATCGATATTATGTATTGTACTCTTATTAGTTAAAAGTGATCCCTGTGTTCCTTATTGATGTTGTTAGTTGGAATCTTTGCACTGTTTGGAATAACATAGAACCTTCAAAAAATTTCTCAATATATAAGAAAAAACATAGTCATGAGGGGTCTTTTTTTTATTCAACTCAATTAGTACTTTGATAATATCAATTTCTTATAAATTTACAAATAAGTAATTATAGATATTTATAAAATGTGCATTAGCAAATGTGCAAAGTCAAATTAGGAACATCAATAAGGAACGGAGGGAATATAGAAATTGGGAATAAATAGGTTATATTTCTTGGGATCCATTTGATATCAATGCCAGTTTACAATTTTGATTTTAAGATTTAATTTCAAAGTAATATGGTATAGATATCATGCAAAAAAATCTGAAAACTACTACTTGTGGTTTGCATATATTTTTGTTTTTTATATTTATATAGAAAAAACTGAAAATCGAAAAAAAAATAAACAGAACAATCTAGCTCTATTAGCCTAACAACTAGCTCTATTAGCTTAACGTTAAAAAGTTAGATGAAGTTTGACCCAAAAAATTAATATCTATGCTAAGTTTAAACTTCTTGAATTGAAAAAACAAATAGATAGTGGGATTTGGCAAACAAGAAAAAGATAGTGGGGTGATAGTGTGATACCGTCTGGATTGGTACATGGGAAGGCATTGTTAAAACCGTTTGTTAGGCGTTTAAGTTGATGTTGACCACCACTGCATGCATCAAGGGATGGCACATATCTCAACTGTTGCGTCGGCCTTGAAAGCAGGTCCTTCACATATATAAAGCGTATCCTTGTTTGCTTCCTGGCTCCAAACTGGAGCGAACACCCTGTTCGGCTCTTCTGCCTACACAATATATACATATAACATATATGTTGGTCAAGTATATAGTTGAATTTTAGAGCGCTTCATAACTTTTTATATAATTACATCATTATTAAAAGATGAAAAGTAAATGAGAAAGAGATTACTCCCTCCCGTTTCGTTTTTAAATGCAATAAAGAGGTATTTTTTGTGAGATATAAAATATTACATTCGTTGCATTTAAAAGCGAAACGGAGAAATATTAATTTAGTTCGAAACATTAGCTAGCTAACAAGATGTCATGACTGCATGTGAGTCTGTGACAGATATGATCATATATTATAAGTACTTGTTCATTTCTTAATACATGCAATATTTTTTTCCCTACACGCTAACTAATTTACTACTTTATTTCTTAATTTTTTTAATTATGTATAACTAAAACTTATAAAAGTCGATATTATGAAAATATGCATTAAGACAAATGAAATAAAACTACAGTTGACTATATTTTTTCCCTACATATTCAGTGAAAGAATATCGGATAAGGTTAGTAAGTGAATAGTGTTTAATATGAAAATGTTGCAGATACTATATATTTACTTATCAATAGTGAATTTACTTGCTTGCTTGTATCTCATATATATGCGGTTACTGATTTTTATTTTGTATAATTGATTTTACAAATCTAAAACTTATTTTCCCTTGATTATTCAAACTGATTCCTATTGATAAAAACTCATCACACTGCCAAAATATTTGCAACACATAACTTTTGCATTGGCTTTATATCAACTTTGATGTATATTTTGTTAGAATATAAAAAATATATTATAACATCTGTAAATTGTTGGATTAGTCACCATTATTTTTTCAATTTAAATATCAACTTTTTACAATTATTACTAATAATTATTAAATATAATTTGCTTTATTTGCCAAGCCCGATAATTAATATATTATAAGTAGTTTGAGACGTATGAAATATTTTTACGTTATATATGTCGTCGTACTCCCCACGGTGTTTTCTTTTTATCTTTTTTTATCTTGAACATATTTAGTAATTATTATACATAAAGAAATGTAGTCGTGTGAGATCTTCTTAGATTCATGTATGCTTAGTTTAAAAAATATCTCAACTTGTCCTAATATTACTTTTCCCATTCCAAAATGATGTTCGCATTTCTCATTTTCACGTTTGTCAATGCAAATCTTATATCATTACTATCTTTAATTACATGTTTGTAAAAATTATTATAATGTGATTTTCATAATGTATTTAATTCATTGAGATGAATCAAACAAAATTCACTATGATGTTTTCTTAAAAATTTGGAAGATTGTATTTACATATGAATAGTGCCAAGATTCCTAATGGGAACATCTATAGTTTTTGGGAGAGAGTGAATACTGAAGTACCTATGTAGAGATATTTGCAGTCATATATGTGCATTGGAGATCGAATATGCAAAAGTGAGTGAGCAAAAAAGAATACCTGATAAACAATTTGCGACCCTTGGCTATCAAGAACATACACTGTCTTGAACTCATTATCAATGAACGCAAGTTTGGAGTGATCTTTCGAAAAAGATGGAAAAGCTCCTGACATCCTAAATAAATCTACACCTGGTTCTGGAGATTCGACTTCTTCGAGCTTATCAAGGAGATCGGCACCATCCTGTTACAAAGTGAGGATGATGTTGATTTAGATCTACAAACGAAAATGATTACGCTTAAAAGTAATAACACTTTCTTTTTTGTTTTTTTTTTTTTGTTTTTTTGTTTGTTTTCCAATTTTCTGATGAACAAGGATAGTAAGCAATGTAGTTGGAACTCTTTTTTCCCATTACGCTTAAAAGTGAGTTAAAACGCTTAATTCAGAGTTTTTGTACCTTTCAAAAGATTTAGTAGTTGGAAATAGAATTTGATCACATTTAAGACATATAGTTTGGTAGTAAGATTATGGCATTAGTTTTTTTTTTTTTTTTTTGACAATTTAGGAGTTTTGTTTAGAAGGCAATCAAAGCCAGCGAACCAAGATTTTGATTATGTTCGAAGGGGAATGTTATGTCAGCACATAAATGGCATGTCAGATACAAAATGGAGCCACTCAATATATGAGATGGGATAATACATGACGGTCTACAATGCTTGTCCATATATTTTAATAATAAATACTTAAATATAGATGTAGATATTGCAAAATATTGTACCATGAATGCTTGCTTGACTGTAACTGGGGATCTTCTCAACTCCGTTACTAAAAAGTAATGTACTTTCAATGGCGAAAATATGCTTATGGTCCTCAATAGAGGCAATTGAATTGAAAATTTTGGCAACGAATCAAGAATGGATTTCTACTTATCAAAACTTCAGACCTGTGTGTTCTTGTTTTTTGTTTTCAGTTTTTAGTTTTTTTTTTTAAAACAAAAACCAAAGGAAACCAGAAAACTGGTTTTCACTTTTCAAAATCATCATGTTTCTAATGAGCCTAACTATATTTTTTTTCATAATAGGACAAATACTATATGACTTTTAAATAGAAAAAAAACTGAAAACCACAGTGATACCGAACAAGCCCTTAGTTTTTTTATCTAACGTTTTCTTATTTACTTGTGTACGTATCCAATGAACATATTTTCTCATTTGATATGAACTTTATCTTTCCTAATATATGATCGCAATATTCATAGAATCGAAAATTAATCACCATAATTCTTAATTATTTTGATATTATTATAAGAAATTTTTATTGATAATTACCTAATTAATTTATGAAACATTATTATTGAAAAAAACCTAATAAATTTTATAAAACAACTACTATATCCTTTCAAAACAAAAGGCACACACGATACTCAAGGCCGAACTTTGAGCGTTAATTGATATTCGAGGCCGAAGATTATATTATTATAGTACTATTTTTTAAGACAAATTTCATGATATAATTTTCATAATTATTATAAGAAAATCATTTGACGCATTTTTAGGTTTTTTTTAGAAGCAAAACAATAAGACTACTTTTGTATTTCTTTTACAGTAGAGTTTCTTCTTTTAAACATCTAAAGTAGGTGTTATTGATTGAGTTAATTTTCCAAAAGCAAATGAATGAGAGATTAGTTCGTACATAGCAAGAAACTCATATAAAGATTGTTTTTTTGGGTATAGAGAGAGTTTCAAGAACAAATGATGTAGACGTGAATTTGATCCTGAGATCTTGAAGTCTACGTCTCAAGACTTTAACCAATTAAATCGGTTGACATCCACATTGGTTAGGATTGCTCCTCAATTTTTATAGTGCGTTGAGTTTTTGTTATATTTATTAAACTCTCAATTCAGTTATAAATGTCATATGACTTTCAATTAATAACTTAATCTTAGCTTTAAAATGAAAGACGAGTACGTACCTCATCTAAAGATTCTGTATTACAACGATGATAACCAATACGCTTCTCACCGTTGAAGTCGGCTATCACAAAGGGGTTATAGTGGTCAGACAAAGGTTTGGTGTTTTGAGTAATTTGTATGGCTTCTTGTTCTCCAGTACTATCAAAAATCTCAATGTGTCGATACTGATCAACATCACGTTTGACATGGCTGAAATCTGATGACTCACGGATAGTTGCCACTACAACCGTGTTGTCGTCGATGGCTGCTGGTGTTATAGCATCAATGTCATCGGGGGTGACACGAGTGATGTCCGATGTCAAACCGCCGTCGCTGATATCGGCTCGAAACACACCCCAATGAGGTCCGTCTTTCTTGTGGAAAAACAGGACATCTTCACTCCCCCATGTCGGCCAGCTACCATCTTCGACAACCTTCTCGCGGTCATAGGGCTCCTCTATATTCATCACAAAAATGTTAGTATTTAGGTAGTCAATCTCGCCATCCCAACCACCCGACTTTCCTTCAAAGGATGACATTGCTATCTTTGTTCCGCAAGGTGACACCGCAGGACTTAAATCAGCTTGTCCTGTTCATGTACAAAAAGGTAAATGTGAATGATCATGGCGTTTTGTATATGTATATACTTCCTCCGTAACAATATAGATGTTACACTTTGACTTTTACACTTATCGATGCAATACTTTTGACCATTAATAACTTTAATTGTGTATTAGTAAAAATTATAAGAAGTTAATATTATGGAAGTATACATTGAGATGAATCCAACAAAATATCATATATAATAGGAATGTACAAGTTGATTTTATCAAAAACTAAAAAATGCATGGTCAAATATAGTAGGTGAATAGCGCAATTGTCAAAGTGTAACATCTATTTTGTGACGGAGGAAGTACTAGTTTTTGGCCTCGAATTAGCTTGGCATAAAGAATACATAAGAAAATGTTTTTTTAAAACAAATTATTTTGAATATTTTGATTTAAATCTTCATAGTTATTTCAAAATCTTAGCAAAATCGGTTTATCAACTACTAATATAAGAATAAGATTATCTAAAGTTTTCCAATGAATTAGAGGAAGATAATTTTAATTTCACAAAAAATATTATAAATCATTTCGTGGAAATTTTTTTAAGGACATAGATAGTTATACTTATACATGTCATCTTTGGTGTATTTAATTATTTCCTAACATCAATAAATAATATATATAGATAAAATATTTCTAGATGGATTAGATCTTGTTAGATCCTTTTTGATGTATGTGAAAATATTTAGCAGTGAGATCTTGTTAGATTTGCTTTAAAGTTCTTTTTAGACCTAATGTCCATAGGTGTGAATGGCAAATGACTGATGAGATCAAGTGAAACAAAATGATAAAGAGCAGAGAAAGTATACCTTTTTTTTGGTTCAAAGGAGTGAACAAGGATCACAAAACAAAATCCAGAGAAACAATACATGTTCTTTAGTGTTTACAAAATTTATCATTTTATTACTTCCTAGTTTGATGCGATCTTTTGATGTGATGTTTAAATTCAATATATTATTTCCTCCATTTAGAAATAGTTGCACCATTTACATAGTGTTTATTATTCACATCTTACACCTTGATTGTCTTTCGTGATTTATATTTTAGGAAAAACATAGTCATAGAAGATCTTGTTAGTTTCATCTCAATGTATATTTTTTAATATCAACTTTATAATTTTTTTACTTATTAATCATGCATCAACAAGCGTGAAAACATGGAAATAGTGCAACTATTTCTAAACGGAGGAAATATACCATAACAGTAAGTTTCAAAAAATAAATCTTAGTTTCATGCAAGAAAAAAATTTACATGTACGTTGAAAACAAAAGGCACGGTAGAAGATAAATGGGAGAGAACAAAACCTTCTGGAGTGAGACGGGAAGTTTCTCCGGTAATAAGATGGGTCTTATAGACGGTAGTCCAAGGTTGGCGACGCTCCGAGGCGGGGTCCTTGGTTGTGACATAAATAAGATAATCGCCGGCAATGCACCCACTGTCTTCCATGCGCACGCCATCGAAAGTGTCGTAAACATGAGAAATAGGGAAGACTTCGAAAACGGGTGGCTCATCATCAAGTCGAAGCGACAAGTGAAGTGTTTCGAGGCCGTTACCTCGTTCGGATACAAAAATCAGGCCGGTTAGACGGCCTGAATCGACATCGTCGTCGTCAACTACAGAAACTATTTTGGGATGTTGGATAATATTTTTTAGAGCTTCAGGCGGTATGAAGTGCCCATTGCTATTGTAGGACAATTCGTCAGTCATGCATATCTCATCTTCTATAGACGTTGGTGAGATTGGACATGAGTAGATATCTAATTTTACAGTTGGACGGTAGGTCGTAAAGAAAGAAAGGCTTCCTCTATTTTCTTCCATTTTTCTTGCTCTCGGCTAAATTTCTTTTGACAAATTGAAGACAATGTTAATCCACTCCCATTCTTGACGTGTATAAATAGGAGTGAGCGAGACTGAATAGTGAATACCTAGCTAAGTCAAAATTTTCAGAATTGGTTTTGGACCCGGTAAGAAACAATTCCATAAATCTTTAACCAAATTTAGTTCTAGTGCAACCATGTCCGTAGAATGAGAAACGGGTCGCAAACCCGGAGGGAATTGTTTATGGTACCTAGTCAAATAGCCCAATTTGGTTAATTTTCTTTTCTAATTCTCATATATATATATTGATTTAGGTTCATATGTACCTTACTGTGAGAATGAGGCTTTTTGCTTATTTTACGAAATTTTTGTTCATTTAATGAAGTATTTGCTCATTTTATGTTAATGTTCATTTTTTGTTTTTCGCTCATTTTAAGCATTTTTTTGTTCCTTTGTTCATTTAATAGATGGAATAGATTGAGTAGCTAGATTCTAGAATTGAAGGATAAGATGTTATGATATCAATTTCCACAATAACAGCAAACCCTTCTTTAGCTTCTGTTATTATTTGCGAAGACTTTTCACTTCTTTACACTTTCTATATATTAGCAGACCTGAATATTTAAAACAAAACTATGAAAGTGATGGCACGATGCATTTGTATTTCCAGCATCTACATTAGAGCTGTCAGTTTGGTTAATGAACTGTTGGTTGAACTGAAACAACTGAAATTTGAACTGAATTAAACGAACCGGGAGTAAGCGTATGCGAAATTAGCGAAAAATACTGAACTGGCGAAATAAGCGTAAATGAAAAACCAAAAGCGAATCGCAAGCGACCCGAAACAAAGCGTAGCGAAAATAAGCGTGAAAAACTAAAAAGTTGATCGATCAACTAAACTGAACCGAACCGAATATTTAACTGAATTAAGCCGAGCCGATTCAAGCTGAAGGCGAACGGGCGAAGCGAAATCAATTTAAACTAAAATTATTTTAAACTAATTTGTAAGCTTGTACCCGAACCGGATTTAGGTATTACCCAAATACATGATAGTACTCCAATTCACAAATTTTATTGTGATAATTTTGTATTAGTACTCTCACATGTAAATTTATCATTATAGTTTGTTTGAGGTGAAGTGATTAAAAGTTGAGTTAGGTTTACAAAGTTGTTTATGTATGATTATGAGCTGGATTTATTATACCAATAAAAAACTAATGTTTCATTTATAAATTTTGGTCCTCAATGCAATAAAAATCCACGGGATGAAGGCGACAATTGATAAATTAAGAATAATAATTTCATATTTCACTATTAATTTACATCATAATATAAAATCTACGATACAAGAATACGGAGAAATAAAATCTTAAAAAACTATATATAGAACATTTAAAACTATATACATTCATTCCTAAAAAAATAAAAGACTATACATTCATCTACAATGGAATAAATTTTTACAACATATGAAGAATGCTTGCGTAATACTCGTCAGAATTTTTGAAGCGAGACCATATGCCGATAATCCGATATGCATATGCCTTCACCTTCCTTTCCAGCAAACTTCCATATCTGGGAGCATTTCACTAATGACATAAAGACACCAAAACTTCAACGTAGAATAAGATAACATAATAGTGCAAATCTATCTCCTATATCTTCAAAGCATAAGCAGTGTCAATAATCAAGACTTTAAAATATGGAAATATCTCAAAAAAAAAACATCCTAGATCTAAGTCATCTAACAATTTTTTAGAAGAGCAAAAAAGCATAAATAAAAAATTTTAAAAAGTAAAGGAAAAATACGGCTACGTTATAAAGTTCCGATGTCCAACCTTCGAGTGAATTTTTCTCAAAATGCTTCTATATTCTTCAACAATCTTAAAGCAACAATGCACAAGAAAAAAAAGAGAACATAAAACAATTATAAATCTGAAAATATCTGAGGATAAACATCCTAGATCCAACTTCTAGTAAAAACAGAAATAAAAAATAAAAACAATTGAAATCGAGTTTAAGAAATTAACAGATCTTGCTTACCATTTCCAGAATAATCCAAAATTACCAGCAAATCTAGCAAATGAGATGGGTATTGGAAATCATAAGAAAAACGCAAAGAAGTTGAGAAGTGAGAGAAAATTGAAAAGGGTCAGGCAATGTGAAAAAAGAGATGAAGATGAACAATAAACATTATCATCTAGATTCATACCTTGTCGTAGACACGATCGGCGGCGTCAAAAAGGCGAAGTCGAAGATGGTTGGGGGGGATGAGTTCGAGGATGCGGAGACGATTGTTGTGACGATGCCGAGGTTTTTAGAAGTGGTGACAGCCCAACCGGTGTTCCGTTCGTAGATTAGGTGGTGATGGCACTGTGTTTTACCATCGATGGACCTATGGAGGTTTGGAAGATGGAAGGAGGGAGCAGCGAGAATTTAGTACGTTTGTTGGGTGGGAAATATGAGTTTGGAGGAGAGAGGTGGGGGAGAAAGTGATAGGTTAGGAGATGATCTAACGGTTCAGATTATTTTATGGCTTGTATCCAACGGTTAAGATTAATGATCCGTGTGCTTTGTGTTGTTTTCTTGTGTGCCCTTGATTAAGATTATCTAACGGTTTAGATTTTGCTCATTAGATGGTTTTGGATTTTGCCTTAACAAAGCAAATAATCCTACCAAATTATTATCCAAAGCAATTAAACCCCATGCCCCAAATCCCTAAACCCCAATCTCATACCTTATAAATCCATTTTCAAATAACAATTATAATTATTTATAGTAGTAGTTAAATTATTCATAATTTATATCATTTATTTAACCGATATTTACTTGTGTCAAATATCTCATTGTCTCATTTATCGGTAAATTAATTAAGGAATAACAAAGATTCATATTATTAAACGAGATAACCCATCATATAAATATATACTTGAAATATTATCTTGAATCTTTTAATAAGCATAAATGCTAATCGGTAAATATATAGTTATACTAGCTATATTGCTCTAAGGTCATTACTTATGAAACTATACTTCTTGTTTTTGGAATATTACTTATACGTCGATTATATGTTTTCAGTTTTCAGATGCATATAGCCTTAATGACTAGTATAGTTATAGTAAGCCAATATAGTTAGAGTAAGACATTGATCTAATCGGCTTTTTAAAAATGTCTAACTCGTCTTTCGAGGAAGTTTATAAGAATTTATACTGATATGAGACGTCCTTTTTAACCAAACATAACGTGATCTGCATAAATGACCAAGTAAACGGAATACAAAGTATTTCATAATACAAAGTATCTTTAACATAAACAGTCCATGTAAATCATATACACCAATTAACTTATCGACTTATATCAATATATAGATCAAAATATCTAATGCTTTAGTAATATGTTTTGTAATTGCGACACATAAAGTTTAAGCAAGGTTCATTTTGATAGATCATAGCCTTTTTCAGTTACATTTTAAGCTTACATTGATACATTATATAATTTAGTATCAACTTGTTTCAGTTAAATTAGATATTTGAAATTTAAAGTAATTGTAACTTATAAACGATTAACTACATTGGAGTGTTCTTATCTTCATTTATGTTATCGTTTCACATTGATTTAATATCTAATAACCTTATACTAACTTGTTTCACTTCAATATTATTTTTGATATCGTAATGGAGGCATGGAGCAATGTTATGTTCAATCAATTGGTCTTGTAACTTGTAAGAGACAGTATACTCTTAATTTTAAACTGGACAACGGTCTAATCCCAATATTAAGAAGAGAACAAACCATCTTTGTAATATAGTGACTAGTTTAATCTAATTAGTGACAAGTTCAATCCATTTGGTTCTCACATTCTTTAATCGTTGTAGTTCGAGATTTGTTGTAATCCAATATTGATGATATGGTTTTATATAGATATTTAGGTGCATTTAGGTTGCATTTCTAGTTCATATTAGATCATTTAGGTGCATATTTGCATGATTTACTCAAGTTTTGCTCTACTACTCCCCGTTTGCGTGTTTCGATGATTTTCAGGTTATTTTGATGCAAATTGATTATGATCATCTAAGATCAAGCCTTTTAATCATTGAGGATGGAGATAGCTTGCACAAGGATCACAATTCATCCGATTGGGACAATTTCGAGTTGGAATGAAGCAAAGAGTTAGTGAAAGAAGTGCCAAAACTGACACTTGTTTACCATTTTGATCATAACTTTTGATACAAAATTGATAATCAAGAAATTCCAGTTGGGTTGGAAACTAGACTTAAAGATCTTTCCAATGATAGGTCACACGCCCCAAACGGACTTCTGGTTTGAGAGATACAGCCTTCGCAAGTTGACGCAAAGTAGCAGTTTTCTCGCCCGATAGGATCGGGCGGCTCAGCCCGATCGGGCCCGAGAACAAATTGACTTGGTGGCGTTCTAGAGTTGAAAACAAGAGGAAAAGGATCTCGCCCGATTGGATCGGGCGTGTCCGCCCGATTGCATCGGGCGATGGTCATTTTGGGCGCTGATGCGTTTATTGAGCCCGATTTGATCGGGCTGACTTGGCCCGATCGGACGACTGTTCCGCGCGCTCATTTAATGAATGTCGGGCTACTTAGTATAAATAGGAAAATCATTGAATCTTTTGTTTTATCTTTGTTTTAGCTCTTATTTCTCATAGTTTCTCTCAAGAACCCTAGCTTTTTACTACTCTTCATTGTGATTCAAGATTGAACCTTTGGATTATTCGCAAGTTTAATATAGTTCATTAATTTGGTAATCTTCTTCCTTGTTCTTTTCATTATTATTTGCTTCTCTATTATTGATTAGATTAGTTTCTTAGTTATTTGCAATAGTTCAATTTATGGATTTTTATATGGAATTTGTTATTGTTTTCTCAAGTATGAGTGAGTAGTTTTATTTCTAGGATTGTGGGGATCTATGTATGCAATGAGGGATTGATAGATTAGTATAATTACCCTATATTTCAATTGTTTCCTGTGATTGAATCGTTCATGCTAGATTTATGAATTAGGCCTGATTTGTACTTCTATTATCGCAATATTGAATCTGCTTCGAGAGGAGAGATTTCGTATAGGCTTTCAATCATTAGGCATAGTGATCCTTGACCATGCGAGAGCGGCTAGGTGATCTTTGAGGGAGGTAATGTTCGAGAGAAATTACATGTGCCCTAGATAAATTGACTTATTGGGTAGTTATTTGGCGGGCGCGCTTGTCGTGAACGCCACCCGGCCAAAGATAAAATTTCTCCTACTCTCTTTTACACTAAACTAGTATAAGGGAAGTAAGGTTCGTATCCACGGGGAAACGGGGACGAGTTCTATACTTAGCGTGCGTTAATACCTAGAAGACTCTTAACGGTCGAGAAACCTAATAATAACAAAAGGGGGGTTTCAAAGAGTTGTTATTAGACTACAACTAACTAACATATAAATAAGATGAGAAATCAATATAGGAAGATCTTGAATCCGATTAACATGCACTTCAATTCATTATCGATCACCGAACCTCGACTCTATTCATTTCCATTATTATCTATTGTTGAGAATTAATCTCGCATTCTCCTTATTCTTAGTTGAATAGCACGATCAGCGTGACTATAAAACCCTAACTAAAGGATAACCTAGTCCGATAGCGTTTAAGTTCAATCCGATAGCAGCAATAAACACGAGAGAACCAATAGACACGCTAACGTCATACAAGCGATAAACATTCAACAGTTGATACAATTTCCCCAAGAAATAACCAAGACGATCTCGCATCTAAGTTACTCCCTAGTTTGCTACTAATTGATAAAAGAATAAAACAATCCGATTCTATTCTTAAATCTAGCATTAGATTAATTACACAATCAAACTAGTAACGTTCCTAGCATAATCATGCAAAAACCATTGAAAGCAAGCATAGAAATTAAACCATAATCAAAGGAAATAAATAGAGAAGAAAGATCTCACAATAATGCTTGAAGCTCCATATTAATCTCGTTCAAGAACGGTTCAAGCTACAATCGGCATAGCATAAGCCAATCCCATAATTGAAATCTACAAAAACTAAACTACAAAATAAAAACTAAAAAGAGAAGAGAAGAAGAGAAGAATGGAGTGTTGGATATTCTCTCTCCTCAAATGTGTGTGTCTTAGGTCCAAAAACAAACTTTAGTATTTATACTAAGGCTCAAAAGTCGCCCGACATTTAGACCGCCATAGGGGGCGCGAGGTGCGGTACAGGTCGCACCGTGCGATGAGCTACTGCCTTCGCAACGAGCTGAAGACTTGGGCCAAACCACGCAGGTCGCACCGTGCGAGAATACTCGCGAGGTGCGAGATACAGGTCGCGAGGTGCGACCTAGCTCGCGTGGTGCGAGCCGGGCTTGCGCTGTCTTTTTGGGCCAGGCCGGGCTGCTTTGGCGATGATGCTTGCGATGCGGCTGGATGGGTGACGATCTTTGGCCGGGCGCCGGGCGTGCGTTGGGTCTTGGGCGTGCGATGGGCAAGCTGGGCTAGGCGGCAGCTTGATGCTGGGCGTGCGATGACCGGAGCCTGGGCGATGCTTGCTGCTCGGGCGTGCGATGGGGCCGGCTGAGCGATGCTTCGAGCTTGGCTTGGCGAGCTTGTGGCTTGTGATGCTCGGCTCAAATGCATTTCACCTTGGAAGCTCGGAATGCATGACATTAACACAACTTATATCGCAAAACTCCGAACTTCCGCTAAGGATGATTTATATGCAAACCTTAACAATTACGAACAAATCCCTTAGCAATGTGCACCTAAAATACCACAAGAACATCGTATAACTTGAGCGCATCAAATACCCCCCACACTTGAACTTTACTCGACCTCGAGTAAACTCAAAATGAGGATCACCAAATAAATCATCACCCAAACTAACGACACCAACCTACACTCCCCATCAACTACATCATCATCATCACATCTTAACAACATCCGCTCAAAAACCTAAACGTAAGGGACGATGATTCACCCACACTTAGATTCGAGCTCACCTGAAAAAATAAAAAGACGCGACAACAATAATCACCAAACGACAACCAAAATGTGAGCTCAAATCCTGAAGGATCTCAAAGGATCTCACTCCAACGCCACAATCAAAATGACAACTCGCCAAAAACCTCAAAAGATAAACTACTACTACTATTACAACCAACCTATATAAGCAAGCTATGGAACAAAGACAAAAAGGGATAAATTCCATGCTTACTCCCAAAAACAATAAACCAAAAGAAAGTGAAAGCCAAAACAAATCTCCGGCAAATGAGTTTCCAAAGTGTATCATTCTCTCTTAATCTCTCATTTTGCCTAGGAGCCCTTTCGGGTTTTCATCCTAGCTTCTCACATTTTTTCATCTCACCATCTTACCCGCTCAATATAAGCCACTCTTTTGCATAAGTTGCCCTTTCGGGTTTTCAACCTATCCGGGCCCCCATTTTTGCCCGAGTCGCCCGCCCTTGCGGGTTTTCAACTCAGCGGGATTCATTTCATCACTTTTTTTTTTTTTTTTTTTTTTTATTTTCATATTCTTTTTCATTTTTTTTTTTTTTTTTTTCAAATTGAAAGTAATATATACAACATAGATACACGAGAATGAGAATACCCTCCCCCTACTCAAACTACACATTGTCCTCAATGTGTCGACAATTAAAAGCAAAAGTAAAGCGAAAATGGGGGAAACCAACAATCGAGTAAATCGAAGATCGAATTCTCAAAACTCATGAAAAGCAATTCGTCAAGCTCAAATTTCTTAACAACACCAACTCAAATCTCATAACTCAACTCACAACCCTCTCCCTCGAATCACTCAAACAAATGACAAGTTCAAAAGTTTTGGATTTGTGAGTTTTTCACCTAGCTTAAGAGATCGAAAAGATACATTAACAATCTCAACCCTCTAGTTGTACCAATTCCTAGCTATTGAACTCCTCCCAACGGGTTTTCTTTTGTGGATTTTGGTTCCAAGTGGATGAAGATTGGTTGTGGATCTTTTTAGTGGGTGGGTGGTGGGTGAAAGAAAATTTGTTGTGGTGGTGGAAATTTGATGAAAAATAAAGAGAAAGAAAGAAAATAAAGGGTCTCGGGGTCTCGGGTTGCCTCCCGAGAAGCGCTGTTGTTTAAAGTCGTTAGCTCGACTTAGTACCTTAAGCTCAAAAATTGGGCTTGTGCTCCATGTGTGACAATGGAGGTTCCATGTCAATCTCCAATTCGAGTACCTGCAAAACTAACGGAGAAGAACTCTTGCAATGCATCGTTAGTGGTACAGTTTCAAAACAAGGTGGTAAATCAGGAGGCTTTTTCCGCTCTTTCCACTCCGGCACCATAACCTGCATGTTAGTAGGAGAGGCACAATCCTCAACCAAGACATCATCAACATTTATCGACTCATCAACATGCTCAATATCAAGAACATCATGCAAAACAGAGTCAACAATGTTAATAGAGTAAAGAGGGTTATCATCCTTAATCAAAGGCTTAGAATCATCGATTTTAAACGCCTCTACCTTTCCCTCGAATTCCATGGTCAAAGAACCAGCGCAAACATCAATTTTAGTGCAAGATGTTTTCAAGAAAGGTCGCCCCAAAAGGATGGGGGCGGCATGCTTATCAGGCTCCATCTCCAAAACATAAAAATCAGCAGGAAATTTCAATTTCCCAACCGTAACTAACACATCCTCTAATTTACCCCTAGGATAAACATTGGATCTATCGCCTAATTGAATCACCACACCAGTTTCATGCAAATTGCCAAGTTTCAAAGACTTATATAATGAATATGGAATCACATTAATTGACGCACCTAAGTCTAACATGGCTTTAGGAAACATGGTGTCACCTATGGTACATGGGATGGTAAACATGCCTGGGTCCTTGCACTTTTGAGGCAATTTCTTTTGAAAGATAGCAAGAGACATGCTCGCTAGCCTTCACTTTTTGCACTCCCTTTTGTTTTTGCTTTCTTTTCGAAGTACATAATTCTTTAAGGAACTTAGCATACCTAGGTACTTGATTTAAAGCATCAAAAAGGGGAATGTTTACCTCACATTTACGAAAGGTTTCGTACATGTCATTGGTGTGCTCTGTTTTGCGGGTTTCTCTCAATGCCTCGGGAAAGGGTGGCTCTGGTTCATATGGTGGAGGAGGTGATTTTTGGACTTTCGCCTCTTGTTGAGGTGGCAATGATGTATAATCTGTTGTCGGTTCATGCTCGATCACCTCTTCCACTATCTCTTTGTCTCGAACCACCAACCTCTCTTTGCTTGCAATTTCCGCTCCACTCCTTAATGTGATAGCACTCACGTTCATCTTAGGGTTGAGCTCTATTTGGGATGGAAACCTCACCGAATCCCTAGCCTCTAACTTGGTTACAGCTCCCGCAATTTGGCTTACTTGGCTCTCCAAGTTCTTGATGCTCGAACGGGTCTCTTCCTGAAACTGAACCATATTTCCCTGCATGTTAGAAACATTTTTAGTTAAAGCATTAATCATATCCTCTCGTAGACATGCCGGTACTCGGTCCTCGTGGTTGGCCTTGCGGCCGAAAATATGGAGCTCCTTGCTCCGGTGCTCTCGAATAAGAAGGTGGTGGGCGGTTATACTGCTTGTGGCGGCTTCTTGGTTCCTCGATGAGTTCCCGTACCTCAAATTAGGATGATCTCGCCATCCCGAATTGTAGGTACCAGAATATGGATCATATCTTTTTGGAAACCTTGGCCCCGAAAATCGGCCGCCTTAACCTCTTCACTCGGTTCTTGTAGATGAGGGCAAAAATCAGTTGGATGATGTGAAGAGCAAATGCCACAAGCCTTCACTTGGTGAGTCTTCTCTTTCACTATGAAGTCTCGCATCAAAGATGTGAGAGCTTGCACCTGATCTTCCAACTTAGAAGAACTAGAACCCTCGGAGACCACACGTCGAGTTCCGGACCTTCTACTAAACCGCCTCGAGCTTTCAAAGAAGCTCATTTAACGGTTCCTTTGCGGCGAGTGCAGTTTTATTCACAATGGATCCACCACTTGCTGCATTAACCATCCTAGCATCCTCATCACATAAGCCATTATAGAAGTATAGCACCAAATCTTCCTCTGAATAACCGTGGTATGGACAGCTAGCACATAATTTCTTAAACCTCTCCCAATACTCATAAAAAGACTCATCACCTCGTTGCTCAATGTTACTTATCTCCTTCTTCAATGTAGATGATTTAGAAGTGGGAAAGTATTTCTCGAGAAAGCTCTTTTTCAATTGAGCCCAAGTGGTGATCTTTGTCGGACGGAAGGTAGTACATCCAGTCCTTTCTTTGCGTCTTTTAGCGAAAAGGGAAAAGCTTTAAGCTTGATTCTATCTTCGAAACTCCACTTGGTTTCATGCTGCTGCATACCACATGAAACTCTGACAAATGTTTATTTGGATCTTCACCATTTAGCCCATGGAATGAGGGAAGCAAATGTATCAACCCCGACTTTAGCTCAAATGTGTCCCCCACTTCCGGTTCTGGAAATGTGATACACAAAGGTTGTTGGTCAAGGTTAGGAGCAGTGAGCTCCTTTAAAGTGCGGTGCTCAACTCTAGGAGGCATCTCTTCTTCAAATTCAAACGAAAAAGGGAGCTCTCTAAAGTCCTCACGCAATTCTCTTCTCAACCTGAAAAGGGTTAGTTCTAGATCTTGATCGTACTGCAAAGGTTCTTGGTTAGTAGCACGAGTATTAACCATAAACAAAAACCATTAGCAATACAATCCAAAAGCATACACTAAATATAAACAAGTAACACCGTGATCCCCGGCAACGGCGCCAAAATTTGGCGGGCCGCGCTTGTCGTGAACGCCACCCGGCCAAAGATAAAATTTCTCCTACTCTCTTTTACACTAAACTAGTATAAGGGAAGTAAGGTTCGTATCCACAGGGAAACGGGGACGAGTTCTATACTTAGCGTGCGTTAATACCTAGAAGACTCTTAACGGTCGAGAAACCTAATAATAACAAAAGGGGGGGTTTCAAAGAGTTGTTATTAGACTACAACTAACTAACATATAAATAAGATGAGAAATCAATATAGGAAGATCTTGAATCCGATTAACATGCACTTCAATTCATTATCGATCACTGAACCTCGACTCTATTCATTTCCATTATTATCTATTGTTGAGAATTAATCTCGCATTCTCCTTATTCTTAGTTGAATAGCACGATCAGCGTGACTATAAAACCCTAACTAAAGGATAACCTAGTCCGATAGCGTCTAAGTTCAATCCGATAGCAAGCAATAAACACGAGAGAACCAATAGACTCGCTAACGTCATACAAGCGATAAACATTCAACAGTTGATACAATTTCCCCAAGAAATAACCAAGACGATCTGCATCTAAGTTACTCCCTAGTTTGCTACTAATTGATAAAAGAATAAAACAATCCGATTCTATTCTTAAATCTAGCATTAGATTAATTACACAATCAAACTAGTAACGTTCCTAGCATAATCATGCAAAAACCATTGAAAGCAAGCATAGAAATTAAACCATAATCAAAGGAAATAAATAGAGAAGAAAGATCTCACAATAATGCTTGAAGCTCCATATTAATCTCGTTCAAGAACGGTTCAAGCTACAATCGGCATAGCATAAGCCAATCCCATAATTGAAATCTACAAAAACTAAACTAGAAAATAAAAACTAAAAAGAGAAGAGAAGAAGAGAAGAATGGAGTGTTGGATATTCTCTCTCCTCAAATGTGTGTGTTTTAGGTCCAAAAACAAACTTTAGTATTTATACTAAGGCTCAAAAGTCAGCCGACATTTAGACCGCCATAGGGGTCGCGAGGTGCGGTACAGGTCGCACCGTGCGATGAGCTACTGCCTTCGCAACGAGCTGAAGACTTGGGCCAAACCACGCAGGTCGCACCGTGCGAGAATACTCGCGAGGTGCGAGATACAGGTCGCGAGGTGCGACCTAGCTCGCGTGGTGCGAGCTGGGCTTGCCTGCTGCTGAGCGCTGGGCCAGCGCTGCTGGGCGATGATGCTTGCGATGCGGCTGGATGGGTGACGATGCTGCTGGGCGCTGGGCGTGCGTTGGGTGCTGGGCGTGCGATGGGCAAGCTGGGCTGGGCAGCTTGATGCTGGGCGTGCGATGGCTGGAGCTGGGCGATGCTTGCTGCTGGGCGTGCGATGGGCTGCTGAGCGATGCTTCGAGCTTGGCTTGGCGAGCTTGTGGCTTGTGATGCTCGGCTCAAATGCATTTCACCTTGGAAGCTCGGAATGCATGACATTAACACAACTTATATCGCAAAACTCCGAACTTCCGCTAAGGATGATTTATATGCAAACCTTAACAATTACGAACAAATCCCTTAGCAATGTGCACCTAAAATACCACAAGAACATCGTATAACTTGAGCGCATCATTATTATTCGTCTCTGATTTCCTGAATTGTATGCATAGTGATCCATAGTCCTAGTTCTTTATTAATTGATTCATACCTTCATATTTAGTTCTATCATTTGCCTATTAGTTTAGTCACACACCCATTTTCAACTGATTTAGTTAGTATAATATTAGAATTCAGATACAATAATATAACTTTCTCCCTGTGGATTCGATCCTGACTTCCCTGACTACTTGTTAGTGGACTTTAGGCTATTTTTGATAAGGTGATACGACTTTAGCCTGTCAAATTTTGGCGCCGTTGCCGGGGAGACAGTTTATTACTATTATATCTGAACTGTCAAATATTAGACTAACTGTATATATTATTTTGTAAATAATTTTTTTTTAATGACGTCTATCTCTTTTCCCCAATTTGAACATGAAGTGTTTTGGAGATATAAGCTTAGATTTGAGAACTTTCTTGGTCCCGACCATTTATTTGAACAATGGGAAATTGGTTTAGTGATCTATGAGGGTTTGAATGATGATACGAGGGTAGTTGTAGATTCCATGAGTGATGGTAAATTCATGGATATGACACCTGAAGTGGGTTGTAATTTGTTTGAGCAATTAGCTAGGGAAACCTTTGAGCGGGAGATGACAAGATTTGTTACTCCAACCCTAGAAAATTCATCTATCTATGATTCTCAAACTCTTACCTCTCCATCTGATTTTTGTTCTTGTTGTCGCTCTTATGATCATGATATTTCTCTTTGTCCACATAATGAGTCATATATGCATGTCAATAACCCTATCCCTGAGTTTAATTTGTCTAATGCTCCATCTGAATCTAATAATCTCAAAGATTTTCTTTATGATTTCATGAATGAATTAAATAAGGTTCAGGAGGATTACATGTTGCAACTAGCAAAAATTGCAGAAAGTCAAAGATCAATAGCATCTAGACTAAAATCTATTAGCCAACCTATTGAGCAACATTTGTATTATGATGATGTGTTGGTTGAGAATGCTAGTTCATTAGAAGAAGGTTATCATTTGACTCTTGGTGGTAGTTTAAATAAGGAAAAGATGGATATAATGGATGTTTTTGAGGAGGAAAAATCATTAGTTATAGAATCAATGATTGAAAAACCATTTGTTATTGAACTTTTGAATGAAAACTCCTTTGTTGACAAGCTTATTGATGAGAGTGAAGTTTTAGGTAAAGAGTTTGAATATGTTGAAAGCATACAAAAATTCGATGTTGAGCCTAACCTGCATAGCACTCATATCCCGTTTTCACGGAAGCTTGATCTTATACCTTCATCCCCTGTGTTATATCCTCCTTGTTTTCTTAAAGATCTATTGTCGCATGATAATTTTGACCAAGTAAATATTCATGTTCATCCTGTGAAACCTGAGGAATTGCAAGATAGTTGTACATTTTTTTCTTTTTCTTATGATTCTTTGTCTTGTGGTACCTCTAACCCCCTATTAGTGAATATAATTATGCTTGCTGTCAAGCCATATCGAGTGTTCAATAACATGTTTGCAGGGGAATTTGATAAGTTACTGAAGGCATTGGATTCTTCATAATGTAAAACGTATTTCGGTCGTGCGGGACCCTAAAAAACCAGCGCTTATCGGGAGGCAACCCGACTTTCTAACCTTTAGTTGTTATCTTTATTTCTACTTTATGACTACTTTGCTAATGTGTGTTCCAGTGGCGTGCTCTTGGTTGTGGTGGAAGTGTCAATACTATTTGGCACACTATATGTTCATTGCCCACCTTTTTTCTGTGAGTTGTCCCCTTCCCTTTTTTTTTTTGCTTCGTTGTTCTTCTTGGTGTTCACATTGAGGACAATGTAAAGTTCGGATTGGGGAAGGATGTCACTTCGTGCATGTTAGTTGCATATTAGAATTAGATTTATTGCTTTAGTAGGATTGTTACGTGGTTTGTACCGCTCATTAGGGGTGGGAGTTTACATGTAACGAAAAAAAAATGTACTGCTTTCTTAGTTGCATTAGAATTTTTTTTTTTTTTTTTTTCCATATTAGATTTCATATCATTTTAGTTTGCATCTATGGGACTATTGCTAGCACTTTTTGAGAACCTTGTTGATATTTCACTACACTTCCTAAGTGTCATCCATCTTGTTCATGATTCTTCATAGCACTATTGTTTTGCAATTGATCGTTTGTGGTAAGATTGTTTGATCTCTCTCTGGCTCGATTTAACTTTACTATGCAGACACCCTAATCTAAGTGAGCTTCTGTGCCTATAAACTGACGTATCTGTGTCAGTTATGTTCTTTCATGTGTGATTAGTTCCTTAGTTGTCGCATTGATCTTGACTTTGACTTGGTACTCCTTGATATTTGATACTGCATACATTTTGATATGATTGAGGCGTTTCATTTCATGATCTTAGCTCCAGAGTTATTCTTTTTTTTTTTTTTCATATTATCCTTTCTCTAGCCCCGTTGAGCCTTCCTAACTATGCTTGATTATTTACCTATATTACAAGCCATTAGTCTCATTTGATTCTTGTCCTAAGTCTAGCTTGGGGGAGCGAGTATTAGTTTTGGTTTGGTTTGTATTGAATTGAAGTGCTCTATTTGTGGTTTAGATGGATGGAAAATATGTTTAGTGAGCTTTGAAATTGAATTGAAAGTTTGAAAGAAAAAAAAAACAAAAAGAAAAAAAAATGAAAATGAAATGATAAAGAAGTGAAAAAAAAAGAGATGAGAATAAAGTAAAATAAAAAGGGTTATTATTGAATTTCTTGATGATGGAAAAAGTGTTGGTTATATTTTTTGGAGTTTGTTGGTTGTTGCGTGGAGTTGTTGTGACTTTTCATGGTCATGTTTTCAGTTATATGATGCTCCCCCTCATTGGTTTTTCCACCACAATTCCCAAATTATTCTCCATACCTTTAACCTCATCCCCATTACAACCCTTAAAAGTCCTCTTGATCATTATGTATTGTATTGTTGAGTATTAAGTGAGTCAAAAAGTCAAAGTTAAGAGTACATGTTTCATCTGAGTCGACTTGATTAGGTTGAGTGTCATCATTTATCCTTTAAACACATGAGAGACTTGAGCGCGCATAACTATAGTGAGGTCTTAAATCCAGCTTGGGAGAGATGGTATGTGGTATGATTGGAGAGTTCGATTGCGATACATGACATGCTATGCGGCTTTGTTCGAGATTGTTTCGATTCTTGGTTTGTGTAGTGATTATATCTCTTGTGTTTTCAGTTGATTCTATAGCCATATTGTAGTCCTTTATTGTAGGTTGTCTTTCTTTTCTAATGTCTATATCTTATTGCTTGAGGACAAGCAAAGGTATAGCTTGGGGGAGTTTGATGATATGGTTTTATATAGATATTTAGGTGCATTTAGGTTGCATTTCTAGTTCATATTAGATCATTTAGGTGCATATTTGCATGATTTACTCAAGTTTTGCTCTACTACTCCCCGTTTGCGTGTTTCGATGATTTTCAGGTTATTTTGATGCAAATTGATTATGATTATCTAAGATCAAGCCTTTTAATCATTGAGGATGGAGATAGCTTGCACAAGGATCACAATGCATCCGTTTGGGACAATTTCGAGTTGGAATGAAGCAAAGAGTTAGTGAAAGAAGTGCCAAAACTGACACTTGTTTACCATTTTGATCATAACTTTTGATACAAAATTGATAATCAAGAAATTTCTAGTTGGGTTGGAAACTAGACTTAAAGATCTTTCCAATGATAGGTCACGCGCCCCAAACGGACTTCTGGTTTGAGAGATATAGCCTTCGCAAGTTGACGCAAAGTAGCAGTTTTCTCGCCCGATAGGATCGGGCGGCTCAGCCCGATCGGGCCCGAGAACAAATTGACTTGGTGGCGTTCTAGAGTTGAAAACAAGAGGAAAAGGATCTCGCCCGATTGGATCGGGCGTGTCCGCCCGATTGCATCGGGCGATGGTCATTTTGGGCGCGATGCGTTTATTGAGCCCGATTTGATCGGGGCGACTTGGCCCGATCGGGCGACGTTCCGCGCGCTCATTTAATGAATGTCGGGCTACTTAGTATAAATAGGAAAATCATTGCATCTTTTGTTTTATCTTTGTTTTAGCTCTTATTTCTCATAGTTTCTCTCAAGAACCCTAGCTTTTTACTACTCTTCATTGTGATTCAAGATTGAACCTTTGGATTATTCGCAAGTTTAATATAGTTCATTAATTTGGTAATCTTCTTCCTTGTTCTTTTCATTATTATTTGCTTCTCTATTATTGATTAGATTAGTTTCTTAGTTATTTGCAATAGTTCAAAGTATGGATTTTTATATGGAATTTGTTATTGTTTTCTCAAGTATGAGTGAGTAGTTTTATTTCTAGGATTGTGGGGATCTATGTATGCAATGAGGGATTGATAGATTAGTATAATTACCCTATATTTCAATTGTTTCCTGTGATTGAATCGTTCATGCTAGATTTATGAATTAGGCCTGATTTGTACTTCTATTATCGCAATATTGAATCTGCTTCGAGAGGAGAGATTTCGTATAGGCTTTCAATCATTAGGCATAGTGATCCTTGACCATGCGAGAGCGGCTAGGTGATCTTTGAGGGAGGTAATGTTCGAGAGAAATTACATGTGCCCTAGATAAATTGACTTATTGGGTAGTTATTATTCGTCTCTGATTTCCTGAATTGTATGCATAGTGATCCATAGTCCTAGTTCTTTATTAATTGATTCATACCTTCATATTTAGTTCTATCATTTGCCTATTAGTTTAGTCACACACCCATTTTCAACTGATTTAGTTAGTATAATATTAGAATTCAGATACAATAATATAACTTTCTCCCTGTGGATTCGATCCTGACTTCCCTGACTACTTGTTAGTGGACTTTAGGCTATTTTTGATAAGGTGATACGACTTTAGCCTGTCAAATATCAATTTGGTTCACTCGAATATTATGTTTTAAAATCAAAATGGATACAACTTAATCTTACTTTAAATTAAGCAAAGTGATTTTCAGTTACTTTACTGTCACACATAGATACCTTGATCTGATATAATATTAACTTATTTTACGTCGATTATATGTTTTTCAGCCTCAATGACTAGTATCGTTATAGACTTATAGTATGCCCTTATAGTTAAAGTAAGACATTAATATAATCAACTTTTTTAAAATGTCTAACTCGTCTTTTGAGGAAGTTTATAATAATTTATGTTGATATGAGACATCCTTTTTAAACCAAATATGATATGATTTGCATACAACTAAAAGTTTGAATATCGACTTATATAAATTTGTCTTATTCAAAATCATATATATCAGTAATAAAATACACTTTTACCAATGTCACTTTCATATACGTTTTTATGAAGTACAACTATTTTTTTTCGAGGCAATTGCGGAAGTGCCGACAACACTTATTTGTTGCATTAATTTTTAACCGGACCCGAAAAAACATCTGGCCAAAACCCGACATGAAGCTCAATCTTTCCCGAACAAATATAAGAATGTGATTAACTTCTATCCGAACCGATGCGATTATCGCCGAAGTTATGCGGTTTTCGTCAATAACTGAAATTAACCGAAACGAAACTGAAAATAACTGCAACAAATTTTAACTGCTATGGATTGAACCGTTGGTTGGTTTAACTGTTTGGATAAAACTGATTTAAACTGCAACTGAACTGAACTGAAAATGAAAAGGAAAAAAACTGAATTAAACTGAACTGAAAAGTTTGTTAACTGAACTGAACTGCTAATTATTTCAACTGGTACAAACTGAACTGATATCAATTGAACTGTTTTGTTATAACCATAACTGAACTGTTGAACTGAATTGACACCTCTTATCTACATACTTGTTCTCTGGTCTGCTCAGCCTCTTGTAACTTGCACGAAGTACACGTATTTGCTATTGGGATAATCTCCCCAAATCCACATAATTACTTCATCTGTTTTTTTAGATGCAATATTTGCATTTTTGATGAGTATATTAAAATACACAAATTCTTATATGTGGCCGGCCCATATATAAGGCCCACACGGAAAAGAAATAACCCTAATAGAAATAACGTCCTCCTCCATCTTGTTCTCCCTCCAGCTACGACAACAATGGCAATTTTGATTTTGCAGGTGCTTCGATGACGGATGTTTGGATTTTGTCGCAGGAGGTCGGCAATTCGGCATGCATAATATGCAATGTGAAAATTTGACACAATTACGCATGAGAAAAGCAGTAAATTCGTCATTACAAATTTTGATTATTTTGGTAGACAAATGCTTTCAATTGAGTGTCAAATCTACAAAATATTGATTATTTGCTTTCCTATAATCAGGACAAAATATCTTGGATCATATTTAAGTTATTTCTTTTTTTTTTTTTTGATAATTTGTGATTTGATTTCATTGATTGAGAAAGATGCCAAAAGGCATTAACCGAAATGCACTGTACTAACTACTGATTATCAAAACAAAAGTATGATAAATCTGCCATATCTTGATAGTAAAAAAGAACTTTATTTTATTGATTCGAGTAACCTTATTTAATCATCCGAGTAACCCCATTTTGTTTACATAAGTAATTCCTTCTCTTATTACACAACCTTGCTTAGTTTTTTTGGAGTAACCTTGACTAATCATATGACTAACCCATTTTAATCGTATGAGTAACCTAGTTTAATCCTATGAGTAACCTATTTTAATCATATGATTAACTCAATTTAAACGTATGAGTAACCACATTCATTCATACCAGTAACCTCATTTATTCATACCAGTAACCCCAATTGTTCACACAAGTAACCTCATATATTAGTACGAGTAACCTCATTCGTTCACATGAAGTATCCCCATTTATTCATAGTTGTAACACTATTTAATCATATGATTAACCCTATTTTGCTCACATAAGTAACCCCATTTTGTTTACAAGAGTATCCCCTTGTACTATTACGCGTAACCTTAAAATATTATATGAGTAACCTCATTTATTTATTACGATAACTTCGTTTAGTTTTTGGAGTGACCTTATTTAATCTTATGCATAACTTATTTTAATCATATGAGTAACCTAGTTTAAACTTATGAGTAACCTCATTTATTCATACTAGTAACCTCATTTATTCATAGCAGTTACCCTAATTGTTTACAAAAATAACCTCATTTATTAATACCAGTAACCCTTATTATTAATACGAGTAACCTCATTTAATCATACGAGTAACCCTGATCGTTCACACAAGTAACCCGCTATTTATTAATACGTTTATAAGGAGTAACCCTATTTATTCAGACTAGTAACCCCATTTAATCATATGAGTAACCTCATTTTGTTTACATAAGTAACCCCATTTTATTCATATCGGTAACCCCAATTGTTCATACAAGTAACCCCCACTTATCAATACGAGTAACCTCATTCGTTCATAAGGAGTAACCCCATTTATTCATACTAGTAAACTCATTTAATCATATGAGTAACCCTATTTTTTTTCACATAGGTAACCCCATTTTGCTTATAAGAGTAACCACATTTATTTTTAGGAGTGACACCCTTTTATTGTTAAAAGTAAGCACATACTCATACAAGTAACTCCATTTGTTCATAAGAGTAACTCCATTAGTTCATAAGGGTTTGTGTATAAGGGTCAACTTTAAAAGGTCATATCTCATAGCACACTTAATATTTTGGGAAGATTCAAGTTGGAGATGAAAATTTGGCTCGATAGCTAATGTCCAGTCAAAAGCTCGATTCCGATGATAAGCAAGTGAGATATGACCAATTGAAAATGAGGTGATGGGGCGACATAGTGTCGCGCGCGTCCTTACCTATAATTTCGCTTGTAGCCGGTTGTATGCATGATGCGTTGATTAAAATAACCAAATGTTGCATCTAAAAAAACAGAGAGAGTATTATTATGGTGTTTGTTAAAAAAGAGGAAAAAAAAAAAGAAGTGACTAAATCATGGAAGTTTTACTAACACGGGTGGATTTCTTCCATGCGAAGAAGGATAGTACTTTGGTTGACTTAAAGTCACCAATTTATGGCAAAGACTCAACGTAGCCAAAGAAGAAATAAGTCTAAGATTGCAGAGGCTTATTAAAAAGCTTGACTTTTGTGGCCAAATTATAATGATGGCTTATTGCAGAAGCTCATGAGTTATGCTTATTTATTGGCATTGCCGTGAGAGTAAGAAGAAGAAAAATGCACAGCTGTAAGTTCAATGTATTTTGTTACAATCTTGAAAAATTAAGCCTCTCGAGGAAATTTCAATAGATTACTATAACTTCAACTTATTTTGTTTCTGATTAATTACATTTACTGATTTGATACTTCTATAATAGGTGTTTTTAACTAATTTGGTTTCACTTAATGCATCTATTCTTGTAAAATATACAGTACACATATTCTTGTGATATACTCATATAGAGTAATATGTATTCTTGTAAAAAACAATAATTTCAGCATCATCTTTTGGTATTTTTTAAGAGATACTTCATCTGATGTATACTTCAAAAGAATGCAACATTTACATAGTAACTACTATTCATCTACTAATTCTATCCCATATTCTGTCACACATGTATAAGAAAAAAAATAGTAAAGAGGGATCTTATTTGATTTGTCTTAATGTATACTTTGTAATATCAACTTTTTATAATTTTTACTGATACAATATTAAAGATATTAAGAATCAAAGTAGTGCATTGGATAGCGTGTAATATGTAAATTTTGCATCCTTTAAAGAATGGAGGAATAATAAAGTTAACAAAAATGATATACGCAATTCTAAGAATTATATAAGAAGATATATAAAAGTTGAAAATATAAAAAATTACTAAATATTAATAACATCAACTGAAGCATGATTTTGTTATTAATTCTTAAATTTAAACCTTTGTAGAATTATTTTTTTCAAAAAAGAGAAACTTATTTTAATTTCCGGAAAATGTAATTAATGTTGTACTTATTATCAGCTCTTAGGTTTGCATATATGAAAAGCCATTACGTAAATTGTATTTCTCAATTTTATGGACAATCACTCAATACTTTTTATTAAACAAAATCGGACCAATTGATGAAATTTGTGCTTTATGTATCAAAAATTTTCTACTATAGGTGAACATTAATGATACATGACATCCAATTCGACATTTAAATTATACTTCCTGAATTTAATTTTATTGTTTCACTTACTTTTCACATTTGTCAATGTATAACTTTGATTATTGTCTTTTATAACGTGTTTTCCTACACAGTAAAAAGATTGACTACGTTTACCGACAATAACTTCCCTTTTCCTTCGTTTTTACACTTCTCTTTTAATTTCCATACTTGTTTGGTGGCGAGTAATACAGTTGCAGTAGCCATTTTTTTTTGGTGAACAACGAGTAATCATATATAAATTAAATGTTCATACATTCCGCAAATACGTGTCCTTACAATAACTAGGTGGGGAAGGGAAAATCCTAGTTACATTTGCACTATCATTACTAATATGACAATTCTTAGCTATCCCATCTGCAATCTTGTTCTGCTTCCTATTACAATGCTTAATCTTCACATTCGGGAGCTCCATCCACAGTTTTCTGCATTCACACAATACACTCATATATTTGTCAAGAAAACCATCATTATCACAAAGAAGGTTGATTACTTGTACACGGAGAATGGATGTTATGAGATTTTGCAATTTGGAGACCCAGTTCAATGGCCCGCATTTCAGCCATAAAGGAGTCACAAGTGAAAGTCCGGTTGCTTAAATCCACCATCCACTTTCCCCTCCTATCTCTCACAACACCACCCACCCCAACATTTGCATGTATGCTACTCGAACGAAGCATCAACATGGATTTGAAACTCCTGAGTATCCTCGGTCATATGTAAAGGCTCGGCATTTGGATTCGAATAGCTAACGGTGGCATCGGTGCCATGGGCATGGGTCGTGAAAGCCGCAAGGGCCACGGCTCGATCCATAATCACATTGGGTTGGGCAGGGGATTTGTCTCTGAGACAACACTCAATTCGGTCCTTCCACACCTCATGACACATATATGGAAAAACATCCCCGCCAACGACTCCCTCTAAACACCCTATCACTCTCCAAGTTAGCTTTTAACCACTTCTCGAAGGATGAATCTGGATCGAGTTGGTTGGATACATAAGTTCCAAACCCCCCTGAGAATAAGGGCACTCACGAATGACATGAACATAATCTTCCACTAGGGCGGCACACCTATGGCAACTAGAGTTTGACACAATATGACGAATAAACAAAAGCTTTTTGTGTGGAATACGGTCTTTCCATAGCAACCAAAAGAAGAATTTGAGTTTGGGTTCCATTGAATGCTTCCATATCCACTCCAGATTCATGCATGGAAGGGAAATCTGTGCATCATACGCTTGGGCCAAAGAGAAACCCTTTGGGGTAGTAAAGGAGGGCATAAGCAGGTCATCCCGAAAAATATCGGAAGGAGGTTTAAGGCTAAGGATATGGTCTATAATGAACTCTGGGAACTGAAGAGACAAGTTGTTAAGATTCCACCCACCCTCAGTGACAATATGACAAACTTTCAAATCTTCCTCATTTTCCGCTAGGGGCCCCTGCATAAATGATCTAATGGAACCAATTCCTAACCAATTATCATCCCACAAATGTATCTTATGGCCATTACCTAGACTCCAAAAACAATTTTCTTGCATAAGCTGCTAACTTCTACCTATATTCTTCCAAGTATTAGACCCATTGGAGAACTTAGTGACTTTGTTATCATGCACATACTTAGAATTAATACACTGCTGGGCTAGGTTCTGGGGGGCTTGAGACACTTTCCACCCTAATTTCGCCATATACGCTCTATTGGTCATTTCTTGATCTCGAATTCCTAGACCCCCACGATTTTTTGGTTAAAAGGTGTAGTCCTTGCCCACCAAATGGATCTTTCTTTTCTCATCAGTATCCCATCAGTATCCCCCCACAAAAAGTTATTACTGACGGAGTCCAACTCCTTAAGCGTGGAGGAGGGCAAGAAGGTGGCTTGCATATAATATGCCGGGTTGGTTGAGAGAGTGGAATTAATTAGGCACATCTACCAGCTTTGGAGAGGAACTTAGTTTTCCACTTTGCCAATTTTGTTCTCACTTTGTCAGCCACAAATTGTACTTGGACTCTCGTTGGTCTCTTATGGGATAGAGGAAGCCCAAGGTATGTTCCTAAGTTCTCATTCTCACTAACATTAATGGTAGCTTGAAAAAGGTATTTACATTCACTAGATGTGTTAGGCGAGAAGATCAATTTGCTCTTTACCTCATTGATTTTTTGACCCGATACACGACGTAACTCTAGAAGTGTATCTCGAACAATAAGCATAGCGGTGGCCTCATCAACCCGCCCAAACAAGAGGAGATCATCAAGAAAGAGCAAGTGTGATATAGGTACTTTTTGCCGACCAACTCCAAAAGGAGTCCATACCTTCCTATCACACGCCTCATGAATTGCTTTTGAGAGTGTTTCTAAACATATATTAAACAAATATGGGGACATGGGATCACCTTGGCGCAACCCTCTAGAGTGACGAAAAGAAGTTGTAGCCCTACCATTAACAAGCACAGCAGAAGAAGCTTGTGATACACAGTTCATGATCAAATTTACAGAATGGGCATCTAAGTTACAAGACAACAAACATGACCTAGCAAAACTCCACTCGACCCTATCATACGCTTTCTCCAGGTCAATTTTTAAGGCAAACCACCCCCATTTCCCTTTCTTTTTATGCATCGAGTGGAGGACTTCAGATGCAACAACCAAATTAATATCCGCCCCTACCCTTAATGAAGCTATTTTGATTCGGGGAAATCCAATCAGGGATTAGAGGTTTTAATCTAGTAACAAGAATTTTAGTGACAAGCTTGTAAATTGTATTACACAGACTGATAGGTCGGTATTGTTTAATTGTCTCCAGGGAAGCTTGCTTGGGGATAAGGCAAAATGAGAGCATGGCAAAGATCGCCGGGGATTTCACCCCTAGTATACCAATCCTGAATGGTGGAACACAACTCCTTTCCAACAGTGCCCCAAGCCTTCTGAAAGAAGATTGGGTGAAACCCATTCGACCTCGGGGCCTTAAGATGCTTCATACAAAACAAAGCCTTCCTGATTTCTTGATTAGTTGGCAGGAATCCTATGCTAATCGAATCACTCATATCACTCCTACAAGGCTCGACATTTAAGCTATGCTCATGATCCGTCGTGTAGAGCTGACAGTAAAAGGTTTGAATATGACTCCTAATAGCCTCTAGCTCCTGAATATCCTCCCCCACTTCATCACTAAGCGACAGGATACGATTCGATTGCCTCCTAATGGTGACACTTCTATGGAAAAAACTAGTATTTCTCTCGCCCTCCGTAATTCTTTCCATCCTACTCTTAGTACGTCACAACACCTCTTCTTGGTCTAAAATGACTAAAAGCTCTTTTTGGAGGGAAGTTTCAAGGTCCTGATGGAAGGTAGAGGATGGTCTCCCCTGGAGGTAGGACTGGGTTCCCTTTAATCGAGCAATAATGTTCTTTCTGCGCACATACACATTACCAAAGACTTAGGCTTCCCTAGTGCAATCAATTTTGTCAATAACAATCCCTTCACTCTTAGGCCAAGCCTGGTCCACAATATCCAGGAATCTATGGTCCAAAGTCCACATAGGTTTGAAGCGAAATGGTTTCTCACCCACTTTAGGGGTCCTGTGATCAAGGGTTAGGAGAATGGGGCAATGGTCCGAAGTTATCCTAGGGAGATGCACAAGACTAAAGTCCGGGAATTTAGTCAACCACTCCACGTTAGCCCACCCTCTATCCAACCTCTCATAGATGGGATTATTTTTTCTCTTATTTGTCCAACTGAATTTTGGGCCACTATAACCAATATCTAACAAATTGCAATCATCTATAGTGCTAGCATATAAATTCGACCGTGTTAGTGAAATTTTATTACCCCCCATCTTTTCGGATTGGCTTACCACATCATTAAAATCACCTAAAGCCAACCAAGGCACATGCACACTACTTGCCATATTTTTTAGATCATCCCACAGTATTTTGCGATATTGAAATTTAGGGCTAGCATAAATAGCTGAAAAAATAAAGGAGGAGTTTGTATTATGTACCTCAATCACGCCATGCACACCTTGAGCTCCTTCCCCTAAAGCTTGGAACTCAATGACATGAGCATTCCATAAGAGAAGGATGCCCTCAGCAAAACCCACCGGTTCCACGAGATACCATGAGTCCCAACCCAAACTTGCCACAATCTCAGCAGTCCTAGTCCGGTTAACCCACGTTTCGACCAACACCACTAACGATGGGAGGTGTTGTTGCATAGGAATTCTGAAATTCGTCATAAAAGAAGGGCGCCCCAAACCCCTCGCATTCCAGAAAAGGATGTTCATTCCTTTAAAGAGGTACGGGGTCTCCATGATCCTCCTTAGCACCCCTTCATTGCCGGGTGCCCAAGGATCGGCTTCGTTGCCTGTTTTGGGACACGTCCAAAGACGCCGATGAGGCCACAATGTCAGTTCGGCCTCGCACAGGCCTTCTTTCCCTTTTACCTCTGCCCATGAAATCGTCACACCCACTTGTTTCATGGGCCTTTGGAGCTTTGCTATCAGGAGCCCGTTGGTGTTGCTCAACATTTGTAACTTTAGGCTCATTGATTTCAGTAGTACTACTGTCCTCACCATCGGCAGTAAAGGCGCGGGATCTAACCAAGGTCCCATGTTCATCATTAAATTTCTCTCCTCCATCTCGTCCCCCACTTCCTTCTTCAAGAACCACTCCATGAATAACCTCATTGTTAATGGCAAGTGAGCCATCGTTTGGAATTGGGGTAGATGCGGTGCCATTACCTCGGAGTTAGCATACATGAGTAGGTGCCCGAACTTCTCGAGTTGAAGACGAGGGTTCAGAATGAGAGATTTGACCTCCTTCAACGTTATATCCGTGCAATATTCCGTCGGAGAGCCGAGGTTGTCTGGGAGAAGGTAATCGACATACCCCGGGTTCAACTCCGGGAGGAGTGGTCGAACCGGGCGGGAGAACATGAGGGAGTTGCAGTCCCTTACTATTTGCATTCGCGGGGTTGGCGGAGGGGAAGGCGGAGATAGCTGAGGTGGGGACGAGGATGGTGATATTTCGCGACTTTTTGGGAACATTTTTACTAGTTAAGGTTTTTTCCAACGGTAGGGAAGTGAGAGGGGCTTTTGAAGTTGTTTCAGTATTTTGTGGGGATTTAAGGGGACTTTGAGTGTTATAGTGCCATTTTTGATTTGATGGGTTAGGGGGGTAGGGACGAGGGGGAAGAGTTTAGCTTGTAGACTTGGCACGTTTCATCATCTCTCGAGGGAGGGAGCTTACTTTTGGCAGAAGCAAAATTTGGGTCAGAGCCTCTAAGATTTTCTAAGATTGAAAAAGAGTTATTTATTTCCACCTTTTCTGTTATAGTATTAGAAGGTTCCCCAACTTGAGCAAAGTCAACATCACTTGGAATTGGAGCCGCCACTTTGGCAAGGTTGACCTTTGTCATCCTTTTTTGGAGTCCAGGCGTGTCTCCCTGTTTCTCTCACTTACATTTACCCCTTTCTAACCCTCCATGGATCCCGTTTGACTCCCTTTCAGGGCTCCTTGTCTTTTCTTCTTCGCCGGGATCCACCCATATTCTTCTGTCGTACTTCCTCAAGGAGCTTGGTCTGACTGTTTTTCATTTTCCTTAGTACCCATCTGATTGTTGGAGCAATTTTGAGTAGCATGTCCCGGTTTACCGCATCGACTACACCACCATGGACCCTCCACATAAAGGAGTTGTTGAGATATCCCTCCTATTCTCGCTTTTACCGGCGGTTTTTTCCGCTCATCCATAAGCACACATAATGCAGCAAATTTCCTTCTTTCCCCATGGATGGAGTGAGAATCAATTTTTAAGGTTTGACCAAGGTTATTTCCAATTTTCTGCAAAATATTTTAGAGTGGAATTCCATGGGGAGTTCTGGCAGGTGGACCCACACCGGGAAGTGGGTAAGGGCTGAGTTGGACGGCTGAAAACCCGGCGTCCATTGTTGCACAGTTATGAGGTGGTTAAGAATGAACCACGAACCATCTGCTAATATAGCAGATCGTTGGGAGAAGGAGGCACATTTGACAGTAAAAAATCCTTTCCCTAACGATATTATAACCATTGGACCATCCCACTTCCAAATTCTCTTAAGTTCCTTCTGTAAAAAATCTTGGGAAAAAGTCCTGCCCATAATTTTACAGATAATGGCACATTCCCAAGGTTTTACCAGATCTTCATATTCTTCCTGAGAAATAGGTATGAACACCTCATTCTCTTGAATGCAAGGAGGGGGGAGGTGGCAAAAGGGCAATTCGGTTTTTGAAGAGGTAAGGTTTGGGCTATTATATTTCCAGCATTAATAACTGAATCAACAGTCAATACCTGCAAGAAGGATGCAACATTAACTTCTTTCTCTTCCCCAACACACTTGTTGGGGGTACTAACCTTTGTTTCCATAACTGACGCAATGAGGGTGTTTTCCAAACAAGGGTGAGATCGCGCAAGCTTTTCAGGGGACTCAGGTATCTCGACGACCGATTGGTTCCCGACGGTGAGATGGCGTGGCGGCTGATTTGTTGTCGTGAGGACGGTATTATGGGGGTTTGGGCAGATTGAGGGGTTTGGGTTTTCTCTCTCCTTCTCTCTAAGCTTTTCTCTCTCTTCCATGTTGTTGCAGTAGCCATTACAATCATAGTTATAGGCTGTAAATTGTAATAATACCTGCCACCTAGACACAGAGCATGGAGTTAGGAAATTTTTTCTCTATTTAAGAAGCATTTGTTCATTTTATGTGCTCAATTTAAGAAACTTTTACTCATTTTATGAAGTTTTTACTTATTTTTTTTTGTTTTTGTTCATTTTTTGTTTTTCTCATTTTGAGTACTTTTTGCTTATTTGTTGAAGGGTTGAAATATGTTATGATGTTAATTTATGCACGATCCCGTAGACTTTTGATTTTTTTAAACTTTTTATATATTTGCAGACCCGAATATTTAAAACAAAACTATGAAAGTGATGGCATGATGCATTTGTATTTCCAAGAAACACTTGGGGTCTCATCATGAGAGGCCAAAATGTCCTCTCACACAAAAAGACAAAAAAACATAGGCTGAACTTTAGTACCAACTTATACCAAAGTTCGGTAAATTGGTACCATTACAGATACCAAAATTTAAAGTTTATACCAAATTACTGTACCAAAGGAGGTATTAGTGATACCAAAATTCAAAGTTTATACCAAAGTAAGAATAGCTGGTGCCAACGTAAGTATAATTGGTACCAAAACTCAAAGTTGATACCAAAGTTCACTTACACTAGGTACCAAAATTAGAGTTATTTTGGTATTGGTACCAATTTTACTACAAGTTCGTAACAAAGTTCGGCGTCTTTTTTTGTCTTTTTGCGCGCAAAATGTCAAGCGTGCCCCTGTGAGAGGCTATATTTGCCTCTCACGATGAGATGCCAAGACAAGCTCTGTATTTCCAAAGATATACATACTTATTCTCTGGTCAGTTCAGCCTCTTGTAACTTGCACGAAGTGCACATATTTCCTATTGGGATAATCTCCCCAAATCCCAAATAATTACTTCCTCTATATTTTTAGATGCAATATTTGCGTTTTTGGTGAGTATATTAAAAAACACAAATTCTTATATGTGGCCAGCCCATATATAAGGCCCACACGGAAAAGAAATAACCATAATAGAAATAACCTCTTCCTCCATCTTCTTCTCTCTCCAACTATGAAAACAATGGCAATTTTGATTTTGCAGGTGCTTCGATGACGGATGTTTGGATTTTGTCGCACGAGGTCGGCAATTCGACATGCATAATATGCAATGTGAAAATTTGACACACTTACGCATGAGAAAAGCAAGTAAATTCGTCATTACAAATTTTGATTATTTTGGCGTACAAATGCTTACAATTGAGTGTCGATTCTACAAAATAGTTTGATTGATTATTTGCTTTCCTATAATCAGGACAAAATATCTTGGATCATATTTAAGTTCTTTTTTTTTTTTTTGATAATTTGTGATTTGATTTCATTGATTGAGAAAGATGCCAAAAGGCATTAACCGAAATGCACTTGTATCGACTATTGATTATCAACACAAAAGTATGATAAATCTGCCACATCTTGATAGTAAAAAAGAACTTTATTTTATTGATTCGAGTAACCCTACTTAATCATCCGAGTAACCCCATTTTGTTTACATAAGTAACCCCTTCTATTATTACACAACCTTGTTTAGTTTTTTTTGGAGTAACCTTGACTAATCATATGAGTAATCCATTTTAATTATATGAGTAACCTAGTTTAATCCTATGAGTAACCTATTTTAATCATATGATTAACGCAGTTTAAACTTATGAGTAACCACATTTATTCATACCAAGTAACCTCATTTATTCATACCAAGAACCCCAATTGTTCACACAAGTAACCTCATATATTAATACGAGTAACATCATTCGTTCATAGGGAGTATCACCATTTATTCATACCAGGAACCCCATTAAATCATATGAGTAACCCTATTTTGCTCACATAAGTAACCCCATTTTGTTTACAAGAGTATCCCCTTGTACTATTACGCGTAACCTTAAAATATTATATGGGTAACCCCATTTATTTATTACAGTAACTTCGTTTAGTTTTTGGAGTGACCTTATTTAATCCTATGCATAACTTATTTTAATCATATGAGTAACCTAGTTTAAACTTATGAGTAACCTTATTTATTCATACTAGTAACCTCATTTATTCACACCAGTAACCCTAATTGTTTACAAAAGTAACATCATTTATTCATACCTGTAACCCTAATTATTCATACGAGTAACCTCATTAATCATACGAGTAACCCCAATTGTTCACACAAGTAACCCACTATTTATTAATATAAGTAACCTCATTCGTTTATAAGGAGTAACCCTATTTATTCATACTAGTAACCCCATTTAATCATATGAGTAACCTCATTTTGTTCACATAAGTAACCCCATTTTATTCATATCAGTAACCCCAATTGTTCATACAAGTAACCCCCACTTATTAATACGAGTAACCTCATTCGTTCATAAGGAGTGTAAACTCATTTAATCATAAGAGTAACCCTATTTTGTTCACATAGGTAACCCCATTTTGCTTATAAGAGTAACCACATTTATTTATAGGTGTGACACCCTTTTATTGTTAAAAGTAAGCACATACTCATACAAGTAACTCCATTTGTTCATAAGAGTAACTCCATTTGTTCATAAGGGTTTGTGCATAATGGTCAACTTCAAAAGGTCATATCTCACAGCACACTTGATATTTTGGGAAGATTAAAGTTGGAGATGAAAATTTGGCTCGATAGCTAACGACAGGTCAAAAGCTTGATTCCGATGAGAAACAAGTGAGATGTGACCATTTGAAAATAAGCTGACGGGTTGACAGGGTGTCGCACGCGCGACCACACCTATAATTTCGCGTGTGGCCAGTTGTATGCAAGACACGCTGATTAAAATAATAAAATGTTGCATCTAAAAAAACAGAGAGAATACTATTATGGTGTTTGTTAAAAAAGAGGAAAAAAAAAAGAAGTGATTAAATCATGGAAGTTTTACTAACGGTGGATTTCTTCCATGTGAAGAAGGAGAGTACTTTGGTTGACTTAAAGTCACCAATTTATGGCAAAGACTCTACGTAGCCAGGCCAAAGAAGAAATAAGTCTAAGATGGCAGAGGCTTATTAAAAAACATGACTTTTGTGGCCAAATTAAAATGATGGCTTATTCTTTGAAGCTCATGAGTTATGTTTTTTTTTTTTTTTTTACTTTTTTGGGCCCTCTTTCGAGAACTCGTGGGAAGAAGAATTTCCTCTGTGCTGCCCTTCCACAGGGCCACTCACCCAAAGGCCCAACAAGCCCCAAACCCCCTCTCCCCCCAACAATATTGAAAATTTTTGCTTCCACCAAAATTTGAACCTTGGTCTCCCATGTGAGAGATAGGAAGCCATACCATTGGACTCAAGGATCCTTGGTGAGTTATCCTTATTTATTGGCATTGTCGTGAGAGTAAGAAGAATAAAAAGGCACAGCTGTAAGTTCAATGTATTTTGTTACAATCTTGAAAAGTTAAGCCTCTCGAGGAAGTTTCAATAGATTACTATAACTTCAACGTATTTTGTTTCTGATTAATTACATTTACTGATTTAATACTTCTATAATACTCCATCCGTCCCAAAATATAGTTCCCATTTCCATTTTGGGTGTCCCAAAATATAGTTCCCATTTCCATATTTAGTTCCACATTTTTCCGTAATTTGTCTAGAAAAACCGTGTCTCACCATTTATTTGCTTCTTGGATTTTGTTTTTTGCTTTGTTTATTCAACCCAAGTGTTACAATTAATGCTCTTTCACCAATTATTCTCCATTCTCTCTCCTAAAATCATCTTTTCCCATACAACATTTATTTAAATAAACAAAAAATATTTACTATCCCTCTTAGATTCTACTTGCATAAATTACCGTGAAAAAAGGAAAATGGGAACTATATTATGGGACGGAGGGAGTAGGTATTTTTAACCAATTTGGTTTCACTTAATGCATCTATTCTTGTAAAATATACAGTACACATATTCTTGTGATATACTCATATAGAGTAATATGTACTTGTAAAATACAATAATTTCAGCATCATCTGGTGGTATTTTTTAAGAGATACTTCATCCGATGTATGCTTCAAAAGAATGCAACATTTACATAGTAACCACTATTCATCTACTAACTCTATCCCATATTCTGTCACAAATGTGTAAGAAAAAAAATAGTAAAGAGGGATCTTATTTGATTCGTCTTAATGTATACTTTGTAATATCAACTTTTTATAATTTTTACTGATACAATATTAAAGATATTAAGGATCAAAGTAGTGCATTGGAGAGCGTGTAATATGTAAATTTTGCATCCTTTAAGGAATGGAGGAATAATAAAGTTAACAAAAATGATATACGCAATTCTAAGAATTATATAAGAAGATATATAAAAGTTGTAAATATAAAAAATTACTAAATATTAATAACATCAACTGACGCATGATTTTGTTATTAATTCTTAAATTTAAACCTTTGTAGAATTATTATTTTCAAAAAAGAGAAACTTATTTTGATTTCCAGAAAATGTAATTAATGTTGTACTTATTATCAGCTCTGAGGTTTGCATGTATGAAAAGCCATTACGTAAATTGTATTTCTCAATTTTATGGACAATCACTCAATACTTTTTTATTAAGCAAAATCGTACCAATTGATGAAGCTTTATGTATTAAAAATTTCCTACTATAGGTGAACATTAATGATACATGACATCCAGTTCGACATTTAAACCTGAATTTAATTTTATTGTTTCACTTAATTTTTACAATTGTCAATGTATAACTTTGATTATTGTCTTTTATAGCGTGTTTTCCTAAACAGTAAAAAGATTGACTATGTTTACCGACAATAACTTCCCTTTTCCTTCGTTTTTACACTTCTCTTTAATTTCCATACTTGTTTGGTGGCGGGTAATACAGTTGCAGTAGCCATTACAATCATAGTTATAGGATGTAAATTGTAATAATACCGGCCACCTAGACACAGAGCATGGAGTTAGGAAATTTTTGCTCTATTTCAGAAGCATTTGCTCATTTTATGTGCCCAATTTAAGAAACTTTTACTCATTTTATGAAGTCTTTACTCATTTTTTTGTTTTGATTTTGTTCATTTTTTGTTTTTCTCATTTTGAGCAGTTTTTGCTTATTTGTTGAAGGCTTGAAGCTAGATCTTATAATTGATGGATAAGATGTTATGATGTTAATTTATGCATGATCTCGTAGACTTTTGATTTCTTTAGACTTTCTATATATTAGCAGACCCGAATATTTAAAACAAAACTACGTCCTGAAAGTGATGGCACGATGCATTTGCATTTAAAACATCTGACTAGATTTACTTTTCCTTGTCTCCTCTTGTAACTTGCACAAAGTACACGCGTATTGCACCTTGTTCTCCAATTTTTATAGGGGAATTGGGGGTAAAGCTTACTATTCGACATTAAGATTTATTGCCTTTTCCAACAATCAATTTACAATTGAAAGTCAAAGATACAAGGAACGTACCTCCTACAAACAACTTCCTTAGGTGAAAACCAACACAATCATCGTAAGCCAAAGCCTTATGTAACTAACTGCTCGTTTGGTAGTTGTTAATAGATGATGGTAATGACAATGAATGTTAAGTGTAGTGTTACAAGATAAACGCCCTTACAATATCCATGGAGAGACAATTTCAATCCCAAATTTGTGTTTTTTTCTCTATGGGGAATCAATCTCACGCCCAAGCTTGTATTTTTTTTCTCTTAAGGGAAGCAATTTTCATTACCGCTCATTATCACTTACAAGGTGGTAACTGGTATTGGATGAGAATGAAATGTTAAGAAGAAAAATAGACACTTTAGGATAAAGTAGCATTAGCATGGGAATGTGACGTAGGAAGGTTAGCGGAACAGTTCGACGTAGAAGTCCATCATTGAAAAAGCCTGAAATGATTCCTACTAGTCAGGCTCCCGGTGTCGGAATGCTTAATAAAATACTTTTCGGGAAGGGAAACGGGCCAACGAGTCCAATTCACCACTATGTAGTGACCTATAGACTTTTTAAGCCATCTGAGTTCGTTTAGGTCCCGAAAACAGCATTTTTATAATTTCCGAATTTTTTTTCCTAATTTTCGTATTAGGGTTTTGGTTAGACTATTTAAATATTATTAGCAGTCATTAGAAGGAAGCTTTGTTTTAACTATTTTCTGGTGGATTCTGGAATTTCTACAGATTTATTGCTTGTAAATCTGTTTGTTCGTACTAGGAATTGCGCTTGCTTTTCCTGTGATAATTCCGACTACGTAAGAATGAACAATAGTTTTCTTCACAAATTCACATACAAATTCACTTCCATTATCACCATTTATAACCAACTACCAAATGAGCCGTAAAGGTTGTATTTTGATTATTTTGTCTAGGTGATGTGTTGGGGGTGTGTCTCTAATTTAAATGTTGAATAATCATGGGCTCATGGTCACTATTGGTTCCTAGTTCCTACGCTGGTCCCTGGCTCCCAGCTATGCTATTTTTGATGGTCTATGGTAATTGCCTTATTTGGTTTGTCCACGTTATGTGGCTTTTGTAGTGTCTTACAACATTTTGTTACTTTGTGGGTCAAGTTTTAGTATTTGTTGAGCTGTAGGAAATAGGAATTATATGTTAGCTAGTATCCTTAGTCTTGGAAGGATCAATTTGATGGTGGAGGTTTTCCTCTTTAATGATATTACTTCTTCATTAATTTTTTTATTGCAATAATGGGTTTGAGCACGGTTTTTAATGAAGTGAAAAAGGTGGATAGTTTATCATAAAAGTATTCCTTTTTAACTAGAGTAGTAGAAAAATAAATCCTTAATAAAGCAAAATCATTAAAGGCAAGTATTGGATGCTTCTTTTACCAAAAACAATATATATATATATATATATATATATATATATGAGGCAATTTGTGTTATTATTAATGGTTTTAGTAATATAAAGTAAGGATAATATTGTCAATTATAGTTTTTTTTTTTTTTTACCAAAAGTGAAAATGTTGCAATAGATGTGAAACTACCCAAAGTGGTGATTGTTGCAATAGAAAAAGAACGCAAGAAGTATAATTTTAGTGTTATGGAAAGTCTTTGTCGGAGTAGCCCAATCTTTGTTTACATCCTATTTTCATGAGTAGAGTTTATTGAGTTGGTTATGTTTGGGATTTGTGCATTTTCAATCATTGATGTTGATTGGTGACTTAGTTGATGTGAGCTCCATCACCTTTTGATCCTTTTGTTGCCCATTTAATGGTTTACTATGTGCTTGACCTTCATGAATGATTGATTAGTTGCTATACATCACTTGTTGATTTATATTGACTTGGGTTTGATTTCAATTCCTAACTTGGCCTAGTTAGGTGATAACACATCGAAATATAGGTTTTGTTGTCATAATTAGGACTTTAAACTCCCTAACAACGATTTTAGAGGTGTTTAGGTTTGAATTTGCATAATTAATATTTGATATTAATTAATTGGAAAATTATAAATAATTGATTTATTTGTGATTTATGCTCAAAAATTTTTATAATGTTTCGAATTTTTTATAGGATGGTCGAAATAAATTGTTTAATTCACTCTAAAATTTTCGGAATTTTATAAAATATATTTGTTAGATTTAAATTTTTTTTTATTTGATTAATCATTGAAATAATTTGTTAAAAATTAAAGATTTGATTTTTAATTTGTTAAATAAATCTAATTTTCATCACCCACATGGATCTGAAATATTATGATAGGTGGAAATACTTTTCGGATTTTTCCACTAATTTTCGAAATTTTATCATATTATTAAAGAATTATGGTTAAATTTTATGTTTAATTTGATTATTCATAAATTTTAAGGATAACAATTCAAATATTTGATTTTATTTGTTATGATAATTCAGTAGATAATGTTAAAAATTATTTTCGAAATTTTCAGATTTTAATTGTTAATTTTCTTAATTTTTTGGATATAATTTAATTTTTTGCCTTATCTTGAATTCTTGTTGGATTTAATGTTTCATGGAGATTATTCATTCAAATCTAATCTCAACAACCTTTAAAATTTCTTTAGAATTTGTTGATGGATTCAAATTTTTTGGAAATAATTTTCGGACTTTTCCACTAATTTTCGAATTTTTATCATATTATTAATGATTTTTTTGTTAAATTTCATGTTTAATTTGATTATTCATAAAATTTAAAGATAACAATTAAAATATCTGATTTTATTTGCTAAATTAATTCATTAGATCACCCTAAAAATTATTTTCAAATTTTTTTGGAATTTAATTGTTAATTTTCAGAATTTTGGAAATAATTTGAATTTTTGCCCTAATTTTGAATTCTTGTTAGATTTAATGTTTAATGGAGATTATTCATTCAAATCTAATCTCAACAATTCTAAAAATTTGTTTAAGATTTGTTGTTTGATTCAAAATTTCTGCCATAATTTTTCGGATTTTATAACCTAATTATCTCCTAAATCTTTAATTAATTGTTAAATAAAGATAACTTTAATTTAAATTGTAATTGTTACAAAAATTAAAGAGGGGGGCAACCATGGCTGGGTGGACCACCGGGGAGGGTGGTGCCACGGTGGTTGGCCTGGGAGGAACCGGATTATGGCGGGGGAAGGGTCGGCGGCGCACGTGCGACGTGCGCAGCCCCTCACCCCTCTCGCGCTGCTGCTAGTCAGGAGCTGGGGTTTGTGATGCTGGCGAGCGTCGCCGACGAGCTTGCGAAGCACTTCGGAGGTCCGTTTGGCCGGCGGTGGGTGACGCGACCCAAGTGATGGCCAGAGTCTGGGCTGAGTGTGTTGGGTGGCTTTCATGGATGTTGGATCTTGGTTGGCTGCGGTTTTGTAATGGGTGCAGCGTGATCGGTTTTTGGTTGGTTGTTGACTGGCAGCCTTGTGCTGCTGGTCAACGGTCAACCAGTCAAAGTCAACCTTTATAAAAAAAATTTGTTTTAAGGAAACTCTGATTTTTCAAAGTTGAGCATAAATCCAAGAGTTTCCTATTTTGCAAATTTGTGAATAATAAAGATTATTGCCATATCTAGATAAGTAATTGAATTCAAATAATAAAGTTTCCTAAATAAGTTCTAGCCTAAATTTGTTAAGTTTTATAATTATTATGGAAAGTTTTATTTGCTTATTAATTGTTAATAAGTAAATATTTTGTGTTTATTTTATTTTGATATTATAAATGCATGTATGTTTAATGTAATATGTATGATATTATATTTTGCATGTTATGACTAGTATGGCTCAAATTAGGATAGTAATTACGATCTGCGAATCGTTTGTATTTTTGTAACTTTAAATTTTCGTTATTTATTTAATTCAAATTATGTAATCAAGCATGAGGATCCAAGGAGTTTCAAGGATGGTGATACATGGAGACTCAAGGGAGGATTCATGAAGATTAGTTATTTTCTTAAGTATAGGGGCCATACTAGATCATTTAATTATTGCTTTTATAATTCTCTTGTATTTATTTAATTTAAATGCTTGCTTCTAAGTTTGTTTGTGGTTAATTGATTCATGTGTTCACTATTAATTGTCCATATTAGTAAACTTAGGTCCCCAAAAGTAATATTGAGTTCAATTGCTTTTCCAAACAACACCTATAAAGCCTTAGATCATGAGTAATAGGTTCTGCCAAAGCAGGGTGTTGCTCATAGTTCCAGGGATAGTAGAGTAGGCTTTTGAAACTTACATGTTAATGTTTGGTTTAACTCAACAAAATCATCAAAAGACAAAGTTTTGGGTTTTGAAGCTAAAAGATAGAAGTAAACAAGGAGTTGTTAACCTGTCTACCAAGAATTATAATTAGTTATAATTAGTAAAGTGTTTACTTACCTCAACTACTATAAATTAAAGGCAGGGCCAAAGTCCGTTTGATTGTAGTGGGAAGGGATCTTGGTTATTTCTTTATTCAATAGGGGACTTTCATTTTGAATAAAGGGTAGTAGTAATTAAAATTTGTTTAATTATTGCTTTCTTGATAAACATTGATTTAATCTTGCTTTATTATTTGTTGTAGTAATTATGTCTAGTAACAACAATATCAACACCAACAATTCTACTTGTAATTTGCGCTCCGTCCTTTCGAAGGACAAATTTAATGCTGAAAGTTTCATTGCAATTGAAAGGGATATGGGAATCGTTACACCAAAACCAAAAGTTGCTGATGAGCACTATTGTTACACTTGTAACAAGGTTGGTCATTGGAAAAGTAGTTGCCCCAAGTATCTGAAGGATCAAAAGAAAGGAGTTTCTAGTTCAGATATGTATGTTATAGAAGTTAACTTAGCAACTTCTGCTTCTTGGGTATTTGATACCGCTTGTGGTTCGCACATTATTTGTAATATGCAAGGCCTCAAAAGAAGTAGAACATTGGGAAAGGGAGAAGTAGATCTTCGCGTTGGCAATGGAGCACGAGTTGCTACATTGGCAAGTGGGAGTATATAGTCTACTTTTACCTTCGAGGATTAGTTTTAGAACTTAATAATTGTTATTATGTTCCTGCTATCACAAAGAACATTATTTCGATTCCTGTTTTGGATTCCGAAGGTTATTCATTTACAATAAAGAACAATTGTTGTTATGCGTATTTGAATAATATGTTCTATGTCTCCGCTAAGTTATCAAATGGTTTATATGTGCTAGACTTAGAAACCCACATCTATAACATAGACAACAAGAAACATAAAGCAAATGATTCAAACCCTACATACCTATGGCATTGTCGATTAGGCCACATAAGCTCAAAGCACATTGAGAAACATCATAAAGATGGAATTCTAAAATTATTTGATTTCGAATCATTTGATACTTGTGAGTTTTGCTTAATGGGGAAAATGACAAAGTCTCCTTTCACAGGTTCAAGTGAAAAGGCCAATGACCTTTTAGCCCTCATACATACGGATGTGTGTGGACCTATGAGTACGTTGGCTAGGGGAGGGTACAGTTACTTCATTACTTTTACCGATGATGTGAGCAGATTTGGATATGTTTACCTCATGCGGCATAAGCCGGAATCCTTTGAAAAATTTAAGGAATTCTAGAATGAAGTACAAAACCAACTTGGGAAGAAAATTAAGGCATTACGATCCGATCGTGGAGGTGAATATTTGATGTATCTATTTTATATAGATTATTTAGCTCTATTCCTTTAGCTTTGATAGTTGATTTGAGCTCATTGGAGCTCGATTCTTGAGCTATTTGATATGTTTGGACTTGTTTCCGTGTGTTAGATGTTTTTGTGCAGATTAAGCATTTAGCACCCTCATTTGAGTTGCAGAACGGAAGTCCAACGGTCCACTTATAGCCCATAGAAGATTCAAGAGATTGCACAAGTGATTCGGACAAGATTACATCAAAAATGAGCGGAAAAGCACTCTCGCCCGGTTGACCGGGCGGTTTTGCCCGACCGGGCGAGCCACAAAAGTCAGGATGCTTAGGAGTTTTGTTCGCCCGGTCAACCGGGCGAGAAGAGAAGAAATCTGATCTGCCCGGTTGACCGGGCGAAATATATTCTTGTCGTAGTTTTCTTAATCACCGCCGCCCGACCGGGCGGTTTTCTCGGGACGAGTTTATTTGTTTTTTTAGCCGGTTTTGTAAGGAAAGTATAAATAGGTTTTTGGTAATTCCAATTAGACTATCTTATTATCTACGTTTTTAGGGCTAAACACTTAGTTTCTCTCTCGCTAGTTTGTATTAACTCTTGCTCTTGAAGATTATAAAGATCATCAATTTTGGTTTTCATTGTTCTTGAATCATTCGGTATTTCTCTTTACTTTGTTTAACTTAATGAATTCTTTTACTTTGATTATGTTTATTGATTTTACTATTATCATGAGTGAGTAGACTTTTTCTAGGGCTTAGAGAGGGAAGCCATGTTTATACCTTTTTGATTGTGGTTTAAAGTTCTTCGTTATTTGGATTGAATTAGAATAATTCCTATTGATTTGTTATGCTTGTTTAATTCATGTAATTGCGCAATATCATGAGTTATGTTTAGCTAATAGAATTAGAATCGAAAGATCGTATTCATTAGAGGCTTGTTACAATAGGTAGATTTGATTATGTTGAGCGACCGTACCGGCATATGTTAATCTAAGAGTTGTTATTGTCGAACTATATTGTAGTGATTAAATTGGTATAAGCATGGTGGACCGATCGATTGCCCTAGGTTTTTAATTAATTGATAAAGTTCCATCTTTTTGTGTTATAGTTTATTCTAGTTTAGTTATTAATTCCTCAATCGATTTCCTCTCTTGAAGTAGTTAGATAATTGAACATAAATCTGTAGAACTCCTCTCCCTGTGGATCGACCCGTATTTGCCAGTTTCTGCTAAACAGACACCGTGCACTTGCGGTATATTTTAAAACTCATCATGTTTTTGGCGCCGTTGCCGGGGACACGACTAGTTTCTATAGCTTTCTGATTAATTATTTGAACTATTTCTGCTGTCTCATTGGAACTTCAAGTTCCAATTGAGGCCATCTCATCGCACATTTTTCTTTGTTTCTTTTATGCCCGTGTCAAAGAGAACAGGTACTCCAGGCCCAACCGATCCCGATCTTGAGAAAACCATCCGGCAACTCAAAAAGCAACAAAAGAAGAAGAAGCGGTCTGCTAACTCAGGGAAAATCCACGGAAGGTCCTTCGTAGTCAATCATGCCTCCTAAGTCATTGAAATCTTATGGGGTACCTTCTCCTGGTGGTATTTCCACAGGGCCTACTATGCCCGACATTCAAGCGGCCAATTTTGAGATCAAACCTGCCCCCATCAATATGATCCAACAGAACCAGTTTGGAGGGCACCCATCTGAAGACCCTGCAAATCATTTACAACGGTTTCAACAACTTTGTCGTACCGTTAAGCACCAAGGGGTCACTCCTGATCAGTTGAAGGTCATGGTCTTCGAATTCTCACTAAGGGACAAGGCATGGTCTTCGAATTCTCATTAAAGGATCCTGGTAGTTTTTCCATCCCATGTCATGTAGGTGCATTGTTTATAGATAAGGCTTTATGTGATCTAGGAGCTAGTGTATCTGTTATGCCTCTATCTATCTGTAATAAACTGAACTTGGGAGTTTTGAAGTGCACCCAGATTACTTTGCAGATGGCGGATCGTTCTGTGAAATATCATTTGGGTATTTTAGAGGATGTTCCTGTCAGGGTTGGAAAATTCTATATTCCTGTAGACTTTGTAGTGCTGGATATGGAGGAGGATAGTCAGATCCCCATTATTTTAGGTAGGCCTTTCTTGTGTACTGCCGGTGCTGTGATTGATGTTAAGTCTGGCTCTTTGACTTTAAGTGTTGGTGATGATACTATTACTTTCAAACTAACCAATGCTATTAAGTCTCCTATGCTTGAGCACACATGCTGCAGGATTGCTGTACTGGAAGAGATTTCGGGAGGTGACTATCACCAATTTCTGCCAGATGACCCATTGGAGAAAATTCTTGAACTGGATGATCTTAATGTTGATGAGGCAGTCGAATGTGAGGTAATGGAGACTGTTTGCTCTACTTCTGAGCCACAGGTAAAGAAGTTAGAACTTAAACCTTTACCTTCTCACGTCAAATATGCATTTCTTGAGGATAATGAGGAATGCCCTGTGATTGTCGAGTACTAAACTCACGGATAGCCGGCTTTCACAACTTCTTACAAAGGCTTCGCGTGCATAAAAAGGCTATTGGGTATAGTATTGATGATTTAAAGGGTATTAGTCCTGATTTTTGTATGCATAGAATAAATTTGGAAGAAAATCACCGCCCTTGCATACAACCCCAAAGACGTTTGAATCCTAATATGCAAGAGGTAGTGAAGAAGGAAATAATGAAACTGCTTGACGCGGGCATCATCTATCCCATCTCAGATTCTAAGTGGGTGAGCCCGGTTCAAGTTGTTCCTAAAAAGGGGGGACTACCGTTGTTAAGAACGATAGAGATGAACTAATTCCTACTGCATCTGTTACAGGTTGGCGAATGTGTATTGACTATCGCAGATTAAACATAGCCACCTTGAAAGATCACTTTCCCCTCCCTTTTATTGACCAGATGTTAGAAAGATTAGCAAAACATAGCTTTTTCTGTTATTTGGATGGATATTCAGGTTTCTTTCAGATTCCCATTCACCCAGAAGATCAGGAGAAGACGACGTTCACATGTCCTTATGGCACCTTTGCTTACCGCCGAATGCCTTTTGGCTTGTGTAACGCCCCTGCCACATTTCAAAAATGTATGATGGCCATTTTTTCTGATTTCATTGAAAATATCGTGGAGGTATTTATGGATGATTTCAGTGTCTATGGGTCTGACTTTGATGTGTGTTTGCATAATCTTTCTAGAGTACTGAGACGTTGTACTGATGTTAATTTGGTTTTAAACTGGGAAAAATGTCACTTCATGGTCCATGAAGGAGTGGTACTTGGTCATCTTGTTTCTGAACGTGGCATCCAAGTTGATCGGGCAAAAATTGAGGTGATTGAGAAACTTCCTCCTCCTGTGAATGTCAAGGGAGTGAGGAGTTTTCTGGGTCATGCGGGGTTTTATCGCAGGTTCATAAAAGATTTTTACAAAATTGCGAAACCCCTTACTCAATTGTTGCTCAAGGATGCCACCTTTGATTTTACTGACGCTTGTGTGGAGTCTTTTGACAGGATTAAGGAAGCATTGATCACTGCCCCTATCATACAACCTCCAGATTAGAGTCTTCCCTTCGAGATCATGTGTGATGCTAGTGATTATGCAGTGGGTGCTGTACTTGGCCAACGGAAGAACAAGGCCCTCCATGCTATTTACAATGCCAGCAAGACATTAGATGAAGCTCAGGTCAACTATGCTACTACAGAGAAGGAGTTATTGGCCATTGTATATGCTCTTGACAAGTTTCGAACCTACCTCATAGGTTCGAAAGTTATTGTCCACACCGATCATGCGGCACTGAAGTATCTATTGGCTAAGAAGGAAGCCAAGCCACGACTTATTCGCTGGATACTCTTATTACAAGAGTTTGATTTGGAGATCCGTGATAAGAAGGGTGCTGAGAATGTCGTTGCCGATCATCTCTCCAGATTGAGATTTGAGTCCAAGGCTTGATGGTCCCATAGATGATTCTTTTCCCGATGATCATCTTTTTGCTGTATCTATTCAATCTCCATGGTATGCTGATTTTGCTAACTATTGTGTTGGTGGTTCTCCTACTCCAGATTTGGCGTACCAACAACGCAAGAAGTTTTATCATGATGCTAAGCATTACTATTGGGAAGACCCACTTCTATACAAGAAGTGTTCAGATGGCTTGTTCAGACGATGTGTTGCCGATTGGGAGATAGCTGGAATCCTACAACACTGTCATAGTATGCCTTGTAGTGGGCATCTTGGCTCACAGGCCACCGCTTATAGAGTTCTCCAGAGTGGGTTCTACTGGCCTACTATCTTCAAAGATGCCCGTGCTTTTTGCCTCTCTTGTAATGAGTGTCAAAGAACGGGAAATATTTCAAAGAGACAGGAGATGCCACAGATGGGAATTTTGGAGATTGAGCCCTTTGATGTGTGGGGAATTGATTTCATGGGACCTTTCCCTTCTTCTTGTGGGAACAGGTATATTTTGGTAGCTGTGGATTATGTGACTAAGTGGGTTGAAGCTGTGGCTTCCCCTACTAATGATTCTAAGGTGGTCATGAAGCTCTTCAAGAAGATTATTTTTCCTCGTTTCGGAGTCCCGAGAGTCTTGATCAGTGATGGGGGGTCTTATTTTCATCAGAGAACCTTCCAAGCTTTACTGAAGAAATATGGAGTTACTCATAAGGTTGGCTTGGCATATCACCCTCAGACTAGTGGTCAAGTTGAAGTCTTCAATCGTCAGATCAAGCGCATTTTAGAGAAGGTAGTCAACAGGTCAAGGAAAGATTGGTCACAAAAGTTGGATGACACTTTATGGGCACTGCGAACTGCTTTTAAGACACCTCTCGGCACCACCCCATATCGATTGGTCTATGGCAAAGCTTGTCATTTACCAGTTGAAATGGAGTATCTCTCAGCTTGGGCAGTCAAAGAAATTAACTTGGATTTAGAGGCTGCAGGTGAAACAAGACTTCTTCAGTTGAATGAGTTAGATGAGCTTCGACTGGAAGCATATGAGAACCACAAGCTTTACAAGGAGCAGACAAAGAGGTTTCATGACAAGATGATTGAGAAGCGCGAGTTTCATATTGGTGACAAGGTTTTATTATACAACTCTATACTAAGGCTTTATCCTGGAAAGCTTAAGTCAAAGTGGTCTGGACCTTTTTTTGTCATGTAAAGCCTCATGGAGCCGTTGAAGTGGCCAATGCAGAGGGGACGAAGTTTAAGGTGAATGGTCAACGTTTGAAACTGTATCATGAGGGTGCTTTCATAGGCCAAGTAGAGGTCATCTACTTAGATGTTCCCTCACCTTGAAATCAGAGGTACTAAGGTCGTGCGGGACCTTTCTAAACCAGCGCTTTGCGGGAGGCAACCCGTCTTTACTTTTCTTTTTCTTTACTAGTTTAGATTACTTTTTTTTATTTTTTTAGAGAGGTGAGAGAGAGTGTACTGACATTTTGGCGAGTTTAGTGCGTGCAGGGGGTCAATATCACAACTTGGAAAAATTTTGACGAAAAAACAGCGGAAAATATAGCCGCCCGGTCGACCGGGCGATTTTGCCCGACCGGGCCTCCCAACTCGCCACACCGGGAGAGTCCGCCGGACAGGGCGCGCAACTAAAATCCCAGAAGGGCGAAAAGAAAGCAACAAAACATATCGCCCGGTCAACCGGGCGAAGTCACCCGACCGGGCGCGCAAGCGAATTTGGGGATAAGCTCGCCCGGTTAACCGGGCGGAATGCCCTTAGTACGTTGAGGAAACGAGTTTCGCCCGGTCGACCGGGCGGAATTCGCCCGACCGGGCGGTTTTCCACTCCAAGCCCTTGCCAGATCTGCGAAGACAAAACAAGAAACTTTTTTCGCCCGGTCGACCGGGCGGGCCAGCCCGACCGGGCGGATATTACGGAACTTCGATCCTCTTATTTGTTCCTTCACTCCACTTCTTTCTTCCTTCACTTCTTTCATTTTCTCTCACTTTTCTTCATCCTCTCAACTCTCTCTCTCTCTCTCTCTCTCCTAAAAAACCTCCATAGCCAAACTCCACCCTACTTTTCACCATTCACAAATTCATCTTCTTCTTCAATTTTCTTCATATCCCAACACTTTTCTTCATCTTTCTTCCATAACCCTCCATCATCCCACTTCAATTCTCTCACTCCCAAAAATCTCCACTTTTCTTTTCTTTTCCACCATGTCAGGGCCAAGCAAGAGGAAACACAGCTCAAGAGGGGAACCAAGTGCTCAAATTCCACCAGATTCGACATTCCCGCAGGTAATCTTCAAATCCCTAGAACAAAAACAAATATTTGAAAAGTTGAAATATCGGAACATAATCCCTACTCGTTTTGTTGATGCTAATGCTTTGCATGCTTTGGGTATTTACGGTGAAACTAAAACGCTATTTGAGAAATTGGGATTGGGAACAATGTTCGACATATAGGCATCTTACACTTGAATTCTTGAGCTCATTAGAAGTAGGCAATAAAAATCAAGTTATCCGTTTTCGCCTCATGAATGAGGATCGAGAACTCACATTAGGCCAATTAGCTGCTATTTTTGCCTCCCTGTTACTGATGATCACCGCCCCCCTCCCACTGTTCGAATTAATACCTTGTGGACCGCATTCACAGGTGATGGGGATGTTAACACCCAGCATATGACTGCAGACCACCTCCATTTTCCCAGCCTTCGCTACTTACAGCGATTTTTGGGATTCACACTTTTTAGGCGTGCTGAGCCCCACTCCTGTCAAAAACAGGAGATTTTTTTGATGGGTAGTTATTTGTTTCCAGAGCTTGATTACTCTCTGTGCCTTCCTTATCTGTTTGTGTCCCAGCTGAAGCGGACTGCCGCAAATTTACCTGCTTTGTTTGACGATGGTAGTGTTAGGGGGCAACCTATTGCTTTAGGTGGCCTCATTACCGCTATTGCTGCTCATTTTGGCTATACCCCTGGCATTAGCAATGCTGTAGCTGGTCCCGCTGAGATTAACATTGATTATATGACAAATGCGAAATGGCTAACCGCCCAGTCTGCGAACAAATTTAGGTGGTTCATTGCTAAGAAGGAGTCTATCCTTCTTCCTGACCCTGCTCAGACCCGCTTAGAGCCTGGTGTGGGGTCGTACCTCCTTCCTATGCGGGGTCAAGAGCCCATTGTTAGGCGACCTCTGCGGACCTACCACAGGCAGCCCGCTGGGGAAGCCTCCTCCTCCGCCGCGCCTATGGATCCTATGATGGCGGTCCTTACCCGCGTTGAGCAGGGACAGCAGTCCCTTACCTCACAGATGGGCCGTCTTGAGCTTGGTCAGGCTACCATCCATACTCACCTGACTTCGTTGGACACACGGTTGACTACCGTGGAGTCTGACATGCGCCATGCCCTGTACCCTATCTACCATGACTATTTTCACCAAGGGCTTGTTGCCCATGATGCCACCCACTCTTCATGGTACACACCACAGGTCCCTGACCTTACTGACCATGCTCGGGATGTTCCTTCTGGCCATACTGCTTTTGGTGCTGCAGGTACTACCGGTGGCAGTTTTACTGCCGATATGTCTGATGATGACGCGTGAGTCATCTCTTTCCCTCTAGCTGCAATGAGACCATTGCCGAGTTTAGCTTGGGGGGAGGATTTCTGTAAGTACTTTCTCTCTCTTTACTGCTTTGTAGTATAGTTAGTCTAGTTTCGTTTTTTTTGGTTTTCATTGTCAAAAAAAAAAAAAAAAAAAAAATCGTTTTTTTTGTTTTCATAAAAAAAAAAAAAAAAAAAAAAAAAACTTGAAAAAAATACGAGCTTGACATGAGTTATGATGAGTTGCATGGTTGTTTCCCTGCACCCCCAAATTTTTGAATGAATTTTTAGACTCTGAATCTATGATAGTTAGCGTGAGTATTTGTTAGTCTTGAGTTGATTTTCAATCTTCCATGACCCTTGATTGCATGATACTTGCGGCACTTGCATTGATTGTAGAGCTAAGTTGGTTAGACTGTGAGGACTCATTCTTGCCAATGGATTTATTTCTACGTCCATTCTGTTTCTTGCGTTTTAGATCCTCATTAGTTGACTGATCTTGACTTTGACAACGTACTTATTGATATCTGATGACTTGTGGCAATTGCTATGATAGAGGCGTCCTTTTGTCTGATTCTTGAGCCTCAAAGTGATTTTTATTGATATACTATTATCCTCCTTAGCCCCGCTGAGCCTAATGACTATTTCATGTTACTAAACCTCATTACATGCCCATGACCCTTATTTTGATATTAATCCAAGCCTAGCTTGGGGGAGCATCTGTCGAAGTTAGTATCTGAAATGGGTGCTATGAGTTACTTTGGGTGGAGATGATTGTATTTTGTAAGGTTCAAAGTTCGAGAAAAAGAAGAGAATAAGCAAAGTGAAATAAATGTGACTGTTGGATCGAAAAGATGCAAAGAAAAAGAAAAGAAAGATTGAAAAAAATGAACAAAAGGGTAAAAATTCTTTCCTTCACAATCGCTTGCAAAGAAAAATTCATCACACTGCTTCAAGGATGGGTTTATTGAAAATTTTGTTGATTCATAGAGTTGGGGCATTGTTATGGGTTGTGTTATAGTTGATGCTTCTAGTGACTTTTGCTTCCCCATTCTTGGGTTTTTTCCACCACATTTCCTATACATATTCCCTACCCTTACCTAAGCCCCATTACAATCCTGAAAAAGTCCTCTTGAGCTTGTGTTTACATTGTTTATTGGATTGATGTGTAGTCAGTTTGTCAAGGTTAAAGAGTACGTTTGCTACTTGAGTCGACATGATTAGGATGAGTGGCATTATTACCTTTTTAAACACATGAGAGTGTGAGTGGGAAGGGTTGTTATGGTTGGGATGGTGAGTGATCGGGCACATCTTTTGCCTGCCACAAAAAATGAGAGAAGAGCATTCCCCCTTGTGAGCACCATCTTAGTATTTGCATGATATGTGTAGTGACCTTGCTTGATTGTCTTTCTCGGTGATTGGTCGTTGGCTTGATATAAGGGATTGATGATGATGCATGCTTTCTTGATTGATTTTTGAGTCTACTAATATTTTCGAACTGCATTTTCTATGGGGTGAAACAATCGTATCTTGTAACTTATTTGTGTGGTTTTGCTTAGGGACAAGCAAAAGGTTAGCTTGGGGGATTTTGATGTATCTATTTTATATAGATTATTTAGCTCTATTCCTTTAGCTTTGATAGTTGATTTGAGCTCATTGGAGCTCGATTCTTGAGCTATTTGATATGTTTGGACTTGTTTCCGTGTGTTAGATGTTTTTGTGCACATTAAGCGTTTAGCACCCTCATTTGAGTTGCAGAACGGAAGTCCAACGGTCCACTTATAGCCCATAGAAGATTCAAGAGATTGCACAAGTGATTCGGACAAGATTACATCAAAAATGAGCGGAAAAGCACTCTCGCCCGGTCGACCGGGCGATTTTGCCCGACCGGGCGAGCCACAAAAGTCTGGATGCTTAGGAGTTTTGTTCGCCCGGTCAACCGGGCGAGAAGAGAAGAAATCTGTTTGCGCGCCCGACCGGGCGAAATATCTTCTTGTCGTAGTTTTCTTAATCACCGCCGCCCGACCGGGCGGTTTCGCCCGGTCGACCGGGCGGTTTTCTCGGGACAGGTTTATTTGTTTTTTTAGCCGGTTTTGTAAGGAAAGTATAAATAGGTTTTTGGTAATTCCAATTAGACTATCTTATTATCTACGTTTTTAGGGCTAAACACTTAGTGTCTCTCTCGCTAGTTTGTATTAACTCTTGCTCTTGAAGATTATAAAGATCATCGATTTTGGTTTTCATTGTTCTTGAATCATTCGGTATTTCTCATTACTTTGTTTAACTTAATGAATTCTTTTACTTTGATTATGTTTATTGATTTTACTATTATCATGAGTGAGTAGACTTTTTCTAGGGCTTAGAGAGGGAAGCCATGTTTATACCTTTTTGATTGTGGTTTAAAGTTCTTCGTTATTTGGATTGAATTAGAATAATTCCTATTGATTTGTTATGCTTGTTTAATTCATGTAATTGCGCAATATCATGAGTTATGTTTAGCTAATAAGAATTAGAATCGAAAGATCGTATTCATTAGAGGCTTGTTACAATAGGTAGATTTGATTTTGTTGAGCGACCGTACTAGCATATGTTAATCTAAGAGTTGTTAATGCCTGACCAAGGATTAACGAAATACTTTATTTATTCGAACCTCAATCCAAGTATTGTCGAACTATATTGTAGTGATTAAATTGGTATAAGCATGGTGGACCGATCGATTGCCCTAGGTTTTTAATTAATTGATAAACTTCCATCTTTTTGTGTTATAGTTTATTCTAGTTTTGTTATTAATTCCTCAATCGATTTCCTCTCTTGAAGTAGTTAGATAATTGAACATAAATCTGTAGAACTCCTCTCCCGGTGGATCGACCCGTATTTGCCAGTTTCTGCTAAACAGACACCGTGCACTTGCGGTATATTTTAAAACTCATCAATATTTATCTGAAGAATTTGGTGATCATTTGAAGGATTGTGGAATACTTTCACAATGGACTCCACCAGGAACACCATAGTTAAATGGCGTTTCTGAAAGAAGGAATCGAACTCTACTTGATATGGTTCGATCCATGATGAGTCTTGCTGATCTTCGTATTTCATTCTGGGGATTTGCGCTTGAAACAGCGGCATTCACACTTAACAGAGCACCATCCAAAGTAGTGGAAAAGACACCATATGAAATGTGCACAGGAAACGTTCCAAAATTGACTTTTCTAAGGATATGGGGTTGTGAAGCTTATGTAAAACATTTACTTTCCGATAAGCTTTCACCCAAATCCGATAAATGTCTTTTTGTGGGTTATCCAAAAGAGACTAAGGGATACTACTTCTACAACCAAAGCGAAAACAAAGTGTTTGTTGCTCGTATTGGTGTCTTTCTGGAAAAGGAGTTTATTTCTTGGAAAAACAAGTGGGAGAAATGTATATCTCGAAGAAGTTCGAGATAAGAAACAAATGGATGAGGTTAACACTTCATCAGAGGCGGCCCGGCATGAAAATGCTCAGGAGGTGGTGCATTCAATTCACGTACCTCCTACCGTCCCACTTGGAGATACTCCATGCGAAGTCACTCAACCTAGTGAGGTAGAAACTTCTTCTGTTGTTCCCCAACGTAGGTCTAGTAGGACCATCATTCCGTTAAAGACATATATTGATTTCCTTTTGACTGAAAGTTCTGAAATAACGATTTTAGAATCAGAAGAGCCTACTAGCTACAAAGATGCTTTGGATAGTCAAGACTCCGAAAGATGGCTTGAGGCCATGAAATCTGAAATGGATTCCATGTCTGAAAATCAAGTATGGGACTTGGTTGATTTGCCTGATGGGGTAAAACCCATTGGATGCAAATGGATTTTCAAGTTGAAAACAGACAAGGATGGAAACATTAGTGTTTTCAAAGCAAGGTTGGTGGCGAAAGGTTTCAAACAAATTCATGGTATTGACTATGATGAAACCTTCTCACCAGTAGCCATGCTGAAGTCCATTAGGATAATCATTGCGATTGCTGCCTTTCATGACTATGAAATATGGCAGATGGATGTCAAAACTGCTTTCTTGAATGGGTTCTTGAAAGAGGATGTGTACATGACACAACCTCAAGGTTTTGAAGATCTAGAAAATCCAGAGAGGGTATGCAAGCTTAAGAAGTCCATTTATGGACTAAAGCAAGCATCAAGGAGTTGGAACCTCAGATTTGATGAGGCAGTCAAGATATTTGGCTTTCTCAGAAATGAAGAGGAATCTTGTGTATACAAGAAGTTAAGTGGGAGTAGTATTACTTTTCTGGTCTTGTATGTGGATGACATACTTCTCATAGGAAATGATAAGACCATGCTTGACTCAGTCAAGCAATGGCTTAAAAATTGTTTCTCTATGAAAGACCTAGGAGAGGCTGAGTACATATTGGGAATAAAGATCTATAGAGATAGGTCGAAAAGGTTGATTGGACTTAGTCAAGAGACTTATATTGATAAGGTTCTTGCAAGGTTCAAGCTGGAAAACTCCAAGAGAGGTTTCATTCCCATGCAACATGGCATAACACTTGGTAAGACTCAGTGTCCTTCGAGTCCTGATGAGGTCAAGCGTATGAGTATTGTTCCCTATGCTTCTGCTGTAGGATCCATTATGTATGCCATGATATGCACTCGACCGGATGTTGCATATGCTTTGAGTATATGCAGCAGATACCAGTCAAATCCAGGAGATGCGCACTGGATTGCAGCGAAAAACATCCTTAAGTACTTGCGAAGGACTAAGGATAATTTTTTGGTTTATGGTGGAGATGATGAGTTGGTTGTTACTGGATACACCGATGCAAGCATACAGAGTGACAAAGATGATTTCCGATCGCAATCTGGTTTCATATTTTGTCTCAATGGAGGAGCTGTGAGCTGGAAGAGCTCTAAGCAGAGTACCATGACAGGCTAAAGTCGTATCACCTTATCAAAAATAACCTAAGGTCCACTAACAAGTAGTCAGGGAAGTCAGGATCGAATCCACAGGGAGAAAGTTATACTATTGTATCTGAATTCTAATATTATACTAACTAGATCAGTTGAAAATGGGTGTGTGACTAAACTAATAGGCAAATGATAGAACTAAATATGAAGGTATGAATCAGTTAATAAAGAACTAGGACTATGGATCACTATGCATACAATTCAGGAAATCAGAGACGAATAATAACTACCCAATAAATCAATTTATCTAGGGCACATGTAATTTCTCTCGATCATTACCTCCCTCAAAGATCACCTAGCCGCTCTCGCATGGTCAAGGATCACTATGCCTAATGATTGAAAGCCTATACTAAATCTCTCCTCTCGAAGCAGATTCAATATCGCGATAATAGAAATACAAATCAGGCCTAATTCATAAATCTAGCATGAACGATTCAATCACGAGAAACAATTGAAATATAGGGGTAATTATACTAATCTATCAATCCCTCATTGCATACATAGATCCCCACAATCCTAGAAATAAAACTACTCACTCATGCTTAAGAAAACAATAACAAATTTCATATAAAAATCCATGCTTTGAACTATTGCAAATAACTAAGAAACTAATCTAATCAATAATAGAGAAAGCAAATAATAATGAAGAGAACAAGGAAGAAGATTACCAAATTAATGAACTATATTAAACTTGCGAATAATCCAAAGGTTCAATCTTGAATCACAATGAAGAGTAGTAAAAAGCTAGGGTTCTTGAGAGAGTCTATGAGAAAATAAGAGCTAAAACAAAGATAAAACAAAGATGCCTAATAAAAGTTTTCAAATCCCTATTTATACTAATTGGCCCAAAATCATTAAATGAGCGCGCGGAGGCCGTTGCCCGATCGGGCCAACTAAGCCCGATGACATCGGGCTCAAACGAAGCAGCAGGGATCAAAACAGGACCCCGCCCGATGACATCGGGCCGACCCGCCCGATGGAGTCGGGCTGCACACCAATGGTTCCAGGGACAGGCGCAGGACAAGCCAAGGACGCCCGATGAGATCGGGCCTATCCGCCCGATCGGGCTCCTCACCGAAATACCGATCGGGCAACGTCGCCCGATCGGGCCCGCAACGACTTTTATCTGTTGCTTCTGAAGACGATGACCGCCCGATCGGGCGTGTGGCACCCGATCCTATCGGGCTCGAGTCCGATACTCATTCCTTGGCTTCCAACGCCAAGGCTTCAATGCTTCTTCGCTCGGAGATCCCGAAAAGTATCCTCAGGACTTTAGAACTCATCAAATATGTCTTCGAACCTCTCCAGTCCAGTGAAATAGTCAGATAGTGGTAGAAAATAGAGAAATAACTCCCTAAAACCTGCAATCAGACATAGAACAGAAAACCACAACTAGATGGAGAGAGTTAGCATAAAATGGCTCCTAAGAGCACCATTGGTACACATTTTAGCTCAAATACAGGGGGAAAAACACTATATTAAATCATCACATCAAACTCCCCCAAGCTAAACCTTTGCTTGTCCTCAAGCAAAGCACAACAGGAATAAGAATAGGATTGCTTCACCCCTCAGATGGAAAAGTTTAAACTCAATTATTTCCAACTCAAAATCATTCAAGCAAGCAAAATTAAAGTTCAGTTGCTCAGATCACCTGACTACCAATCACTTAAGTAAACCATCAAACGTAGCCGCCCTACATATCATGCAAATCTTGAAAAGGTGCTCACCGAGGTGTCACTCCTCTCAATTTTGTGGCAGGCAAAATATGTGCCCGATCGCTCACCAACCCAACCATAATAGCCCTTCCCACTCACACTCTCATGTGTTTAAAAAGGTATAATATCGCTCATCCTAATCAGGTCGACTCATATAACAAACTTAATCTTCAACTTTGGCATATTGACTCGGTATTATTCCAATATACAATCAAACATGTGCTCAAAAGGTCTTTATCAGGGTTGTAATGGGGCTTGGGTAAAGGTACGGAAATTATTTAGGAAATGTGGTGGAAAAGCCAAGAAAGGGGAGCAAAAAACACTAGTAGGACTAAGTGTGGTCAAAACAACTCCCATGGCAACAACAACATAACCAAGATAATAACCAACTTTTGAAGTTTCAAGAACCAACCAATAACTGTCATTTTCAACATAATTTCCAACACTTTTGAAAGTTAACGAGTGAAGATCATAGAAATTTTTCAGATTTTTCACTATCAAATTTTTTTCTTTCTTTCTTTCACTTTATTTTTCTTTTTCTTTCTTTGTACAACCATATCATTATTTTCCAACCGCCCTACGGAATCAACCACACAATATGATATAAACTTAACAAATGCTCCCCCAAGCTAGGCTTGGGACAATAGTCAATGTAAAGGCTCAAGGTGTGTAATGTGGTTTAATATAGATCCAAAAATAAGTCATTAGGCTCGGCAGGGCTAGGGGGGAAAAATCATTAAACAACTCTGAGGCTTAAAATTAGACAAATGAACGCCTCTATCACAGCACATGCCTAAAGTTACCAGAACTTCAACGAGTACAATGCCAAAACCAAGATAAGAATGCTACGAGGAACTAACACACAAGAATATATCGGATATAGAGATAAATCCGAGGGCTAGAATGAATCCTCACAATCTAACCAATTCAAGCATGCAGTTAAAATAGGCACTTTATCATCAAAATTCACTCAAGATCAAGGCAGTCAAAGATCACATCACAACGTCCCAATCACAAATGCCCAACTATCAAATTTTTGAGTTAAATTATTTTTCACAATAAGTTCGGGGCACAGGGAAGCAATCAAACTATTCAGATTCAACTCGTATTTTTGTGATTTTTCAATTTTTTTTTTTTTTTTAAAAGCGATTAAACTACCTTAACTATCCTAAAAAGCAGTAAAACAAAAAGGAAAACATAAAAAACAAAAAGAAAAACACTACTAATACTTACAGAAATACTCCCCCAAGCTGAACTTGGCAATGGCCTCATTGCAACAAGGGAAAGGAAAGGGACATGGGCATAAGCCGCCCATCAGCCTGTATCGAGAAGTTTAGTAGCCACATGTTGGACCACCGTTTGCAACCCGCGTCGGACTGTAAAGCTGGTGTGGTGGCCCTCATGTCGATGAATGCGGTGTTCATTATGATCAGGGCTTATTCCTGTCAAGTCATCGGTGCTATAGCCAATGGTCTTGTTGGGAGTCTGTAAGACCGTTAGAAAATGCTCATCACCTGCAATAGACTCGACAAGCACATCATGTGAAATATCATGGGAGAGGGGGTAATCTATAATATTAACTCTATAACATGATTCCTCTAGCATTGGGCTTTTAGGCACATTGTTTAGGCTAAACATGACCTTATCATCCCCCACAGTCAGTGTCAGTTTCCCACTCTTAACATCTATCACCGCCCCAGCAGTATGGAGGAAAGGTCTCCCAAGGATAATGGGTGTTTGAGTGTCTTCGGCCATGTCTAATATAACAAAGTCCACAGGGATAAAGAATTTACATACTCTAACAGGAACGTCCTCTAATATACCTAGGGGGTATTTCACAGAACGGTCAGCCATTTGCAGAGTAATGGTAGTACATTTTAATTCACCCATGTTCAGTTGCTTGCAGATAAAAAGAGGCATGACACTCACACTGGCACCTAAATCACATAAAGCTTTGTCAATAAATATGGTGCCAATGTGACAGGGGATGGAAAAACTCCCTGGATCTTTCAATTTGGGTGGAGACTGGTTTTGTAAAAGAGCACCTGCATTCCGCAAGAAAAGCCACGATCTCCACCTCATTGAGAGTCCGCTTCCTCCTCAACAGTTCTTTCAAAAATTTAGAATAAGCGAGGCACTTGATTTAATAATTCAGTAAAAGGAACTGTTACTGCAGATTCTTTACCACCTCTAAAAACTTACCATACGGTGGTCGAGCTTCTTCTTGAGCATCCGCTCGGGGAATGGTAGCTTGATCACCGGGAGGCACGTTTTCTCCTTAGTCACCTCCTTAGTCTTATCTGCGGCTCCTTGCTCGCTTGAGGTTCAGCATCCTCGGGCACTTCCCGTGGTTTCTTAGCACTTGGTGATTCCACCTCTAGCATTGCCGGAGCATCGTCCGCACTCCACCGCCAAGGGTGATAGCATTGGCGGTGTCCCTAGGTTGCATTGGTTGTGACGGCAAGGACCCGGATGGCCTATTAGCGAGAGGAACTAGCCAAGTGAGCTATTTGTGACTCCAACATCTTATTATGTGTCCCTTGCAGCTTATTCGAGCATGCGAGGCTCTCAAATTGAGACACGGTATCCGCTTGAAAGGAAATAATACCTTTCGCATCTCGCAACATTAAACTTTTGAGTTCAGCAATAGCTGGGTCTGGAGGTGGTGTAGAATGATGCTGTTGAAACTGAGTTCTCTAATAACCAGGAGGAGCTTGTGGTTGATATTGTTGTTGTTGAGGGTAATGTTGTTGTTGCGGATTCATCACGTTATTACTCCTATACGAGAGATTTGGATGATCTCGCATCCCAGGATTATATGTATTGGAGTAGGGATCAAACTGGGGCTTGTGTGGTGACTGTAATGCGTGCACGGGCTCACTAGAATGTGAGAGAGAGGGGCACTCTTGAGAGTTATGTCCAGCTATCCCACAAGCGTCACAGACGAAAGCATTGTACCCAGAAACACTAGCCATAGCATTGACACTCATATGAGGGGAGGAATTGTTACCTAGCTTCAAAGAATCAATTTTCTGGTGAAGAGCAGCTAGTTGTCCGGTCAGTAAAGAAATGGCTTCAACATCATGTTTACCTCCCTTCGTCATAGAAGAACGAATAGTAGACGCTTGGTGCGAAGCGAGTTTCTCCAGAAGTTCATGCCCTTCATCTACGACCTTATCCATGAAAAACCCGCCCCGTTGCTCCATCAATTACCCGTCTCGTATCTGCATCAACTCTAGTGTAGAAAATGTGGCACATATACCACTTGTCAAAACCATGATGGGGGCAAAGACGCTGCAGATCTTTGAATCTTTCCCAAGCTTCATATAGTGACTCTCCAGGATCCTGGGTGAAAGTCACTATCTCATGACGCATATCTGCAGTCTTTTGGTAAGGGTACCACTTGATGAGAAAAATCTTTGAGAGCTCGGCCCAGGTGGTGATGGTGGAAGGCAGCTTATTATACCAAAATAGAGCTTTGTCGCGCAGAGAAAAACCAAATAAGATGAGTTTCATCTCATCGCAGTAACACCCGACTTGCTTCGAGTAGCACAACATTGTAAAAATCGGCTGCAGTGCTGATTGGGGTCTTCAGATGGTAACCCGGCAAACTGGTTATTCTGAACCATATTCAGAACATGAGACTTAATTTCAAAGTTTGCAGCAGCAATAGTAGGCAACCTTACCCCAGTGGGCACATTATCAGGAGATGGTTGTGCATAGTCTCTGAAAGTCGGTTTAGTTTCGTCACCCATTCTAGCAGTAATAGGTGATACAGGGAAGCTTTGTTGTGGTGAAGATGGTGGAGAAGGTGTCTTTTGAAAGGTGTCCCTGCAGACAACTTGGTTTGCTTAGTTGTCTTTTTGAGTCTACGAGCAGTCTTTTCAATCTCCGGGTCAAATGGAATGAGATCTGGCGATTTCAATTTCCTACTCATACATAAAAAAAACACTAAAACAACTCAGTGAGATGCTCCAAAGAACAGGTGTTCTTCGGAGAAGAGGTTAGTGTAATACTATAATTCAGACAAAATAAATATAAACCGTCTCCCCGGCAACGGCGCCAAAATTTGACAGGCTAAAGTCGTATCACCTTATCAAAAAATAACCTAAGGTCCACTAACAAGTAGTCAGGGAAGTCAGGATCGAATCCACAGGGAGAAAATTATACTATTGTATCTGAATTCTAATATTATACTAACTAGATCAGTTGAAAATGGGTGTGTGACTAAACTAATAGGCAAATGATAGAACTAAATATGAAGGTATGAATCAGTTAATAAAGAACTAGGACTATGGATCACTATGCATACAATTCGGGAAATCGAGACGAATAATAACTACCCAATAAATCAATTTATCTAGGGCACATGTAATTTCTCTCGAACATTACCTCCCTCAAAGATCACCTAGCCGCTCTCGCATGGTCAAGGATCACTATGCCTAATGATTGAAAGCCTATACTAAATCTCTCCTCTCGAAGCAGATTCAATATTGCGATAATAGAAATACAAATCAGGCCTAATTCATAAATCTAGCATGAACGATTCAATCACAGGAAACAATTGAAATATAGGGGTAATTATACTAATCTATCAATCCCTCATTGCATACATAGATCCCCACAATCCTAGAAATAAAACTACTCACTCATGCTTAAGAAAACAATAACAAATTTCATATAAAAATCCATGCTTTGAACTATTGCAAATAACTAAGAAACTAATCTAATCAATAATAGAGAAAGCAAATAATAATGAAGAGAACAAGGAAGAAGATTACCAAATTAATGAACTATATTAAACTTGCGAATAATCCAAAGGTTCAATCTTGAATCACAATGAAGAGTAGTAAAAAGCTAGGGTTCTTGAGAGAGTCTATGAGAAAATAAGAGCTAAAACAAAGATAAAACAAAGATGCCTAATAAAAGTTTTCAAATCCCTATTTATACTAACGGCCCAAAATCATTAAATGAGCGCGCGGAGGCCGTTGCCCGATCGGGCCAACTAAGCCCGATGACATCGGGCTCAAACGAAGCAGCAGGGATCAAAACAGGACCCCGCCCGATGACATCGGGCCGACCCGCCCGATGGAGTCGGGCTGCACACCAATGGTTCCAGGGACAGGCGCAGGACAAGCCAAGGACGCCCGATGAGATCGGGCCTATCCGCCCGATCGGGCTCCTCACCGAAATACCGATCGGGCAACGTCGCCCGATCGGGCCCGCAACGACTTTTATCTCGTTGCTTCGAAGACGATGACCGCCCGATCGGGCGTGTGGCGCCCGATCCTATCGGGCTCGGAGTCCGATACTCATTCCTTGGCTTCGCAACGCCAAGGCTTCAATGCTTCTTCGCTCGGAGATCCCGAAAAGTATCCTCGGGACTTTAGAACTCATCAAATATGTCTTCGAACCTCTCCAGTCCAGTGAAATAGTCAGATAGTGGTAGAAAATAGAGAGATAACTCCGTAAAACCTGCAATCAGACATAGAACAGAAAACCACAACTAGATGGAGAGAGTTAGCATAAAATGGCTCCTAAGAGCACCATTGGTACACATTTTAGCTCAAATACAGGGGGAAAAACACTATATTAAATCATCACATCATACCATCGCGGATTCTACAACGAGAGGCCGAGTATATTGCAGCAAGTGATGCAAAGAAAGGAAGATGTTTGGATGAAAAAGTTCATTGGTGAGCTTGGTGTAGTTCCTAGCATTGAGAATGGTATTGAGTTGTATTGTGACAATAATGGTGCCATTGCTCGACCTAAGGAATCCGGATCGCATCAAAGGTCTAAACATGTGCTCGGGATATTCCATCTCATTCGAGAAATCGTTGGTAGAGAGGATGTGAAAGTAAGCAAGGTTCATACTGAGGATAACGTAGCAGATCCTCTGACTAAACCGCTTGCTCAACCTAAGCATGAGTGTCATACTAGGTCTATGGGACTTAAGCATATGGGAGAATGGCTTTAGGTTGTTTACTTCATGTTTACAATTGTAAAGACATTTATTATGCTTTGAAATGTTTATCAATAAAATTCCGTTCTTATTTAATTGTTTGGTTTAGTATTAAATAAAATGTCCAAATAATTTGTGTTTTCAAATAGGATTATCGAAAACGTTTTGATATTGGAACCCTATAAAGTGAACTGAAAATCACAATTTATTTAAAGTCCCTAGTCTAAATCACTAAATTGGACATAAGTGATTTATTTAAAACACTAGTATATAATTAATTGATAGCGCGATCCATGGGCTATGGAGACATAGAAATGTCTAATTGATTATATGGATGTATAGTTGATACATTGAGACTTGACCTAATTAGATTCTAAAAGTAGAATCGAACTACTATATTTAGTGGATTCCTCATACATGAGTATGTCTTAAAAACCACAACATAATTAGTTTAACTCTGTTAAACGCCGCGCCGTAAAAGGAGGTTATAAAGGCAGTGATCAGGTGGGCTAAGAATTGAGTAGGAGTTATGGTCATACAAGAGTGGATAAGTCCTCCTATTATATAGGAATGGTGTCTCGGGCCTCTTGATGAGCAAGAATCTGGAAAATTGCATGGCCATGCGGAATAGGATTAAAGAGTTAATCCTTATTTGAGCAGTTCGAACTCAGCGATCAAGGAACATAAATTTGAGAATAACATTAAGTGACTTAAGGAATTTAGCATTGCGCTCTTGTCTTCGGACAAGTGGGAGATTGAAGGAATATGTCCTTAGACATCCCGACAATTACTAAATATAAAAGGAATTATAGAGATAATTAATTACGTTAGTTTAGTAATCACATTTACTTGCTAAAGACTAAATGTTGGTTAGTAGAACAATATTGATTGTACCTACAACTAAGTTAACCTAATCCTATGAGGTCACACATTGTAGTAACTAATTGAAGTAAGGAAACCGGCCAATAGGAGAATTTAGGGTTAGGTTAGGTCTCTCTCTTATTTTATTCTCCTACTATTATAAAAGGTTATAATAGGAGAGAGGAATAGAACGTTCAATTTGACAGTAACTTTCAAACTGAAAAGAGAGAGAAAAACCCTATTATTTCCCTTTGGAAAATCCGGCCACCCTCCCTAAAAAGCAAGAGAGTGAAATCTGTTCATCCTCTTCCGTTCTAGCAAACGTGAGAATTCAATTGGTGCTCGTGGACTAAGTAGAGGGACATCAATTGCTGTTCTTTGATCTCTTGCACTTGCAATCCGGTGGAAAACACGCTACAAAGGTTGTACATTCTTTTCCTTATAATATGATTCATATTTATGTTTATGCGTGCGATCTTGTGATAGATGTTAGGAAATTTGTTTCCTGAAATTCCGCTATATGAATCTATATGTTCCTACACTTCAAACTATCATCTTCTATATGGAAAAAAAAAAAAGAAATGATTAAATCATGGAAGTTTTACTAACGGTGGATTTCTTCCATGTGAAGAAGGAGAGTACTTTGGTTGACTTAAAGTCACCAATTTATGGCAAAGACTCTACGTAGCCAAAGAAGAAATAAGTCTAAGATGGCAGAGGCTTATTAAGAAACAGGACTTTTGTGGCCAAATTAAAATGATGGCTTATTGCGGCTCATGAGTTATGCTTTTTTTTTCTTTTTTCTTTTTGGGCCCTCTTTCGAGAACCCGTGGGAAGAACAATATTGATTAGTAGAACAATATTGATTGTACCTACAATTAAGTTAACCTAATCCTATGAGGTCACACATTGTAGTAACTAATTGAAGTAAGGAAACCGGCCAATAGGAGAATTTAGGGTTAGGTTAGGTCTCTCTCTTATTTTATTCTCCTACTATTATAAAAGGTTATAATAGGAGAGAGGAATAGAACGTTCAATTTTGACAAGAACTTTCAAACCGAAAAGAGAGAGAAAAACCCTATTATTTCCCTTTGGAAAATCCGGCCACCCTCCCTAAAAAAGCAAGAGAGTGAAATCTGTTCATCCTCTTCCGTTCTAGCAAACATGAGAATTCAATTGGTGCTCGTGGACTAAGTAGAGGGACATCAATTGCTGTTCTTTGATCTCTTGAACTTGCAATCCGGTGGAAAACACGCTACAAAGGTTGTACATTCTTTTCCTTATAATATGATTCATATTTATGTTATGCGTGCGATCTTGTGATAGATGTTAGGAAATTTGTTTCCTGAAATTCCGCTATATGAATCTATATGTTCCTACACTTCAAACTATCATCTTCTATATGGAAAAAAAAAGAAATGATTAAATCATGGAAGTTTTACTAACGGTGGATTTCTTCCATGTGAAGAAGGAGAGTACTTTGGTTGACTTAAAGTCACCAATTTATGGCAAAGACTCTACGTAGCCAAAGAAGAAATAAGTCTAAGATGGCAAAGGCTTATTAAGAAATAGTGGTGTCAATTCAGTTAACCAGTTCAGTTCTGGTTCAAACCAAACAGTTCAGTTGACTTCAGTTCAGTTAATTCAGTTCATTTTTTCGAGATTAATTGATTCAGTTTAAACTTTTTCGGTTTCAGTTTCAATCCATACAGTTAATTCAATTTTCAGTTAAGTTCAGTTCAGTTTACAGTTGTCTTTTGGTTTGACTCGTACAGTTTTGGTTTAAACAGTTGACTTTTTACCTATTACTATCAGTTAAACAGTTATTTTCAGTTCGGATTCAGTTAATTTCAGTTTCTTAGGTAAACCCGCATCGACTCGGGTGAAACTTGATATCGGTTATGCCATGTACAACTTTTCCCTTCGGGTCTCGCTTCGGGTCAAGCCATTATTCATTGCAGGGAATTTCAACTCAGTTGAACTTTTGTCACATCGGTTAAACTTGTCGAAAACAACGATAGCACCAAGAGACGTATCTATATTTGTCTACAAAAGCGCATTTTGAAGTTGTTATATTTTCTGTAAAATTACTTTATTAAAGGTTCAACATTTGGCTGATATTGAAAAAATCAATTTCAAATTCTTCATTATTCTATAGTTTTCCAATGTGTAACTATCAATGATGAATTGGTGATTGGTTGTGGTCAAAGATTAAGATGATGATTGAAAATGATGCATTAGTTTATAAATCAGTTAATATAAGTGGTTAATCATTAGGCTAATCGTCTTCCAGTGTATAATGGAATTTGAAACAAAAAACATCTACTTAAATAATCCAAGTATTCATTATTGTACATAATGAATGTGCCAATGGTAGCTGCTAAGCTAATTCAAAATAACAATACGATATTTGAGTTAATCGTCTTTATGTGAAATGCATTTTGAAACATAAAACATATAATTGAACTAATATGTAGTTATCGGATTAGATGGATGTATAAATATAAACATTAAGTTGATTCAACATAACTATATTATATTTAACTTAGTCATGTTTAATTTCAACTAATTTTGAAACTAAAAATATCTAATTGAATTAGAATAAGTTGTTGTCGGATGAGATTAATGAACAGACCAATGTAAGTCGATAAACTAATTCAAGATAACAATCATTTATTTGAGTTTAATAGTCTTTAAGTTAAATTCATTTCAGAACTAAAACATCTAAGTCAATTGATGCAAGTTGTCATGGGATGAGATATATGAATGTACCATCAATCAGTGACTTATAATAAGTTGATAGAATCATACAAAGTATCAATCCTGCATTCAAGTTAATAGTATTTAAGTTAAATCAATTTCAAAACTGTAAACATGTTATTGAATTAGATTAATATGTGTCAATATAAGTCGATAAGTTTGTTAAGGATAACAATACTCCATTCCCAGTTAATCGTCATTAAGCTATATTCACTTTCAAACTCAAAACATCTACTTGAATTGAAACAATTTGTTATCCAATAAGAACAATGAAAGACTTATAACTATACACTTATATTATATAAATATAATAATAATCTTTGATGTATTCTCTTAACTTTCTACACATGTGAGTATAAACTAATAAATGATCAAGGTGATGATGATTTATAATGGTGAATGATCATAATTTAGTTATGATGATGATGATTAAATTCAATAAACACAAGCTAATACAATACGAATCGTCTTTAGGTGTAATGCATTTTGAAACTAATTAAAAACATTTACTTAAATGATTCAGAGTACTTATTGGACTAAATGAATGTGTCAATGGCAGTCGATAAGCAAATTTAATTTCTATTAATTTCTAATAATACTACTAATTTCTAAAGTTACTAAACTAATAATATTAGAATTATAAATTTAGAACACTCAAATCATAATAATATCAAAATACAATACTAGTTTATTAGTAGTTTAGGCCATTGATTATTTTTTGAGTGAAATGCCATTGATTTTTAAAAGATGAAAATCCAACCATTGATTAAGTTAGCAATCCATGTGATTGACCATTCTCAATTCTCATTGGTCAAAAAATAATGTCATGGATTATGAATTAAGACCATTGATTTGAGAAAGATCAAAATCCAACCATTGAATCAAGACCATTGAGTTCTCTCTCTAACCCTAAACCCTCCCTCTTTCGGTCTTTCCTCCCATCCTCAATCCTCTTCCATCTCTATCCCCTAACTCCTCTCACCCTATTTCACCACCACCACCACCACCACCACCACCACCACTTCTCTCCCCTGACTCCCTTTCTCTCGCTTCTTAACAGCAACATGAATCTTTGAATTCGTGAAATCTTCAAACTCAAAATCATCCGAATCAAAAACCCTAACATTACCATTATTATTATCATTATTATTCATATCATCAACAACAACTCCTCTATACACACAACCAAACCCACCTTCACCAATCAAAAGACTTCTACTAAACCCACGAGTAGCCGATTTCAACTCAGCAAAAGTAAATGCTCTCAGATTGTTACAAACTCGTCGATTACGAGCTTTTCAATTTCAGTTGTTCTGCATAATTATACTATTAATTTTCCTAATTTTGTTTATCAATTGATATATACCAGCAAAAAAATAACGTATCCAATTCTTCACTTCAATTACACATCAACTACATCCCCAAACTCAATCTCATATACACAAAACTCTAACTTATACTTCTCACGACAAAAACAATTAGGTGTAGTTTATTTTATTTTTTTACCACAATAATTAGGGCTAGAAAAAGTAGACAGACCTCGGATCTAGTGAAACAAGCAAGAAGTGAAGAAAATCGGCGGATTTGAAGATGAATTTTCCAAAAATCGATGATCTGTACGCATTTTAGAGAGAGAAAAATATGGGTGAAATTGGACTTGGAATACGCTTGTTGAAGGAAGTAGACGGTGGATCGGTAAAATTATTGTTTGCCCCATCAATGGTGCTCTGGTGGAGGTTCGAATTGGTGGATGCCATTCACCTAATTAATGCTCTCTGACTTCTCTCGTAAATCTTATTGTTCTCCTTCAATCCATCCCTTCATATTCAAGTAATTTTCTTCCCCTCCCTTCTTATCCATTGATTTTAGTCATATATTATTAATTTGTTCAAACTCTTTTCTATTGGTTGAAATATGTGGTGTAAGATATATTTTTGGTTTGTGTTTCATTGTTTTCCACTTCTGATTTGGTGTGAATTTGCGATGTAGTGATATTTGCTCATTGATAAATCACTATAATTTTAATTTGTTAATTATCATTTTCTTTTTGGTTGAATTATACAATATATAATCAAATCTGGGCATATCGGTAGGTAATTTCTAGGTGATTCTTGCCCTTATGTGTTCCGGTTAATCTACATTTCTTCTCTCTACTTGCAATAATAATTTCGAAATTATGTCTTCTTCTATCTGAATTTATGTCTTCTGAAAATCTGGTCAGAAGAAGGTTCAAATTCTGAGTTTTAATAAGGCAAAAGACGAGGCTTTTATGGGTTGATGCAATCATAAACATCTAACATCGACGAGAATTCTTAATGAATGCAAGTAAATTATTATCTAGCTATATAGTTTCAAGGTGAAATTATTTAGTTGATAAGAAATACTTATCAATTTTTTTTTTGTTTGTTGCACTTGTAGGTCCATGATAGCAAGGTCGAGTAGCAGACTAGCAGTAGCAGCAGCAAGTTCGTGGATGAATATGCAAGTACAAGCAGCAAGGGAGGGAAGGGAATAAGGGGCTAGATGGGGATGCTACCAATATTTTTTAGTCATGTTACACCTTAGGCTAGAATTTTTATCAATGTTATTAAATCGCCTTCCAATTAATTAGCAATTAAAGTGGGGTGTGTAATGGCAGAAATATTAACATTTATTAATAAGGATGGATTCCATGAATTATATTTGAAGATTCATAACATTTCTTGCAACAAATGATGTTTTTAATTTATTGAATAGTTAGATAAATTTATGAGTAATCATAACGCCATAGTCCATACAACTATGTATTTTTCATTATTAACATACACAAAGGTCTTGTGTATTGAATTTTAACCATTGAGAATTCATCTTTTAATACAAATAGTGGTTGAAAGTTGAAATCATGTGCTCTTATCTTTGCCTAATTATACGCCAATAATTTAGGTAAATTAAAACAATGAAGAAATTAGGTGTTACATTTTGAAATAGTTTCGTTTGAGACAATTTTATTCTATACAGTTTGATATTGTTTTATTCAGTTTGATTCGGTTCAATTTAAAACAGTTTTATTCAGTTTTATACAATTCAGTTAAAAACAGTTTTATTCAGTTTGATTCAGTTCAGTTAAAAACAGTTTGAAACAGTTTTCAGTTAAATTCAGTTCAGTTCAGTTTAGTTTAAATCGGTTTTCCATGCAGTTAATTTTCAGTTTAATTTGTTTCGGTTGAGTTTCAGTTCAGTTTCAGTTCAGTTAATTGCAGTTTACTTTAATCTGATTGACTTATCGGTTTTTAACTTTTCAGTTCTGGGTCAATTCAGTTCAGTTTATTCAGTTCAGTTGGTCAACAGTTTGCAGTTTAACCATCGGTTTTTAACCAAACTGACAGCGCTATTAAGAAACATGACTTTTGTGGCCAAATTAAAATGATGGCTTATTGCAGAAGCTCATGAGTTATGCTTTTTTTTTCTTTTTTCTTTTTGGGTTCTCTTTCGAGAACCCGTGGGAAGAAGAATTTCCTCTGTACTGCCCTCCCACATGGCCACTCACCCAAAGGCCCAACAATCCCCAAACCCCCTCTCCCCCCAACAATATTGAAAATTTTTGCTTCCACTAAGATTTGAACCTTGGTCTCCCATGTGAAAGATAGGAAGCCATACCATTGGACCCAAGAATCCTTGGTGAGTTATGCTTATTTATTGGCATTGTCGTGAGAGTAAGAAGAATAAAAAGGCACAGCTGTAAGTTCAATGTATTTTGTTACAATCTTGAAAAGTTAAGCCTCTCGAGGAAGTTTCAATAGATTACTATAATTTCAACGTATTTTGTTTCGGATTAATTACATTTACTGATTTAATACTTCTATAATAGGTTTTTTTAACCAATTTGGTTTCACTTAATGCATCTATTCTTGTAAAATATACAGTACACATATTCTTGTGATATACTCATATAGAGTAATATGTATTCTTGTAAAATACAATAATTTCAGCATCATCTGGTGGTATTTTTTAAGAGATACTTCATCCGATGTATATTTCAAAAGAATGCAAGTTATGCAACATTTACATAGTAACCACTATTCATCTACTAACTCTATCCCATATTCTGTCACAAATGTGTAAGAAAAAAATAGTAAAGAGGGATCTTATTTGATTCGTCTTAATGTATACTTTGTAATATCAACTTTTTATAATTTTTACTGATACAATATTAAAGATATTAAGGATCAAAGTAGTGCATTGGAGAGCGTGTAATATATAAATTTTGCATCCTTTAAAGAATGGAGGAATAATAAAGTTAACAAAAATGATATACTCAATTCTAAGAATTATATAAGAAGATATATAAAAGTTGAAAATATAAAAAATTACTAAATATTAATAACATCAACTGACGCATGATTTTGTTATTAATTCTTAAATTTAAACCTTTGTAAAATTATTTTTTCAAAAAAGAGAAACTTATTTTGATTTCCAGAAAATGTAATTAATGTTGTACTTATTATCAGCTCTTAGGTTTGCATATATGAAAAGCCATTACGTAAATTGTATTTCTTAATTTTATGGACAATCACTCAATACTTTTTTATTAAGCAAAATCGTACCAATTGATGATATTCGTGCTTTATGTATCAAAAATTTCCTACTATAGGTGAACATTAATGATACATGACATCCAATTCGACATTTAAATTATACTTCCTGAATTTAATTTTATTGTTTCACTTAATTTTCACAATTGTCAATGTATAACTTTGATTATTGTCTTTTATAGCGTGTTTTCCTAAACAGTAAAAAGATTGACTATGTTTACCAACAATAACTTCCCTTTTCCTTCGTTTTTACACTTCTCTTTTAATTTCCATACTTGTTTGGTGGTGGGTAATACAGTTGCAGTAGCCATTACAATCATAGTTATAGACTGTAAATTGTAATAATACCGGCCACCTAGAGACAGAGCATGGAGTTAGGAAATTTTTGCTCTATTTAAGAAGCATTTGCTCATTTTATGTGCTCAATTTAAGAAACTTTTACTCATTTTATGAAGTCTTTACTCATTTTTTTGTTTTTGTTCATTTTTTGTTTTTCTCATTTTGAGCAGTTTTTGCTTATTTGTTGAAGGCTTGAAGCTAGATCTTATAATTGATGGATAAGATGTTATGATGTTAATTTATGCATGATCTCATAGACTTTTGATTTCTTTGGACTTTCTATATATTAGCGGACCCGAATATTTAAAACAAAACTACGTCTGAAAGTGATGGCACGATGCATTTGCATTTACAGCATCTACAAACTTGTTCTCAGCTGTACTCAGCCTCTTGTAACTTGCACAAAGTACACGCGTACTGCAGCCTTGTTCTCCAATTTTTATAGGGGAATTGGGGGTAAAGCTTACTATTCGACATTAAGATTTATTGCCTTTTCCAACAATCAATTCACAATTGAAAGTCAAAGATACAAGGAATGTACCTCCTACAAACAACTTCCTTAGGTGAAAACCAACACAATCATCGTAAGCCAAAGCCTTATGTAACTAACTGCTCGTTTGGTAGTTGTTAATAGATGATGGTAATGAGAATGAATGTTAAGTGTAGTGTTACAAGATAAACGCCCTTACAATCTCCATGGAGAGACAATTTCAATCCCAAATTTGTGTTTTTTTCACCATGGGGAATCAATCTCACCCCCAGGCCCCAAGCTTGTATTTTTTTTCTCTAAAAGGAAGCAATTTTCATTACCGCTCATTATCACTTACAAGGTGGTAACTGGTATTGGATGAGAATGAAAATTTAAGAAGAAAAATAGACACTTTAGGATAAAGTAGCATTAGCATGGGAATATGACGTAGGAAGGTTAGGAACAGTTCGACGAAGAAGTCCATCGTTGAAAAAGCCTGAAATGATTTCTACTAGTCAGGCTCTCGGTGTTGGAATGCTTAATAAAATACTTTTCGGGAAGGGAAACGTGCCAACGAGTCCAATTCACCACTATGTAGTGACCTATAGACTTTTTAAGCCATATGAGTTCGTTTAGGTCCCGAAAACAGCATTTTAATAATTTTCGATTTTTTTTTCCTAATTTTCGTATTAGGGCTTTGGTTTGACTATTTAAATATTAATAGCAGTCATTAGAAGGCAGCTTTGTTTTAACTATTTTCTGGTGGATTCTGCAATTTCTACAGATTTATTGCTTGTAAATCTGTTTGTTCGTACTAGGAATTGCGCTTGCTTTTCTTGTGATAATTCCGACTGCATAAGAATGAACAATAATTTTCTTCACAAATTCACATACAAATTCACTTCCATTATTACCATTTATATCCAACTACCAAATGAGCCGTAAAGGTTATATTTTGATTATTTGGTCTAGGTGATGTGTTGGGGGTGTGTCTCTAATTTAAGTGTTGAATAATCATGGACTCATGGTCACTATTGGTTCCTAGTTCCTACGCTGGTCCCTGGCTCCCTGCTATGCTATCTTGATGGTCTAGGGTAATTGCCTTATTTGGTTTGTCCACGTTATGTGGCTTTTGTAGTGTCTTACAACATTTTGTTACTTTGTGGGTCAAGTTTTAGTATTTGTTGAGCTGAATGACAATGGGTCCTGGACTCGACCCAGACCCGCTAGAACCCGACCCATTTATAAGGGCCTGGGTCCAGAAATTTTTGACCCAACGGGTTCGGGTCGGGTCTGGGTCCCGACGAGCATGGGTCGGGTCTGGGTTCGGATCCACATATGCCAAACTCAGACCCGACCCACAGACCCATTTACATATTAAATTTTTTTTTTTTTTACCTAAACTATAAGATTTTATGAGTTGTGATTTTGTGAACTCGTTAGTGTTGTAACTCCATCTAAGATTCGTAACTTTGTAAGTTGTAACATTTTAAGATTTTATGAGTTAATTTTTAAAATTTTGTTTAGATAATGCTTTACCCATGGATGTAGGACCTATATATATATATTAGTGCGAAATTTTTTAATCAATTAGGTTAAAAAATGTGATGAAAACTAAAAACTAAGAAGGACCCATTAAGGACCCAGTTAGGGACCCATGGACCCGCTAGACCCCAGCGAGTCCGGGTCCGGGTCTGAAAAATCTAGACCCGGCGGGTCAGGGGCGGGTCCGGGTCCGTGAAAAATAAACGGGTCCAGGGCCGGGTCTCGGTGGACCTGACCCAGACCCGACCCATTGCGATCCAGGAAATAGGAATTATATGTTAGCTAGTACCCTTAGTCTTGGAAGGATCAATTTGATGGTGGAGGTTTTCCTCTTTAATGATATTACTTCTTCTTTAATTTCTTTATTGCAACAATGGGTTTGAGCACGGTTTTTAATGAAGTGAAAAAGGTGGATAGTTTATCATAAAAGTATTCCTTTAATTAACTAGAGTAGTAGAAAAATAAATCCTTAATAAAGCAAAATCAACTTTATGAGGCAAGTATTGGATGCTTCTTTTACTAAAAAAAAAATAAAATAAAAAAAAACCTTATGAGGCAATTTGTGTTATTATTAATGGTTTTAGTAATATAAAGTAAGGACAATATTGTCAATTATAGTTGCTTTTTTTTTTTTTTTACCAAAAGTGAAAATGTTGCAATAAATGTAAAACTACCCAAAGTGGTGATTGTTGCAATAGAAAAAGAACGCAAGAAGTATTATTTTAGTGTTATGGAAAGTCTTTGTCGGAGTAGCCCAATCTTTGTTTACATCCTATTTTCATGAGTAGAGTTTATTGAGTTGGTTATGTTTGGGATTTGTGCATTCTCAATCATTGATGTTGATTGGTGACTTAGTTTATGTGAGCTCCATCACCTTTTGATCCTTTTGTTGCCCATTTAATGGTTTACTATGTGCTTGACCTTCATGAATGATTGATTAGTTGCTATACATCACTTTTTGATTTATATTGACTTGGGTTTGATTTCAATTCCTAACTTGGCCTAGTTAGGTGATAACACATCGAAATATAGGTTTTGTTGTCATAATTAGGACTTTAAACTCCCTAACAACGATTTTAGAGGTGTTTAGGTTTGTTTATTCCCTTTGCATATCCCCAATACATGTCAATCTCTATATCTCTACTTGGTTTTTAGATGTAAACTATGATTGTGGTGTTCTCCCATTCCTAGTGCTTTTCCTAATTTGATTTCAATAATTTATATCCCTTAGTTTAATTGACCAAAACTTGACGATTTTTCGACTTAGCTTACTCTTACTGACCCTACCTTAGTGAGATGTGGTTCGACCCTTTTACTACTTAACTAGTTTAGGTGGATAGTTAATGAAGGATTGACCTACTCATGGTCAATGCTTAGCATAATCCTAGTGATTTGTTTCTATATAGTTACAATATAATTATAGTGATTTCTTTCTATATAGCTATAGTGTAAATATTATCTTGGTATTTTATTCTCCTTATTTCTAGGATAGATTTCTTTTGTAATCTTTCTTTGCCTTTCTTGTAAACGTATTGCTCAAGCTGTACTACTATATATTGTTGTGAATAATAAGTGAATACTCAACAAGTCCTTCAAACCATCTTCTATATGGTATCAGCCGTCCGATCCTTGATCCTACCCACCCTTATCCCTTCTCTCTCTCCCAGTCATGGTAAACCCCATTCCTTCCTACCAAATTCCCAATGGCAGTGATCCCACAAGACCCTTCACTAATCTCAATATTCATAATACCATCAAACTAACCCCCACAAACTACCTCTCTTGGAAGAAGCAGATCGAACCAATCCTCTTCGGTCACGACCTCTTCAAATATGTTGATGGTTCTTTTCCCTGTCCTTCTCCTGTCATCACTGTTGATGATGGGTTTTTCGTATTAAAAAGGACAAAGAAGGAAACATTACTCAATATAAAGCTCGTTATGTTGCGCGAGGCTTTAATCAACGATCGGGTATTGACTACGGTGAAACTTTTAGCCCTATAGTCAAACCGGCCGAGGTTAGAGTAATTTTGTCTCTTGCGGTTAGTCAAGCATGGCCCCTCGGACAATTGGATATAAATAATGCATTTCTTCAAGGGACTCTCACCGATGATGTCTACACCATTCAACCACCAAGGTTATAGTGACCCAAAAAAATCCCACATTTGTGTGTAAACTAAACAAGGATCTTTATGGCTTACTCAATTTAGCAACAATTAAAATTTGTTGCAAACTGCAGGAAATTCGTTGCTAACTAGAGTTAGCAGCAAATTAGAAACAAAAAAGCGTAGTTTCTAACAGGCTTGTTTCCATATGAGTTTGGCTACTAAATTCAAAACTTTTTTGCTGCCATCTTGCATCAATTCAAATATGGTAGCCATATTGGTTGCTCATTGTGTGCATCTCGTTGCCAACCGTAGCAACATATTATCTATGGTTGTTGCTAAAGTGGCAACGAATTATAGATTTGGTTTCTAAAATTAAGGACAAATTATTCACAACGGTTGCTAACAATAGCAACAACTTATTAATGTTGGTTGCTGGAAATAGCAATAAATTACTAAAAATAGTTGCTAATAATGGTAACAAATTATTCTTAATGGTTGTAGTACATTTTATGAAAATGGCAACAAAATACATATTTTAGTTTCTAGTAATGGCAACAAATTATATATTTCGGTTGCAAAAAGTGGCAACATATTATTAGTTTCGGTTCCTAAATCGACCATTATAATTTGCAACAAATAGTTTGTTTGATTGCCAAATCTAGCAACGAAATTTGTAAATCATTGCTTTTTTTGTTTACATTTTACCTGCCTTTTGTGTCAATTTTCGATTCCCACACAAAAGAATAAAATCAAAAACTTCTAGTACAATAAGTATAACAAAGAAAGAAAACTTTCATTGAAAGTCGATTCATATCCTAAAACACAAAGCTTACTCTAAGAACTTAAATTAATAACCACCCTTTGATCCACCTAAAAATTTGAACCATTGAACCTGTTTTCATGTCTAAGAACTCTATTTGCTAAACTAAAGGTTCCTTGTTTCAACAAGATAACCAAACATGAAGACATTGTAATTTCTAATAATTATAGTTTATAGATGAAGATGGGGATGATCCAAGATTCATCAAAGAACTGCATTTTGAGCTAGGAAAAGAACTTGATCTTGTATAGTCTTCATAGCACTTGTTGCTTCATTAAGCTTTTTTTTGTTGTTTCATCAGGCCTTGCTTTTGTCTCTTCAAGCTCCTTTCTTTACTCCAAATTTTTGAAGTGATATCTTCAACATGATTTTGCAAATTAGTCACTAGCTCAGTTCGCTCCTTCCTCGAACTTGGTTCGTTATGCGGTTTTACATAGTAGTTGTCAACAACACTCCCAAGACTATATACCCTTCCATTTTTCCATCTACCTAAAACTTCCAAAAGTAATTCTTCCTCTATTTTAGGATTCTCATCCTCTAAGCTAGAGGATATCTTGTTCTGGAACTCAACCTGACAAAGGGTGAAAATATGTAAATAAAAGTTAACATTCTTATGTTCTTAAAACGAACATAACGACATTATATTACAAAAGTAAGTACTCACCAAAATTTTATGTGACGTCTCGTCCACGAATTCTTCATTCTTATTAACATGACATTTTCTATATAGCTAAGCTGCAGGAGGGACACGATGTAATTCTTTCTCCTAATCATGTCCAAAAAATCATTTAGGGACCAGATATATGATACACCTATACTAAAAGCCTTACAAAGAAGAAGAACATAAATAAGGGACTTGTGATAGTCTCATGCAAAGGCAATAGCCCCACATATTAAGTACGTATATTACATGCATTAGTGAGAAATATAAGATGTATTTGCGTTATAATTTTTTTTTATGAGTATTTTCTGGTGTCATATCATTATTCTGGCAACAATATGCAACAATATATATATCATATATGCCAAAACCCCACTTAACCAAGTAGGTGAAAAACCATCGGGCATTACTAATTAATTTGCCAAGGCGCCAACTATTTCATAGTTCATAGTGCACATGTCAACCATATTGTGTAGTAAGTAAACACAAAGACTAACGTAGGACCACTGTCTAGCTTCCTAAGCTCATACTCAGTTGGGGACACTTCACAAACTTTTGAAAATCACAAACATATTCTCGCGAGAGATAACCAATTTGAGAACTTAACTCACTTCTCAAGACCCATACCCACACACCTCGTCCTCAAGTCTCACTTGCATGTGTTTATATAAATCACACAACCTCATACATAATTGCCCAATCCCTTATATCCAGTGGCGGATAGAGGATTTAGAGTGAGGGCTAGCATAATATTGCACTATTATCGAATACCAACTTTAAACTACGAAACTCAAAGAGTAATAAAAATCTAAATATAACCTAATAATACTTTAATCGATTAAATTACAATTGGCATAGAGTTCTCATATTTTAAAACAGATTTAAAATTGAATACCTAATCTTTCTCAAGTTATCACTTTGAGATGAAAGGATATGCATCAACACAAAATTGAACAATAAACACCCAATTAGACTTTTGTATGAAGTAACACATGACTATATGACTATGTATTTATTAATTTATAAATCACCTGATATAATTAGGGTTTGTCTTATTCTCCTTATTTTTGCTTATTTTCATAAAAATAAGAAAGTTCAGAAGAAAAAAAATAAAGAGAAAAGTTTAGAAGAGTTCCAAAAATAAAAGAAAAGTTCAGACTAGTTTAGAAAAACGTTCAGGAAAATTAAGGAAACTTTAAAAATAAAAAAAGCTCTGAAAAAAATAATATAAGATAAGATAACCAAAAATAAGGTGAATAGAACATATCCTGAATGTTGGAAAGTTTTTGCCATAAAAAAAAACTTTTACTTTTTAGGAGCAAATATGATATAAAAAAAAGTAAATTTTAATCTTTTTAAAACATGTGAATCCCATATTTCAAAGCTAATTATTAACAGACAGTGTAAAGTAAGATATAGATAGATAAAACATGAATTATATAAACTACTCTATAATTAGACTTTGTAAATTAAATTGCTAAGACAAGAGATGAATTATAAACTACTTTATAATTTAATATGACTTTGTAAATAAAACTGCTAATAGACCATATAAGTATTCTCCTTATATAAGCAAAATGCTTAAAATATATTTGTAATCTTTAACTAGCAAGGTAATTAAATTTTAGTATTATTTAGTGGGAAATGGCATTGCTTTCAACTAAAACAATTATACGGTACAAGCAGCAGTAGTTGATAAAAACCAGAGGAAAAAGAAAATACCGTCAAGCATTAAAAAATGAAGATGTAGAGTCTCGAACACGGACCCCTGTAATTTGTTACTCACTTTTTCAAGTTTTAAAATAATCAACGTGCTACACTACCTATCTGTCAAAGCAAGTGCAAAAGCAATGTAAATAAGTTTTTTTCAATACAATCAGGGGTAGTACATGCTACCCTTTTTTACTTAGTGGCTCCGCCACTGCTTATATCAGATATTACAGGTCCCAACATTCTGTGAAACAACCAAGGTATACTGCCCGTCTGCCAACAATCTTCATTCTTCAATGATTTAATATATTGGTGGCAAGTATATATGGCATTGTATGCTATATTCTTCTATAGTTGAGATCATCAAAAAGAAAACACACATACTTGCAGCAAAAGCAGTTGAGTATGCAAGACGCGTTATCAGTGGTACAGGTTCTCTATCAACTGTATTTGAGGAATAAACTCATACTACATCAGATCAGTAGATTGGTAGAACTAGGACCAGATTTAAGTCATTAAGAAAAGAATGAGAGCATCTGATAACATGTATGGTGAGACTTCAGACTGAAATTGAATCACTTTAGACATTAAAAAAAAGTGAACTAACTTTTGATTAATTGCATCACTTTTTCGTTGAGCTAACTACCAATTTTTCAAGGGTTGGAACGCTTACGGCAAATGGTAGTTTGCGGAGTCGTTAATAAAAGAGGTTGAAGCAGATGGATCAAACCCAAGCACCAATTTTTATCTATATATAATTGATACACCAAAGCAACAAATAAAAAGACAAAATAAAAATAAAAATTAGTGCATACCCAATTCGATTGACAAGATCAAATACAAAAACCACAAATCAAATAAATTGCACAGAGAGAGAGTGGAAGCATAATGACCTTGCCAAGTAAGACTTCGAGTTTCAAGTATGAGATGCAGATTTTCGACCGTCCACCACCGCGCTAATACCATGACAAACACCAATTCAAATAATTGGAATCACCAGTTAATCAATAAAAGAGAAAAATTCAGAGTAATGAGACGAATTGCCGCTGCAATTGACGACAATGATTGCTATTGATGGAAAGAGAGTCGTTTCATAGGCAAGTGAAGAGAAGACGAAGGGGAGGGAGTTGAAGAAGTGGTGACTTATTGAAGATCAGTTGAGATTATTGAGGGAGTTTGAATGGTTCTAGATTGTCGCAGCAAGGCGGGAAATTTGAAGCAGATTTCCGCCTTTTTTTGGTACTCAAAAATTAGATAAAAGTCCTATGATAAAAGGAGAATTTGATGAAATACAATGTTTGCTTTGTTTTCTTCACGAGACTTGAAATTTCCTCAGGGATTTTTATTGGGGTTTCAAGTTTGAATTATATTTTTTACTTCAAATTTGTTTAATTTAATGAGAAATGAGCTAGGTTTCATAACTGAGATATGTTTTGCCTACCTGCATTTCGTAATTAGATTAGGTAATAATAAGTTATGATAACTTCTTTTTAAGTTTAAATGAGCAAAAATAGAGTGAATATAATATACTCACTCGTTGAATATTATACTATTTTCTACAATATAAAAACTAAATCCTCTAACGCCCGGTTCTTTTCAACTTATTTTATACTACCTTCGTCCCACGATAGTTTAAACACTTTCCTTTTTTGTTTGTCCCAAATTAGTTTGAACACTTTCATTCTTGGCATGGTCCCACCATTAATATATTATTTCTTTTACACATCTTTGACCCACACTTTACCTTTTATCAATAAAAAGTTACCCAATTTTCTCTCTCCTCTAATAAAAAATACCCCCACCAACTCCTATCACATCTACTTTTTAAATAAAATAACTTTTGATAACTACACCACAACTTATCACCTTAAACTACGTGTCCCAACAAGTGTTCAGATTTTTCTGGGACGGAGGGAGTACTTATCTGAATTTATTTGAACTTACTGAACTATTTTGGACTTATTAGACCTTATATGAACTTATCTCTATTTATTAGACCGTGTTTAGTGAATGTGTACTCAAACCTTATTTTTGTATATTTTTGCTAAACTGAACTTATTAGTCCTTGTTTGATCTTACTTGAACTTATCTTAACTAAACCAAACTTATTTTTTCTTATAAGAACTGAAAATAAGATGAACAAAGTAGATACCAAGTCTATCTTTTTTATGGTTGTCGTTCTTCCATTCAACTATGTTTGTTGTTTGTGTATATTTCTATTTGCATAATACTGAATACAAAATAAAAAAGATTTTGGTGGATCGTCTCAGTACTAACTAAGACGGATTTTTACCAAGTTTAATTTACATGTATTTGTTATAAGTTTATGCAGAATTGTTAACTGTTTATACATCTCTAATTTGTTACTTGTTTATGCTTGATATATATATATATATATATATATATATATATATATATATATATATATATATATATATATATATTATAAACTGAATAACAAATATGCATAAGAAGATATGAAATATGTACAAACTGATAACAATTATGTACCTATAAAGTAGTAATAGCTAAAATGTTCAAGCTAATAACAAATATGCGTAATTTGATAACAATCATGCATAAAATGATAACAAAAGAATATATAAACTCAAGCCCCACTCGGGACTCCTTGAGGATAAGGTTTCCCTCACAATCCCCCTCTCTCACAATGACTTTCACCTGCAATATAATGCTGGTTGATTATACCTACAAGAGGAGTCAATTATGTAGGGTCTTTCATCTTACCTGCCTAAAAAAATATCGTAAAATAAGTTTTACAATTACCAAACTATTAAATTGTCAAAATATGAGTAAAAGATAACAACAGTAATTCAATAACTAACCTGATCACAATTCACCCTAACTAAGCATTGAAACAAAAAAGTAAAATACAACCTTTTTCCCACAATTTGCTTTATCAACCTTACTAACACCATGTTCTCTCCATCTTTTGAAACTAATATTATAATCATTATAAGTTATAACAATTAAAATCAGTTCGCAATCACTAAAAATTATTTTTAAAAAAATTAAATTCAATCATTAAAAACTGACTAACAGAGGCTCCCCAAAGTTCAAATGTAACTAAAATAAGTTTTCATGTCACGCTTATAATCAATTCAAAAAGATCTATAGTATGAAGTTTTATCAATAATCGTTTGGAATTCCATGTTCGAGATATATAGAATTCATTAGTTAAAATTACTCAATTTGTAAAAAGAGTCACGTCCTCTCAACTCTTAACTATAATAATATCTTACATACGGTTACTATAGTTTATGTACGTAGGTCCCGTCATGTTCTCCTTATATTCATTCATTTTGCAAAAAGTAAGTTAACGTGAATTTGGAATAAGTTGTATGTTTGGAGAAGTTTATCAGTTCATAATGGGCATTAATTCTATTCACCAGATTTTCACTTAGTTTAAATTATCTGAACGTAACTGAACTTAAGGACAATTTTGCTATTCAGTTCAGACTTATTTGAACTTATCTCAATCTGTCTTTACTTATTTGAATTCATTTACATTTCAATATAACTTATCAGAAATTATTTGAAATTATTGAAACTTAGTTTCCCTATAGAAACTTATTATTGGAACTTAATAAAACTTTATATATGAACTTATTTGAGCTAATATGAACTAATCATAAATTATTTTATCTAATTTAAGTTTAAATAAGTTGAACAAAACATAGCCTTGTTAGATATTATCATAAATTATTCATCTTGTATATGTACTTGGGTAACACTTATTTTTCCAGAACTTACGTGAACTTAATGGAACTTATTATTTTAAAATAATTGGAGTCGAGGTGAGGTGAAAAGTAGCGTGAGCTCAATTCCGACAACGAATTGAAACTATGATGTCATCTAGCAACCAACAACAAAATTACTTGTTTCCAGTGGCAACAAATTATAGTTCGTTGCCATAATTTGTTTCTAAATAGCAACCAATCGTAAATTTGAAGTTATCCAACAACAAATAACAGAATCAATTGTTTCTAATGTAAACAAATCAAACATGGATTGCCATAGTTTGTTGCTTAAACTAACCCAACAATTTTATTTTATTTTTCAAATTTTTGGTAATACAAAACAGCAACGAGTCGTAAGACGGCTTGTTTACAAAGGCAACAAATCAAAAATCGGATGCTACTTTCACAACAGCTAGTAAGACTACATGTTGCCTGAAGCAACACATCAAAATTTAGTTGTTAGAATCTGCTGCTAAAGCCGGTTGAAGAATATTCTAATTTATAATTTTAGAAATATAAAAAAACTGTTCTTATTTTAACAACAAATAATAAAATTACTTGTTTCTAATAACAACTAATTAAATGTTTGTTGCCATATTTTGTTTCTGTATAGCAACCAATAGAAAATATGATGTGATCTAGCAACAAGTTTTAAAATGACTTGTTTCCGGTATCAACAAAACAAGTATTCGTTGCAATAAAATGGCAACAAATTGAAATTTTGATGCCATTTAACAATAAATAATGAGACAACTGGTCTCCAATAGAAACAAATCAAAACTTCGTTGCCATCATTTGATGAAAAAAAGCACCAATTTTGTAACAGGCAACAAAAAAAAATATTATTTGTTGTTACTCATCAACATGTCAAAAATTTGTAGCCAAACTACGTTTCTAAAATGCCATCATTTTTGTAGTGGCGAGAGCTTGGTACACCGAGTTACGACAACACTTGATCTCCTTGGGGTTCTGCAACACCATCTCGGACTCTTCCTTATTCACCCTCCACAAAAATGGTAATGTTATTTACTTGTTAGTCTATGTTGATGATATAATAGTGACAAGTAGTAATACTCCTTTTGGAAAAATTCATCACCACTCTTCTTGCTCGTTTTTCCTTAGGATTTGGGTGACCTCTCCTACTTTTTGGGAGTAGGGGTAATACCACATCCCCAAGGCCTTTTCTTATGTCAAAAGCAATACATTGCTGGACTATTATGTAAAGCCAACATGGCCGACGCGAAACCCGTTGCTACTCCTCTTGCCACTCACCCTCCCTTGTCTCTTCATGGGGAGCCTATCTCGAAACCCAACCGAATACCGTCAACTTATTGGCAGCCTCCAATATCTTGGTCTCACTCGGCCGAGATGCTGCTTATATCGTCAACAAGTTAGCCCAGTACATGCAACGTCCTACAAACCAACACATGCAAAATCTCCATCGTTTACTTCGTTACTTAAGTGGCACTTCACACATGGGTCTAACCTAACTTGGGTAAAAATCCAATCTCTTGGACTTTGAGGAAACAATTTACACGAGCACGATCGCCCACTGAAGCTGAATATAGAGCGGTTGCCAATGCCACAGGTGAACTAATTTGGGGTAGTAACTTACTACAAGAGCTTGGTCATAAAATTACTATGGCACCGGTGATATACTGTGACAACGTGGGTGCAACGTATGTTAGTGCTAATCCGGTCTTCCATTCCAAAATGAAACATCTTGGTTTGGACTGTCACTTTGTTAGAGAATATGTCCAATGTGGAAAACTTCGTGTTTCTTACATCTCTACCAATGACCAGCTCGCCGACGCTCTAACCAAGCCGCTATCTCGTCGGATCTTCAACACCTTTGGTTAGCAAAATCGGTCTCTCTTCATGGTCGCCCGTTTTGAGGGGGGTGTGATAAGGATTGACCTACTCATGGTCAATGCTAAGCATAATCCTAGTGATGTCTTTCTATATAGTTACAACATAATTATAGTGATTTCTTTCTATAGCTATAGTGTAAATATTATCTTCGTATTTTATTCTCCTTATTTCTAGGATAGATTTCTTTTGTAATCTTTCTTTGCCTTTCTTGTAAACGTATTGCTCAAGCTGTACTACTATATATTGTTGTGAATAATAAGTGAATACTCAAGTCCTTCAAACTATCATCTTCTATAGTTAGGACTTTTATCTAATCTTAAGGAAATTAGCAATGACCTAGTTTTTCCCTTGTTCAATAATGAGTTGATCACCTTATATAAATTTTGATGGCAAAAACTTACTTTATGAAGGGAAATGGACTTTAATCCGTTGTCTCCAACATTAACTTTCAGTGACTTCGTAAATCGTAGTTATCATGTATTTTTTTACAATGGATATAATTAAGTATTTAAGTTTATAGTGATCAAAATGCACGCAACTTTTTTTTAATTGAGGGGAACAAAATGCACGTAACTTTCAGTGTTGTCACGTACATCTTGATTTTTAAATTGATGACGACGATATTGTGATGTAATTAAGTTTATGTCATGCAATTGACTTTTCACTTCTGTAGACTTTATAGATATATATTTTCGAATTATGTCATGATGAATTGACATTTCCACTTCTTTAGACTTTTATCTTTTTCCTCTTTTGAAGAATCACTTCTTTAGGGTTTGTAGTTAATAAAAGCAGATCCTAAAATGGAGCTCACATCAACTAAGTCACCAATAGACATCAAAGATTGAAATTGCACAAATCCCAAGCATAACCAACCCAATAAATTCTACTCATGAAAATAGGATGCAAACAATGATTGGGCTACTCCCAATTCTAGTTAATGACCTACTCACTACCCATTATATTACCAAACATCCTAAACATGGAAAAACTAGCAATAAATTACCAATTCAAAAATAGCAAAATCCAAATATCAAGACTTGAAACCAAAAACAAAATAAAATCTAGTGAACAAACAAGAAGAAACTATGAAAAGATGAAAAGTTTAATCTAGATTAACTATTAAACATGAAGATTAAACAATGAAAACAATTAAAATAAAGCAATAAAAGGAGAGAGAGAATAAGAAATGCTCATTGATAAATTATTGAATCTTTAAATCCAAGTTGTCACCCTTGAATCTCCAAACTTCAATCTCTCTTTGAGTTTTTCTCACGTTTCCCCTAAACTAAGCTATGGAGCCTAATCCTCCCTATAACCCTAAAAATATTCTAAAACTAAGTGTGATGAATAAAACTTGGCTAAAACTTCCCCCTTCTTAAAATGGGCTAAGGGGGGTATTTATACTCCCCCATATTACAAAGTCGTAAACAAAAACGGGCCGAAGAAAAAGGATCCAGATAGCAGCAGCCCGGGCCGGCTCCACATGGCCCGGACGGGGTGACCAAGTCAGCCCGGGCGAGCTGGGCTGAGGCCCGGACGGGGCAGGATGGTCGGGCCCATGTTGATCCACCGGGCGAGGCACGCTATGCTTCTTCGTCGAGGCAGAAGCTCCACACTTCAGCAGCCCGGGCGGGCAGGGTACTTGCTCGGGCGGGTTGAGGAGCCCGGGCGGTCTAGGCACAGCTCGGGCGGTCTAGCAGACGCGCCAGACTTCAAAGAGCCATATCTCTTTGATTTTTCATCGAAATCGGGATTGTGACCACTCGTTGGAAGCTATCGAGCCAAACTTTCTTCTCCAACTTGAATCACTGAAAAATACTTTGTGTGCTGAAAGTTATGACCGGTTGAATATGACCCATATGCACAAATCCTTCCAAAAGCTCTTATTTTAGCAAAATTGCTCCACTCTATGCTTGGTGTGTGGTTCTCTTTTCCTCCCCTTTCAAGTGCTTCCCACTTGTAATTATTAAAATTCCTACAAAAAAGTCAAATAGAATAGTTGGGAGAGGGGAAACAAATATATATAGCAAGAGGGAATTAAGTAACACAAGAGGTAAAATTAAGTGGAAACGAAATAAAAACGGAAATAAACTAAGCAAAAATGGCCTACCATATATTTTTTATTTGATACGGAAAAGAAAACTAGGACAGGAACCCCTAATATGGAGGCCAGCCTAAAACATCCCTTTGGGATGATAAGAGAAAAATCCAAACAATAAGGAGGAAACTTATAAACTAGATTGGCGACCCCCGCCCCTTGTGCGCCATGAATTCTGCTGCCTGGTTCGCTTCCCTGAAACAGTGAGCAATAGACACCCTGCTGAACTTAGCGAGATCCAAACCTACATCAACAAGCAAAGCGTTAATAGACCAAGGAGGCTTCCAAACCTTTTGAATATAATTGATAACATTAATATTATTATCTCCTTCAATATGCACATTTTTAATATTTAAAGACAGAGCTGCTTTAACAGACTATATAAGGCCCCAAGCTTCAACTCGAATAATAGATATACTCGGAAGGCAACGAATTACGGCCCAAGAACAATCGGTGGCGGATCCAGGAATTGAGCCACGTGGGTTCGGAATTATTCGAACAAAAATTCTAAATTTTACTATCTCGAGTTACATATTTTAAAGAAAAAGAATAAACCTTTCAACAATTGTATGTAGCTACTAGTGGAGCTTTTATTCGTAATTATATCATTAGAAAATGATTAAGTAAATACTTGTACAAACAAAAGGCTATCAATTTCTTCTAAAACAAAGTCCAAACTATTAATTATTAAGACATTTTAGAATCAGAAGAGCCTACTAGCTACAAAGATGCTTTGGATAGTCAAGACTCCGAAAGATGGCTTGAGGCCATGAAATCTGAAATGGATTCCATGTCTGAAAATCAAGTATGGGACTTGGTTGATTTGCCTGATGGGGTAAAACCCATTGGATGCAAATGGATTTTCAAGTTGAAAACAGACAAGGATGGAAACATTAGTGTTTTCAAAGCAAGGTTGGTGGCGAAAGGTTTCAAACAAATTCATGGTATTGACTATGATGAAACCTTCTCACCAGTAGCCATGCTGAAGTCCATTAGGATAATCATTGCGATTGCTGCCTTTCATGACTATGAAATATGGCAGATGGATGTCAAAACTGCTTTCTTGAATGGGTTCTTGAAAGAGGATGTGTACATGACACAACCTCAAGGTTTTGAAGATCTAGAAAATCCAGAGAGGGTATGCAAGCTTAAGAAGTCCATTTATGGACTAAAGCAAGCATCAAGGAGTTGGAACCTCAGATTTGATGAGGCAGTCAAGATATTTGGCTTTCTCAGAAATGAAGAGGAATCTTGTGTATACAAGAAGTTAAGTGGGAGTAGTATTACTTTTCTGGTCTTGTATGTGGATGACATACTTCTCATAGGAAATGATAAGACCATGCTTGACTCAGTCAAGCAATGGCTTAAAAATTGTTTCTCTATGAAAGACCTAGGAGAGGCTGAGTACATATTGGGAATAAAGATCTATAGAGATAGGTCGAAAAGGTTGATTGGACTTAGTCAAGAGACTTATATTGATAAGGTTCTTGCAAGGTTCAAGCTGGAAAACTCCAAGAGAGGTTTCATTCCCATGCAACATGGCATAACACTTGGTAAGACTCAGTGTCCTTCGAGTCCTGATGAGGTCAAGCGTATGAGTATTGTTCCCTATGCTTCTGCTGTAGGATCCATTATGTATGCCATGATATGCACTCGACCGGATGTTGCATATGCTTTGAGTATATGCAGCGAGATACCGATCAAATCCAGGAGATGCGCCTTGGATTGCGGCGAAAAACATCCTTAAGTACTTGCGAAGGACTAAGGATAATTTTTTGGTTTATGGTGGAGATGATGAGTTGGTTGTTACTGGATACACCGATGCAAGCATACAGAGTGACAAAGATGATTTCCGATCGCAATCTGGTTTCATATTTTGTCTCAATGGAGGAGCTGTGAGCTGGAAGAGCTCTAAGCAGAGTACCATGACAGGCTAAAGTCGTATCACCTTATCAAAAATAACCTAAGGTCCACTAACAAGTAGTCAGGGAAGTCAGGATCGAATCCACAGGGAGAAAGTTATACTATTGTATCTGAATTCTAATATTATACTAACTAGATCAGTTGAAAATGGGTGTGTGACTAAACTAATAGGCAAATGATAGAACTAAATATGAAGGTATGAATCAGTTAATAAAGAACTAGGACTATGGATCACTATGCATACAATTCAGGAAATCAGAGACGAATAATAACTACCCAATAAATCAATTTATCTAGGGCACATGTAATTTCTCTCGATCATTACCTCCCTCAAAGATCACCTAGCCGCTCTCGCATGGTCAAGGATCACTATGCCTAATGATTGAAAGCCTATACTAAATCTCTCCTCTCGAAGCAGATTCAATATTGCGATAATAGAAATACAAATCAGGCCTAATTCATAAATCTAGCATGAACGATTCAATCACAGGAAACAATTGAAATATAGGGGTAATTATACTAATCTATCAATCCCTCATTGCATACATAGATCCCCACAATCCTAGAAATAAAACTACTCACTCATGCTTAAGAAAACAATAACAAATTTCATATAAAAATCCATGCTTTGAACTATTGCAAATAACTAAGAAACTAATCTAATCAATAATAGAGAAAGCAAATAATAATGAAGAGAACAAGGAAGAAGATTACCAAATTAATGAACTATATTAAACTTGCGAATAATCCAAAGGTTCAATCTTGAATCACAATGAAGAGTAGTAAAAAGCTAGGGTTCTTGAGAGAGTCTATGAGAAAATAAGAGCTAAAACAAAGATAAAACAAAGATGCCTAATAAAAGTTTTCAAATCCCTATTTATACTAATTGGCCCAAAATCATTAAATGAGCGCGCGGAGGCCGTTGCCCGATCGGGCCAACTAAGCCCGATGACATCGGGCTCAAACGAAGCAGCAGGGATCAAAACAGGACCCCGCCCGATGACATCGGGCCGACCCGCCCGATGGAGTCGGGCTGCACACCAATGGTTCCAGGGACAGGCGCAGGACAAGCCAAGGACGCTCGATGAGATCGGGCCTATCCGCCCGATCGGGCTCCTCACCGAAATACCGATCGGGCAACGTCGCCCGATCGGGCCCGCAACGACTTTTATCTGTTGCTTCTGAAGACGATGACCGCCCGATCGGGCGTGTGGCGCCCGATCCTATCGGGCTCAGGTCCGATACTCATTCCTTGGCTTCCAACGCCAAGGCTTCAATGCTTCTTCGCTCAGAGATCCCGAAAAGTATCCTCAGGACTTTAGAACTCATCAAATATGTCTTCGAACCTCTCCAGTCCAGTGAAATAGTCAGATAATGGTAGAAAATAGAGAAATAACTCCCTAAAACCTGCAATCAGACATAGAACAGAAAACCACAACTAGATGGAGAGAGTTAGCATAAAATGGCTCCTAAGAGCACCATTGGTACACATTTTAGCTCAAATACAGGGGGAAAAACACTATATTAAATCATCACATCAAACTCCCCCAAGCTAAACCTTTGCTTGTCCTCAAGCAAAGCACAACAGGAATAAGAATAGGATTGCTTCACCCCTCAGATGGAAAAGTTTAAACTCAATTATTTCCAACTCAAAATCATTCAAGCAAGCAAAATTAAAGTTCAGTTGCTCAGATCACCTGACTACCAATCACTTAAGTAAACCATCAAACGTAGCCGCCCTACATATCATGCAAATCTTGAAAAGGTGCTCACCGAGGTGTCACTCCTCTCAATTTTGTGGCAGGCAAAATATGTGCCCGATCGCTCACCAACCCAACCATAATAGCCCTTCCCACTCACACTCTCATGTGTTTAAAAAGGTATAATATCGCTCATCCTAATCAGGTCGACTCATATAACAAACTTAATCTTCAACTTTGGCATATTGACTCAGTATTATTCCAATATACAATCAAACATGTGCTCAAAAGGTCTTTATCAGGGTTGTAATGGGGCTTGGGTAAAGGTACGGAAATTATTTAGGAAATGTGGTGGAAAAGCCAAGAAAGGGGAGCAAAAAACACTAGTAGGACTAAGTGTGGTCAAAACAACTCCCATGGCAACAACAACATAACCAAGATAATAACCAACTTTTGAAGTTTCACGAACCAACCAATAACTGTCATTTTCAACATAATTTCCAACACTTTTGAAAGTTAACGAGTGAAGATCATAGAAATTTTTCAGATTTTTCACTATCAAATTTTTTTTCTTTCTTTCTTTCACTTTATTTTTCTTTTTCTTTCTTTGTACAACCATATCATTATTTTCCAACCGCCCTACGGAATCAACCACACAATATGATATAAACTTAACAAATGCTCCCCAAGCTAGGCTTGGGACAATAGTCAATGTAAAGGCTCAAGGTGTGTAATGTGGTTTAATATAGATCCAAAAATAAGTCATTAGGCTCAGCAGGGCTAGGGGGGAAAAATCATTAAACAACTCTGAGGCTTAAAATTAGACAAATGAACGCCTCTATCACAGCACATGCCTAAAGTTACCAGAACTTCAACGAGTACAATGCCAAAACCAAGATAAGAATGCTACGAGGAACTAACACACAAGAATATATCGGATATAGAGATAAATCCGAGGGCTAGAATGAATCCTCACAATCTAACCAATTCAAGCATGCGGTTAAAATAGGCACTTTATCATCAAAATTCACTCAAGATCAAGGCGAGTCAAAGATCACATCACAACGTCCCAATCACAAATGCCCAACTATCAAATTTTTGAGTTAAATTATTTTTCACAATAAGTTCGGGGCACAGGGAAGCAATCAAACTATTCAGATTCAACTCGTATTTTTGTGATTTTTCAATTTTTTTTTTTTTTAAAAGCGATTAAACTACCTTAACTATCCTAAAAAGCAGTAAAACAAAAAGGAAAACATAAAAAACAAAAAGAAAAACACTACTAATACTTACGAAATACTCCCCCAGTGAACTTGGCAATGGCCTCATTGCAACAAGGGAAAGGAAAGGGACATGGGCATAAGCCGCCCATCGCCTGTATCGAGAAGTTTAGTAGCCACATGTTGGACCACCGTTTGCAACCCGCGTCGGATCTGTAAAGGCTGGTGTGGTGGCCCTCATGTCGATGAATGCGGTGTTCATTATGATCGGGGCTTATTCCTGTCAAGTCATCGGTGCTATAGCCAATGGTCTTGTTGGGAGTCCGTAAGACCGTTAGAAAATGCTCATCACCTGCAATAGACTCGACAAGCACATCATGTGAAATATCATGGGAGAGGGGGTAATCTATAATATTAACTCTATAACATGATTCCTCTAGCATTGGGCTTTTAGGCACATTGTTTAGGCTAAACATGACCTTATCATCCCCCACAGTCAGTGTCAGTTTCCCACTCTTAACATCTATCACCGCCCCAGCAGTATGGAGGAAAGGTCTCCCAAGGATAATGGGTGTTTGAGTGTCTTCGGCCATGTCTAATATAACAAAGTCCACGGGGATAAAGAATTTACATACTCTAACAGGAACGTCCTCTAATATACCTAGGGGGTATTTCACGAACGGTCGGCCATTTGCGAGTAATGGTAGTACATTTTAATTCACCCATGTTCGATTTGCTTGCGAGATAAAAAGAGGCATGACACTCACATCGGCACCTAAATCACATAAAGCTTTGTCAATAAATATGGTGCCAATGTGACGGGGGATGGAAAAACTCCCTGGATCTTTCAATTTGGGTGGAGACTGGTTTTGTAAAAGAGCACCTTGCATTCCATGATAAAAGCCACGATCTCCACCTCATTGAGAGTCCGCTTCCTCCTCAACAGTTCTTTCAAAAATTTAGAATAAGCGAGGCACTTGATTTAATAATTCAAGTAAAAGGAACTGTTACTGTGCATTCTTTACCACCTCTAAAAACTTACCATACGGTGGTCGAGCTTCTTCTTGAGCATCCGCTCGGGGAATGGTAGCTTGATCACCGGAGGCACAGTTTTCTCCTTAGTCACCTCCTTAGTCTTATCTGCGGCTCCTTGCTGCGCTGAGGTTCAGCATCCTCGGGCACTTCCTGTGGTTTCTTAGCACTTGGTGATTCCACCTCTAGCATTGCTCGGAGCATCGTCTTGCACTCCACCGCCAAGGGTGATAGCATTGGCGGTGTCCCTAGGTTGCATTGGTTGTGACGGCAAGGACCCAGATGGCCTATTAGCAGAGGAACTAGCCAGCTGAGCTATTTGTGACTCCAACATCTTATTATGTGTCCCTTGCAGCTTATTCTGAGCATGCAGGCTCTCAAATTGAGACCTGGTATCTGCTTGAAAGGAAATAATACCTTTTCGCATCCGCAACATTAAACTTTTGAGTTCGGCAATAGCTGGGTCCGGAGGTGGTGTAGAATGATCTTTGTTGAAACCGAGTTCTCGATAACCGGGAGGAGCTTGTGGTTGATATTGTTGTTGTTGAGGGTAATGTTGTTGTTGCGGATTCATCACGTTATTACTCCTATACGAGAGATTTGGATGATCTCGCATCCCGAGGATTATATGTATTGGAGTAGGGATCAAACCGGGGCTTGTGTGGTGACCGTAATGCGTGCACGGGCTCACTAGAATGTGAGAGAGAGGGGCACTCTTGAGAGTTATGTCCAGCTATCCCACAAGCGTCACGACGAAAGCATTGTACCCGAAACACTAGCCATAGCATTGACACTCATATGAGGGGAGGAATTGTTACCTAGCTTCAAAGAATCAATTTTCTGGTGAAGAGCAGCTAGTTGTCCGGTCAGTAAAGAAATGGCTTCAACATCATGTTTACCTCCCTTCGTCATAGAAGAACGAATAGTAGACGCTTGGTGCGAAGCGAGTTTCTCAGAAGTTCATGCCCTTCATCTACAGCCTTATCCATGAAAAACCCGCTTCTTTGCTCCATCAATTACCCGTCTCGTATCGCATCAACTCTAGTGTAGAAAATGTGGCACGAGATACCACTTGTCAAAACCATGATGGGGGCAAAGACGCCTGCAGATCTTTGAATCTTTCCCAAGCTTCATATAGTGACTCTCCAGGATCCTGGGTGAAAGTCACTATCTCATGACGCATATCTGCGATCTTTTGGTAAGGGTACCACTTGATGAGAAAAATCTTTGAGAGCTCGGCCCGGGTGGTGATGGTGGAAGGCGGCTTATTATACCAAAATAGAGCTTTGTCGCGCGAGAGAAAAACCAAATAAGATGAGTTTCATCTCATCGGCAGTAACACCAGCTTGCTTCGAGTAGCACAACATTGTAAAAATCGGCTGCGAGTGCTGATTGGGGTCTTCGGATGGTAACCGGCAAGAATCGGTTATTCGAACCATATTCGGAACATGAGACTTAATTTCAAAGTTTGCAGCAGCAATAGTAGGCAACCTTACCCCGGTGGGCACATTATCGGGAGATGGTTGTGCATAGTCTCTGAAAGTCGGTTTAGTTTCGTCACCCATTCTAGCAGTAATAGGTGATACAGGGAAGCTTTGTTGTGGTGAAGATGGTGGAGAAGGTGTCTTTTGAAAGGTGTCCCTGCAGACAACTTGGTTTGCTTAGTTGTCTTTTTGAGTCTACGAGCAGTCTTTTCAATCTCCGGGTCAAATGGAATGAGATCTGGCGATTTCAATTTCCTACTCATACATCAAAAAAAACACTAAAACAACCGTGAGATGCTCCAAAGAACAGGTGTTCTTCGGAGAAGAGGTTAGTGTAATACTATAATTCAGACAAAATAAATATAAACCGTCTCCCCGGCAACGGCGCCAAAATTTGACAGGCTAAAGTCGTATCACCTTATCAAAAAATAACCTAAGGTCCACTAACAAGTAGTCAGGGAAGTCAGGATCGAATCCACAGGGAGAAAGTTATACTATTGTATCGAATTCTAATATTATACTAACTAGATCCAGTTGAAAATGGGTGTGTGACTAAACTAATAGGCAAATGATAGAACTAAATATGAAGGTATGAATCGGTTAATAAAGAACTAGGACTATGGATCACTATGCATACAATTCGGGAAATCGGAGACGAATAATAACTACCCAATAAATCAATTTATCTAGGGCACATGTAATTTCTCTCGAACATTACCTCCCTCAAAGATCACCTAGCCGCTCTCGCATGGTCAAGGATCACTATGCCTAATGATTGAAAGCCTATACTAAATCTCTCCTCTCGAAGCAGATTCAATATTGCGATAATAGAAATACAAATCGAGGCCTAATTCATAAATCTAGCATGAACGATTCAATCACAGGAAACAATTGAAATATAGGGGTAATTATACTAATCTATCAATCCCTCATTGCATACATAGATCCCCACAATCCTAGAAATAAAACTACTCACTCATGCTTAAGAAAACAATAACAAATTTCATATAAAAATCCATGCTTTGAACTATTGCAAATAACTAAGAAACTAATCTAATCAATAATAGAGAAAGCAAATAATAATGAAGAGAACAAGGAAGAAGATTACCAAATTAATGAACTATATTAAACTTGCGAATAATCCAAAGGTTCAATCTTGAATCACAATGAAGAGTAGTAAAAAGCTAGGGTTCTTGAGAGAGTCTATGAGAAAATAAGAGCTAAAACAAAGATAAAACAAAGATGCCTAATAAAAGTTTTCAAATCCCTATTTATACTGACTGGCCCAAAATCATTAAATGAGCGCGCGGAGGCCGTTGCCCGATCGGGCCAACTAAGCCCGATGACATCGGGCTCAAACGAAGCAGCAGGGATCAAAACAGGACCCCGCCCGATGGAGTCGGGCTGCACACCAATGGTTCCAGGGACAGGCGCAGGACAAGCCAAGGACGCCCGATGAGATCGGGCCTATCCGCCCGATCGGGCTCCTCACCGAAATACCGATCGGGCAACGTCGCCCGATCGGGCCCGCAACGACTTTTATCTGTTGCTTCTGAAGACGATGACCGCCCGATCGGGCGTGTGGCGCCCGATCCTATCGGGCTCAGGTCCGATACTCATTCCTTGGCTTCCAACGCCAAGGCTTCAATGCTTCTTCGCTCGGAGATCCCGAAAAGTATCCTCAGGACTTTAGAACTCATCAAATATGTCTTCGAACCTCTCCAGTCCAGTGAAATAGTCAGATAGTGGTAGAAAATAGAGAGATAACTCCGTAAAACCTGCAATCAGACATAGAACAGAAAACCACAACTAGATGGAGAGAGTTAGCATAAAATGGCTCCTAAGAGCACCATTGGTACACATTTTAGCTCAAATACAGGGGGAAAAACACTATATTAAATCATCACATCATACCATCGCGGATTCTACAACAGAGGCTGAGTATATTGCAGCAGCTGATGCAGCAAAGGAAGATGTTTGGATGAAAAAGTTCATTGGTGAGCTTGGTGTAGTTCCTAGCATTGAGAATGGTATTGAGTTGTATTGTGACAATAATGGTGCCATTGCTCGATCTAAGGAATCCGGATCGCATCAAAGGTCTAAACATGTGCTCAGGATATTCCATCTCATTCGAGAAATCGTTGGTAGAGAGGATGTGAAAGTAAGCAAGGTTCATGCGAGGATAACGTAGCAGATCCTCTGACTAAACCGCTTGCTCAACCTAAGCATGAGTGTCATACTAGGTCTATGGGACTTAAGCATATGGGAGAATGGCTTTAGGTTGTTTACTTCATGTTTACAATTGTAAAGACATTTATTATGCTTTGAAATGTTTATCAATAAAATTCCGTTCTTATTTAATTGTTTGGTTTAGTATTAAATAAAATGTCCAAATAATTTGTGTTTTCAAATAGGATTATCGAAAACGTTTTGATATTGGAACCCTATAAAGTGAACTGAAAATCACAATTTATTTAAAGTCCCTAGTCTAAATCACTAAATTGGACATAAGTGATTTATTTAAAACACTAGTATATAATTAATTGATAGCGCGATCCATGGGCTATGGAGACATAGAAATGTCTAATTGATTATATGGATGTATAGTTGATACATTGAGACTTGACCTAATTAGATTCTAAAAGTAGAATCGAACTACTATATTTAGTGGATTCCTCATACATGAGTATGTCTTAAAAACCACAACATAATTAGTTTAACTCTGTTAAACGCCGCGCCGTAAAAGGAGGTTATAAAGGCAGTGATCAGGTGGGCTAAGAATTGAGTAGGAGTTATGGTCATACAAGAGTGGATAAGTCCTCCTATTATATAGGAATGGTGTCTGGGCCTCTTGATGAGCAAGAACTGGAAAATTGCATGGCCATGCGGAATAGGATTAAAGAGTTAATCCTTATTTGAGCAGTTCGAACTCAGCGATCAAGGAACATAAATTTGAGAATAACATTAAGTGACTTAAGGAATTTAGCATTGCGCTCTTGTCTTCGGACAAGTGGGAGATTGAAGGAATATGTCCTTAGACATCCCGACAATTACTAAATATAAAAGGAATTATAGAGATAATTAATTACGTTAGTTTAGTAATCACATTTACTTGCTAAAGACTAAATGTTGGTTAGTAGAACAATATTGATTGTACCTACAACTAAGTTAACCTAATCCTATGAGGTCACACATTGTAGTAACTAATTGAAGTAAGGAAACCGGCCAATAGGAGAATTTAGGGTTAGGTTAGGTCTCTCTCTTATTTTATTCTCCTACTATTATAAAAGGTTATAATAGGAGAGAGGAATAGAACGTTCAATTTGACAGTAACTTTCAAACTGAAAAGAGAGAGAAAAACCCTATTATTTCCCTTTGGAAAATCCGGCCACCCTCCCTAAAAAGCAAGAGAGTGAAATCTGTTCATCCTCTTCCGTTCTAGCAAACGTGAGAATTCAATTGGTGCTCGTGGACTAAGTAGAGGGACATCAATTGCAGTTCTTTGATCTCTTGCACTTGCAATCCGGTGGAAAACACGCTACAAAGGTTGTACATTCTTTTCCTTATAATATGATTCATATTTATGTTTATGCGTGCGATCTTGTGATAGATGTTAGGAAATTTGTTTCCTGAAATTCCGCTATATGAATCTATATGTTCCTACACTTCAAACTATCATCTTCTATATGGAAAAAAAAAAAAAGAAATGATTAAATCATGGAAGTTTTACTAACGGTGGATTTCTTCCATGTGAAGAAGGAGAGTACTTTGGTTGACTTAAAGTCACCAATTTATGGCAAAGACTCTACGTAGCCAAAGAAGAAATAAGTCTAAGATGGCAGAGGCTTATTAAGAAACATGACTTTTGTGGCCAAATTAAAATGATGGCTTATTGCAGCAGCTCATGAGTTATGCTTTTTTTTTCTTTTTTCTTTTTGGGCCCTCTTTCGAGAACCCGTGGGAAGAACAATATTGATTAGTAGAACAATATTGATTGTACCTACAATTAAGTTAACCTAATCCTATGAGGTCACACATTGTAGTAACTAATTGAAGTAAGGAAACCGGCCAATAGGAGAATTTAGGGTTAGGTTAGGTCTCTCTCTTATTTTATTCTCCTACTATTATAAAAGGTTATAATAGGAGAGAGGAATAGAACGTTCAATTTGACAGTAACTTTCAAACTGAAAAGAGAGAGAAAAACCCTATTATTTCCCTTTGGAAAATCCGGCCACCCTCCCTAAAAAGCAAGAGAGTGAAATCTGTTCATCCTCTTCCGTTCTAGCAAACATGAGAATTCAATTGGTGCTCGTGGACTAAGTAGAGGGACATCAATTGCTGTTCTTTGATCTCTTGAACTTGCAATCCGGTGGAAAACACGCTACAAAGGTTGTACATTCTTTTCCTTATAATATGATTCATATTTATGTTATGCGTGCGATCTTGTGATAGATGTTAGGAAATTTGTTTCCTGAAATTCCGCTATATGAATCTATATGTTCCTACACTTCAAACTATCATCTTCTATATGGAAAAAAAAAGAAATGATTAAATCATGGAAGTTTTACTAACGGTGGATTTCTTCCATGTGAAGAAGGAGAGTACTTTGGTTGACTTAAAGTCACCAATTTATGGCAAAGACTCTACGTAGCCAAAGAAGAAATAAGTCTAAGATGGCAGAGGCTTATTAAGAAACATGACTTTTGTGGCCAAATTAAAATGATGGCTTATTGCGAAGCTCATGAGTTATGCTTTTTTTTTTCTTTTTCTTTTTTGGGTTCTCTTTCGAGAACCCGTGGGAAGAAGAATTTCCTGTACTTGCCCTCCCACATGGCCACTCACCCAAAGGCCCAACAATCCCCAAACCCCCTCTCCCCCAACAATATTGAAAATTTTTGCTTCCACTAAGATTTGAACCTTGGTCTCCCATGTGAAAGATAGGAAGCCATACCATTGGACCCAAGAATCCTTGGTGAGTTATGCTTATTTATTGGCATTGTCGTGAGAGTAAGAAGAATAAAAAGGCACAGCTGTAAGTTCAATGTATTTTGTTACAATCTTGAAAAGTTAAGCCTCTCGAGGAAGTTTCAATAGATTACTATAATTTCAACGTATTTTGTTTCGGATTAATTACATTTACTGATTTAATACTTCTATAATAGGTTTTTTTAACCAATTTGGTTTCACTTAATGCATCTATTCTTGTAAAATATACAGTACATTTATTCTTGTGATATACTCATATAGAGTAATATGTATTCCTGTAAAATATAATAATTTCAGCATCATCTTCTATTTTTGAAGAGACAATTTATCCGATCTATACTTCAAAAGAATGCAACATTTACATAGTAACCACTAGTCATCTACTAACTTTATCCCATATTCTGGTCACAAATGTATAAGAAAAAATATAGTGAAGTGGGATCTTATTTGATTCGTCTTAATTTATACTTTTGTAATATCAATTTTTTTATAATTTTACTTATGCAAAATTAAAAGATATTAAGTATCAAAGTAGTGCATTCAGTAGCGTATAATATGTAAATTTTGCATCCTTTAAAGAATGGAGAATAATAAAGTTAACAAAAATGATATACGCAATTCTAAGAATATATAAGAAGATAAAATTTGAAAATATAAAAAATAACTAAATATTAATAAAATCAATTGACGCATGATTTTGTCATTAATTCTTAAATTTAAACCTTTGTAGAATTTTTTTTTCAAAAAAGAGAAAATTATTTTAATTTCCAGAAATGTATTTAATCTTGTACTTATTATCAACTCTTAGGTTTGCATATATGAAAAGCCACTACGTAAATTGTATTTCTCAATTTTATGGATAATCACTCAATATTTTTTTATTAAAAAAACCCATACCAATTGATGAAGTTCCTGCTTTATGTATGAGAAATTTCCTACTATAGGTGAACATTAATGATATATGACATCCAATTCGACATCTAAAATATACTTCCTCAATTTGATTTGATTATTTCACTTAATTTTCACATTTGTCAATGTATAGCTTTGGTTATTATCGTTTATAGCATATTTTCATAAACAGTAAAAAGATTGACTATGTTTACCAACAATAACTTCCCTTTTCCTTCGTTTTTACACTTCTCTTTTAATTTCCATACTTGTTTGGTGGTGGGTAATACGATTTGCAGTAGCCATTACAATCATAGTTATAGGCGTAAATTGTAATAATACCGGCCACCTAGAGACAGAGCATGGAGTTAGGAAATTTTTGCTCTATTTAAGAAGCATTTGCTCATTTTATGTGCTCAATTTAAGAAACTTTTACTCATTTTATGAAGTCTTTACTCATTTTTTGGTTTTTGTTCATTTTTTGTTTTTCTCATTTTGAGCAGTTTTTGCTTATTTGTTGAAGGCTTGAAGCTAGATCTTATAATTGATGGATAAGATGTTATGATGTTAATTTATGCATGATCTCATAGACTTTTGATTTCTTTAGACTTTCTATATATTAGCGGACCCGAATATTTAAAACAAAACTACGTCCGAAAGTGATGGCACGATGCATTTGCATTTACAGCATCTACGAGACTTGTTCTCAGTTGTACTCGGCCTCTTGTAACTTGCACAAAGTACACGCGTACTGCAGCCTTGTTCTCCAATTTTTATAGGGGAATTGGGGGTAAAGCTTACTATTCGACATTAAGATTTATTGCCTTTTCCAACAATCAATTCACAATTGAAAGTCAAAGATACAAGGAATGTACCTCCTACAAACAACTTCCTTAGGTGAAAACCAACACAATCATCGTAAGCCAAAGCCTTATCTAACTAACTGCTCGTTTGGTAGTTGTTAATAGATGATGGTAATGAGAATGAATGTTAAGTGTAGTGTTACAAGATAAACGCCCTTACAATCTCCATGGAGAGACAATTTCAATCCCAAATTTGTGTTTTTTTCACCATGGGGAATCAATCTCACCCCCAGGCCCCAAGCTTGTATTTTTTTTCTCTAAAAGGAAGCAATTTTCATTACCGCTCATTATCACTTACAAGGTGGTAACTGGTATTGGATGAGAATGAAAATTTAAGAAGAAAAATAGACACTTTAGGATAAAGTAGCATTAGCATGGGAATATGACGTAGGAAGGTTAGGAACAGTTCGACGAAGAAGTCCATCGTTGAAAAAGCCTGAAATGATTTCTACTAGTCAGGCTCTCGGTGTTGGAATGCTTAATAAAATACTTTTCGGGAAGGGAAACGGGCCAACGAGTCCAATTCACCACTATGTAGTGACCTATAGACTTTTTAAGCCATATGAGTTCGTTTAGGTCCCGAAAACAGCATTTTAATAATTTTCGATTTTTTTTTCCTAATTTTCGTATTAGGGCTTTGGTTTGACTATTTAAATATTAATAGCAGTCATTAGAAGGCAGCTTTGTTTTAACTATTTTCTGGTGGATTCTGCAATTTCTACAGATTTATTGCTTGTAAATCTGTTTGTTCGTACTAGGAATTGCGCTTGCTTTTCTTGTGATAATTCCGACTGCATAAGAATGAACAATAATTTTCTTCACAAATTCACATACAAATTCACTTCCATTATTACCATTTATATCCAACTACCAAATGAGCCGTAAAGGTTATATTTTGATTATTTGGTCTAGGTGATGTGTTGGGGGTGTGTCTCTAATTTAAGTGTTGAATAATCATGGACTCATGGTCACTATTGGTTCCTAGTTCCTACGCTGGTCCCTGGCTCCCTGCTATGCTATCTTGATGGTCTAGGGTAATTGCCTTATTTGGTTTGTCCACGTTATGTGGCTTTTGTAGTGTCTTACAACATTTTGTTACTTTGTGGGTCAAGTTTTAGTATTTGTTGAGCTGAATGACAATGGGTCCTGGACTCGACCCAGACCCGCTAGAACCCGACCCATTTATAAGGGCCTGGGTCCAGAAATTTTTGACCCAACGGGTTCGGGTCGGGTCTGGGTCCCGACGAGCATGGGTCGGGTCTAGGTTCGGATCCACATATGCCAAACTCAGACCCGACCCACAGACCCATTTACATATTAAATTTTTTTTTTTTTTTACCTAAACTATAAGATTTTATGAGTTGTGATTTTGTGAACTCGTTAGTGTTGTAACTCCATCTAAGATTCGTAACTTTGTAAGTTGTAACATTTTAAGATTTTATGAGTTAATTTTTAAAATTTTGTTTAGATAATGCTTTACCCATGGATGTAGGACCTATATATATATATTAGTGCGAAATTTTTTAATCAATTAGGTTAAAAAATGTGATGAAAACTAAAAACTAAGAAGGACCCATTAAGGACCCAGTTAGGACCCATGGACCCGCTAGACCCAGCGAGTCTGGGTCTGGGTCTGAAAAATCTAGACCCAGCGGGTCTGGGGCGGGTCTGGGTCTGTGAAAAATAAACGGGTCTGGGCTGGGTCTCGGTGGACTCGACCCGCACCCGACCCATTGCGATCCAGGAAATAGGAATTATATGTTAGCTAGTACCCTTAGTCTTGGAAGGATCAATTTGATGGTGGAGGTTTTCCTCTTTAATGATATTACTTCTTCTTTAATTTCTTTATTGCAACAATGGGTTTGAGCACGGTTTTTAATGAAGTGAAAAAGGTGGATAGTTTATCATAAAAGTATTCCTTTAATTAACTAGAGTAGTAGAAAAATAAATCCTTAATAAAGCAAAATCAACTTTATGAGGCAAGTATTGGATGCTTCTTTTACTAAAAAAAAAATAAAATAAAAAAAAAACCTTATGAGGCAATTTGTGTTATTATTAATGGTTTTAGTAATATAAAGTAAGGACAATATTGTCAATTATAGTTGCTTTTTTTTTTTTTTTACCAAAAGTGAAAATGTTGCAATAAATGCAATAAATATTGTCAATTATTGAAGATCAGTTGAGATTATTGAGGGAGTTTGAATGGTTCTAGATTGTCGCAGCAAGGCGGGAAATTTGAAGCAGATTTCCGCCTTTTTTTGGTACTCAAAAATTAGATAAAAGTCCTATGATAAAAGGAGAATTTGATGAAATACAATGTTTGCTTTGTTTTCTTCACGAGACTTGAAATTTCCTCAGGGATTTTTATTGGGGTTTCAAGTTTGAATTATATTTTTTACTTCAAATTTGTTTAATTTAATGAGAAATGAGCTAGGTTTCATAACTGAGATATGTTTTGCCTACCTGCATTTCGTAATTAGATTAGGTAATAATAAGTTATGATAACTTCTTTTTAAGTTTAAATGAGCAAAAATAGAGTGAATATAATATACTCACTCGTTGAATATTATACTATTTTCTACAATATAAAAACTAAATCCTCTAACACCCGGTTCTTTTCAACTTATTTTATACTACCTTCGTCCCACGATAGTTTAAACACTTTCCTTTTTTGTTTGTCCCAAATTAGTTTGAACACTTTCATTCTTGGCATGGTCCCACCATTAATATATTATTTCTTTTACACATCTTTGACCCACACTTTACCTTTTATCAATAAAAAGTTACCCAATTTTCTCTCTCCTCTAATAAAAAATACCCCCACCAACTCCTATCACATCTACTTTTTAAATAAAATAACTTTTGATAACTACACCACAACTTATCACCTTAAACTACGTGTCCCAACAAGTGTTCGATTTTTTTTCGGGACGGAGGGAGTACTTATCCGAATTTATTTGAACTTACTCGAACTATTTTGGACTTATTAGACCTTATATGAACTTATCTCTATTTATTAGACCGTGTTTAGTGAATGTGTACTCAAACCTTATTTTTGTATATTTTTGCTAAACTGAACTTATTAGTCCTTGTTTGATCTTACTTGAACTTATCTTAACTAAACCAAACTTATTTTTTCTTATAAGAACTGAAAATAAGATGAACAAAGTAGATACCAAATCTATCTTTTTTATGGTTGTCGTTCTTCCATTCAACTATGTTTGTTGTTTGTGTATATTTCTATTTGCATAATACTTGAATACAAAATAAAAAAGATTTTGGTGGATCGTCTCAAGTACTAACTAAGACGGATTTTTACCAAGTTTAATTTACATGTATTTGTTATAAGTTTATGCGGAATTGTTAACTTGTTTATACATCTCTAATTTGTTACTTGTTTATGCTTGATATATATATATATATATATATATATATATATAAACTGAATAACAAATATGCATAAGAAGATATGAAATATGTACAAACTGATAACAATTATGTACCTATAAAGTAGTAATAGCTAAAATGTTCAAGCTAATAACAAATATGCGTAATTTGATAACAATCATGCATAAAATGATAACAAAAGAATATATAAACTCAAGCCCCACTCGGGACTCCTTGAGGATAAGGTTTCCCTCACAATCCCCCTCTCTCACAATGACTTTCACCTGCAATATAATCTTTGGTTGATTATACCTACAAGAGGAGTCAATTATGTAGGGTCTTTCATCTTACTCGCCTAAAAAAATATCGTAAAATAAGTTTTACAATTACCAAACTATTAAATTGTCAAAATATGAGTAAAAGATAACAACATGTAATTCAATAACTAACCTGATCACAATTCACCCTAACTAAGCATTGAAACAAAAAAGTAAAATACAACCTTTTTCCCACAATTTGCTTTATCAACCTTACTAACACCATGTTCTCTCCATCTTTTGAAACTAATATTATAATCATTATAAGTTATAACAATTAAAATCAGTTCGCAATCACTAAAAATTGTTTTTAAAAAAATTAAATTCAATCATTAAAACCTGACTAACAGAGGCTCCCCAAAGTTCAAATGTAACTAAAATAAGTTTTCATGTCACGCTTATAATCAATTCAAAAAGATCTATAGTATGAAGTTTTATCAATAATCGTTTGGAATTCCATGTTCGAGATATATAGAATTCATTAGTTAAAATTACTCAATTTGTAAAAAGAGTCACGTCCTCTCAACTCTTAACTATAATAATATCTTACATACGGTTACTATAGTTTATGTACGTAGGTCCCGTCATGTTCTCCTTATATTCATTCATTTTGCAAAAAGTAAGTTAACGTGAATTTGGAATAAGTTGTATGTTTGGAGAAGTTTATCAGTTCATAATGGGCATTAATTCTATTCACCAGATTTTCACTTAGTTTAAATTATCTGAACGTAACTGAACTTAAGGACAATTTTGCTATTCAGTTCAGACTTATTTGAACTTATCTCAATCTGTCTTTACTTATTTGAATTCATTTACATTTCAATATAACTTATCAGAAATTATCTCTATTATATAAGGCAACTAGGGGGGGACACCAAAATATTAAAACCCCCATTCTACCCTTGATAAATTAAACAAATTACAACCAAAAGAATACAAGAAGAGAAAGAAAAAGAAAAAGGAAAAAAATACTAAGAAAACAAAAGAACCGTAACTCAACTGCCAATTCTCACAACATTTTCAAAAAAAATAAAATAAAAGTAAAAATCAATATTAACCAATAACTAACATATCTCCAAATAATCCTTAATCCCTATTTTCACGAAATAACTCCCACTATCATAAAACAAACTTCTTCTTCTTCGTCATCTGAATTCATCGCTTCTTAATTTGGAGGACCTTTCCATTATCTGAAAAAAACACACGTTTTACTAGAGTTCAGTTTCAACAACCAATTACAGTTTAATTCATAGCCCCCAATACTATTGTAAAGAAAAACAATATCGATTTTGTTCTGTATCTAATGCAGTATTTTAATGTAGCAAAGTCGAACCAATTCACACAGAAGATCATTAGAATTTTGGAACAAACAACTCAATGACCAGGTATGTGTTAATAATTGTAATTGCTTAACAGATTGGTATGTTATTTGTTTAAGTAGGAATTCTTCTTATTACTTAAAGCTCATGTTAGAATTAAGAGATTAAGCATACTTCTTTGTGAACACTCAAATGTCAAAATCAACCAAGTAATAGATTACTCAATTCTAAAAACTGCAACATAAGAAGCCGGCCAGATTAAAAAAAAAAAAAAGTCCACAAATTACAAGTTATTCTCACAATTTTCAAACTCTGCTTCATGGCAAATTCTACGGTAATAATATGAAGAAGTATCTAAATCATCTATAAATAATACAATTTCTTCCATCTTCAAAACAATTTTTCTATAATTTTTCCTCGATTATTTTTTGGTTGAATTTTCAAGGTATATGTTAAGCTTGGTGATCTTTGCCTCCATGTTACAGTTGTAACTCTGATCAAATGCAAGCCATTTAAAGAAAAATCATAATAAAGAAATAAGTTCAGACTTACAAATGTGGGAACTAAAAACAAAAAATGGAAACAAATCGAATGAAAATTTCTAGCAGATATTCAAATGCAAGTCATTTTGAGCAACAATCATAAACATTCAACTGAATTCTGATTTCAAATGCAGTAAAACTCAGAATAAACAAAAACAAATTGCAAGAAAAGGAAAAAAACTTACAGATTTTAATGTAAAAAATTGCATGAAAAATGTTGAAAAAATTGCACTTAATCTACCCACACAAAATTGAAGGAGGACTTTCATCTTACCCGAAATCACCTTTCACGAACCCCAAAACATAGAGAGTGTGGATGAGGAGGAGAATAAAAAAAAATAGTGTGAACTGCGAAGAAACCATATGGTGGTGGAGGGGGGTGTTGGTGGTGGTAAAGGGGTATGAAATCAGATGAGGTTTAGAGAGAGAAATGTGTTTTTGAGTGTTGGTGGTAAAGAGGTATGAGTTATGATGAACATTATGTTATACTGGAGCAGAAATGTGTTCATGTTTTATTAAGTTTATGACTTATGTTGAGTTAGACTTTTCTAATTAACTAATATAAATGAGTTTCTGATATAGACTATATATGATATTGAGATAATCTAAGCCTACCATATTCAGCAATCTAAAACAGTTATATGAGGTACTCCCTTCAGTCTTTATTAGTTTACCTGTTTCTTTTGCACAAATTTTAAGGAGGAATAATGTTGTGGGACATAGAAAGAAAGAGAAACTATTATTTTATAATAAAGTTGAATGTACGTGTGATGAAAAGTTAGTGATCCCATTCCAAAAATAGAAACACAAGAAATGGGTAAACTAATAAGGGACATCCAAAAAAGAAATACGGGTAAACTAATAAAGACCAGAGGGAGTATAATCTAAGAAAAATGGGTGATTTAATAGAGCTGATACAAAAAATGTTGTAATATACAAATAATATAAGTATAGTACTATAAAACAATATAAACTTGCTTATTATCTGCAGTGTAATAAGTTCAGATGAGATATAATAATATCTAACCAGGTTTGGATAAGTTCATTTAAGATCAGACAAATAAATCCAGTTGAGTCCAAATATGTTCAGTAAACAAAAATAAGTTGATTAGAACAAGTACTTATCGTGGAGTAATTTATTCACATTTGGACTTTGTACTATATTGGTTATTAGTTTATAAAACTTCATAATAGGCTTAGCTAAAAATCTTTCAATTAATTATCAACACTTATTAATCTTTGTTTTAAATAATTTAATCATGACCTTTATTCTTGGCTACCCACAAATTTATATTTTTAGATGTCATATATGCATGCCCCCGTTTGTCTCAACCCAAGGCTCTTTTACATGTCTGCCGCAACTGTAACCCTCAGACTGAGGCTTTTATAAAAGTAAACACTTATTGATATAATATAGCCACTCTAAATGGGGGAGAATTGCATTTCCTGAACTAACTTTTATTATAGTTTTGCACGCATAGCGTGCATATAAAGCTAGTTTGAAATTATTGAAACTTAGTTTCCCTATAGAAACTTATTATTGGAACTTAATAAAACTTTATATATGAACTTATTTGAGCTAATATGAACTAATCATAAATTATTTTATCTAATTTAAGTTTAAATAAGTTGAACAAAACATAGCCTTGTTAGATATTATCATAAATTATTCATCTTGTATATGTACTTGGGTAACACTTATTTTTCCAGAACTTACGTGAACTTAATGGAACTTATTATTTTAAAATAATTGGAGTCGAGGTGAGGTGAAAAGTAGCGTGAGCTCAATTCCGACAACGAATTGAAACTATGATGTCATCTAGCAACCAACAACAAAATTACTTGTTTCCAGTGGCAACAAATTATAGTTCGTTGCCATAATTTGTTTCTAAATAGCAACCAATCGTAAATTTGAAGTTATCCAACAACAAATAACAGAATCAATTGTTTCTAATGTAAACAAATCAAACATGGATTGCCATAGTTTGTTGCTTAAACTAACCCAACAATTTTATTTTATTTTTCAAATTTTTGGTAATACAAAACAGCAACGAGTCGTAAGACGGCTTGTTTACAAAGGCAACAAATCAAAAATCGGATGCTACTTTCACAACAGCTAGTAAGACTACATGTTGCACGAAGCAACACATCAAAATTTAGTTGTTAGAATCTGCTTGCTAAAGCCGGTTGAAGAATATTCTAATTTATAATTTTAGAAATATAAAAAAACTGTTCTTATTTTAACAACAAATAATAAAATTACTTGTTTCTAATAACAACTAATTAAATGTTTGTTGCCATATTTTGTTTCTGTATAGCAACCAATAGAAAATATGATGTCATCTAGCAACAAGTTTTAAAATGACTTGTTTCCGGTATCAACAAAACAAGTATTCGTTGCAATAAAATGGCAACAAATTGAAATTTTGATGCCATTTAACAATAAATAATGAGACAACTGGTCTCCAATAGAAACAAATCAAAACTTCGTTGCCATCATTTGATGAAAAAAGCACCAATTTTGTAACAGGCAACAAAAAAAAATATTATTTGTTGTTACTCATCAACATGTCAAAAATTTGTAGCCAAACTACGTTTCTAAAATGCCATCATTTTTGTAGTGGCGAGAGCTTGGTACACCGAGTTACGACAACACTTGATCTCCTTGGGGTTCTCGCAACACCATCTCGGACTCTTCCTTATTCACCCTCCACAAAAATGGTAATGTTATTTACTTGTTAGTCTATGTTGATGATATAATAGTGACAAGTAGTAATACTCCTTTTGGAAAAATTCATCACCACTCTTGCTGCTCGTTTTTCCTTAGGATTTGGGTGACCTCTCCTACTTTTTGGGAGTAGGGGTATACCACATCCCCATGGCCTTTTCTTATGTCAAAAGCAATACATTGCTGGACTATTATGTAAAGCCAACATGGCCGACGCGAAACCCGTTGCTACTCCTCTTGCCACTCACCCTCCCTTGTCTCTTCATGGGGAGCCTATCTCGGACCCAACCGAATACCGTCAACTTATTGGCAGCCTCCAATATCTTGGTCTCACTCGGCCGAGATCTTTGCTTATATCGTCAACAAGTTAGCCCAGTACATGCAACGTCCTACAAACCAACACATGCAAAATCTCCATCGTTTACTTCGTTACTTAAGTGGCACTTCACACATGGGTCTAACCTAACTTGGGTAAAAATCCAATCTCTTGGACTTTGAGGAAACAATTTACACGAGCACGATCGCCCACTGAAGCTGAATATAGAGCAGTTGCCAATGCCACAGGTGAACTAATTTGGGGTAGTAACTTACTACAAGAGCTTGGTCATAAAATTACTATGGCACCGGTGATATACTTGTGACAACGTGGGTGCAACGTATGTTAGTGCTAATCCGGTCTTCCATTCCAAAATGAAACATCTTGGTTTGGACTGTCACTTTGTTAGAGAATATGTCCAATGTGGAAAACTTCGTGTTTCTTACATCTCTACCAATGACCAGCTCGCCGACGCTCTAACCAAGCCGCTATCTCGTCGGATCTTCAACACCTTTGGTTAGCAAAATCGGTCTCTCTTCATGGTCGCCCGTTTTGAGGGGGTGTGATAAGGATTGACCTACTCATGGTCAATGCTAAGCATAATCCTAGTGATGTCTTTCTATATAGTTACAACATAATTATAGTGATTTCTTTCTATAGCTATAGTGTAAATATTATCTTCGTATTTTATTCTCCTTATTTCTAGGATAGATTTCTTTTGTAATCTTTCTTTGCCTTTCTTGTAAACGTATTGCTCAAGCTGTACTACTATATATTGTTGTGAATAATAAGTGAATACTCAAGTCCTTCAAACTATCATCTTCTATAGTTAGGACTTTTATCTAATCTTAAGGAAATTAGCAATGACCTAGTTTTTCCCTTGTTCAATAATGAGTTGATCACCTTATATAAATTTTGATGGCAAAAACTTACTTTATGAAGGGAAATGGACTTTAATCCGTTGTCTCCAACATTAACTTTCAGTGACTTCGTAAATCGTAGTTATCATGTATTTTTTTACAATGGATATAATTAAGTATTTAAGTTTATAGTGATCAAAATGCACGCAACTTTTTTTTAATTGAGGGGAACAAAATGCACGTAACTTTCAGTGTTGTCACGTACATCTTGATTTTTAAATTGATGACGACGATATTGTGATGTAATTAAGTTTATGTCATGCAATTGACTTTTCACTTCTGTAGACTTTATAGATATATATTTTCGAATTATGTCATGATGAATTGACATTTCCACTTCTTTAGACTTTTATCTTTTTCCTCTTTTGAAGAATCACTTCTTTAGGGTTTGTAGTTAATAAAAGCAGATCCTAAAATGGAGCTCACATCAACTAAGTCACCAATAGACATCAAAGATTGAAATTGCACAAATCCCAAGCATAACCAACCCAATAAATTCTACTCATGAAAATAGGATGCAAACAATGATTGGGCTACTCCCAATTCTAGTTAATGACCTACTCACTACCCATTATATTACCAAACATCCTAAACATGGAAAAACTAGCAATAAATTACCAATTCAAAAATAGCAAAATCCAAATATCAAGACTTGAAACCAAAAACAAAATAAAATCTAGTGAACAAACAAGAAGAAACTATGAAAAGATGAAAAGTTTAATCTAGATTAACTATTAAACATGAAGATTAAACAATGAAAACAATTAAAATAAAGCAATAAAAGGAGAGAGAGAATAAGAAATGCTCATTGATAAATTATTGAATCTTTAAATCCAAGTTGTCACCCTTGAATCTCCAAACTTCAATCTCTCTTTGAGTTTTTCTCACGTTTCCCCTAAACTAAGCTATGGAGCCTAATCCTCCCTATAACCCTAAAAATATTCTAAAACTAAGTGTGATGAATAAAACTTGGCTAAAACTTCCCCCTTCTTAAAATTGGCTAAGGGGGGTATTTATACTCCCCATATTACAAAGTCGTAAACAAAAACGGGCCGAAGAAAAAGGATCCGGATAGCAGCGGCCGGGCCGGCTCCACATGGCCCGGACGGGGTGACCAAGTCGGCCGGGCGAGCTGGCCGAGGCCCGGACGGGGCAGATGGTCGGGCCCATGTTGATCCACCGGGCGAGGCACGCTATGCTTCTTCGTCGAGGCGAAGCTCCACACTTCAGCAGCCCGGGCGGGCGGGGTACTTGCTCGGGCGGGTTGAGGAGCCCGGGCGGTCTAGGCACGGCTCGGGCGGTCTAGCGACGCGCCAGACTTCAAAGAGCCATATCTCTTTGATTTTTCATCGAAATCGGGATTGTGACCACTCGTTGGAAGCTATCGAGCCAAACTTTCTTCTCCAACTTGAATCACTGAAAAATACTTTGTGTGCTGAAAGTTATGACCGGTTGAATATGACCCATATGCACAAATCCTTCCAAAAGCTCTTATTTTAGCAAAATTGCTCCACTCTATGCTTGGTGTGTGGTTCTCTTTTCCTCCCTTTCAAGTGCTTCCCACTTGTAATTATTAAAATTCCTACAAAAAAGTCAAATAGAATAGTTGGGAGAGGGGAAACAAATATATATAGCAAGAGGGAATTAAGTAACACAAGAGGTAAAATTAAGTGGAAACGAAATAAAAACGGAAATAAACTAAGCAAAAATGGCCTACCATATATTTTTTATTTGATACGGAAAAGAAAACTAGGACAGGAACCCCTAATATGGAGGCCAGCCTAAAACATCCCTTTGGGATGATAAGAGAAAAATCCAAACAATAAGGAGGAAACTTATAAACTAGATTGGCGACCCCCGCCCCTTGTGCGCCATGAATTCTGCTGCCTGGTTCGCTTCCCTGAAACAGTGAGCAATAGACACCCTGCTGAACTTAGCGAGATCCAAACCTACATCAACAAGCAAAGCGTTAATAGACCAAGGAGGCTTCCAAACCTTTTGAATATAATTGATAACATTAATATTATTATCTCCTTCAATATGCACATTTTTAATATTTAAAGACAGAGCTGCTTTAACAGACTATATAAGGCCCCAAGCTTCAACCTGAATAATAGATATACTCAGAAGGCAACGAATTACAGCCAGCAACAATCAGTGGCGGATCCAGGAATTGAGCCACGTGGGTTCGGAATTATTCGAACAAAAATTCTAAATTTTACTATCTCGAGTTACATATTTTAAAGAAAAAGAATAAACCTTTCAACAATTGTATGTAGCTACTAGTGGAGCTTTTATTCGTAATTATATCATTAGAAAATGATTAAGTAAATACTTGTACAAACAAAAGGCTATCAATTTCTTCTAAAACAAAGTCCAAACTATTAATTATTAAGACATTTTACATTGAATCAACCTATCATTTAAGAGTTAAACGTTTAACTATTTATGATATGAAACAATTAAAACAAATGAAATATTAGCAACTAGCAAAAATTTGAAATCCAAAATGACTAATTAACAACGAATTAATACTTAAACTCTTTGTATTTTAGTTTGGGAGATAATTAGCTTTGTTAAGAATTTTGTTTAGAAGTGACCCATTTTGACTTTAGAAGTGACTCATTTTGACTTTAAAAGTAATATATTTTGGCTAAAAGTAAAACAACTTACTTCCTCCGTTTCAAATTACTCGCTACACTTTCCATATAGAGAAGTTTCATATTACTTGCTACACTTCCTTTTTGGGCAATAAACTCTCTCTATCTCTCTCCTCTCACATGGGTCTCTTTTCTTTTTACTCTCTATCTTTCTCTTCTCCAAAAATTGCCTAGGAGTCCGTGAATTGAGAAGTGTAGCAAGTAAAATGAAACGGAGGAAGTATAATAGATTTATTGTGCACCTGATATACATTCTAGTAATGATTACCTATTACTGTATTAGTACTAGGTGGTAGTAGGGTTGTATAGTGGTGTCATAAATATATTTGACCGCTAGGTCAACCTGATATCAACCTAACTTGAACCTGGTTCGACCTGTGATGGTCAGTCCCCAGAACTGACCGAAACCTGACCTGGGATTACCCAGACCTGACCGGCACCCGGTAAGATCATATTTTGATCTGACCACACAGGCCTGCATTCAAACCCGAACCCGACCATAACTCAACTCGATGGTAACTCCAAACTCGAATAGACCCAGTAATACCCGGTTCAACCCGCCTTGTTTATGAATGACCCAAATTCAACTAGAATTCTATTGAAATAGATAAAATAAGATTTGCCTGATTTAATCAGATTTTTAACAAAATCATTTAAAGAAGTCAATTTTATCTTTTACTAAATATATGTCATTTCTTTAAATTCATACCAATATGACTAACAATTGTAATTATGATTAAATTACCTTTAATACATGCATAAACATAATGATAGTGAATAATTAATAGTAAATTTGTTGAATTATTGTTCCTATAATCCAAAGTTCCAAACTAAAGACGTTAACACCATTTCTGCAGATTAAATCTTCTCCCTTCATTATTATTATTATTATTATTATTATTAGTTCGTATTGTTCGGTTTTATTGGCCTTGAAAATTACCAAAAAAGAAAATAAAAATAAAATAAGATGATGACTTTGAAAGAAAAAAGAAAGAAAAAAAGAGAACAAGTAAACAACTGTAAAACAGTTTCCTTCCATTCCATAGTCTTCTCCGGTAAGTCTGCATCTTCCTCTTTGTTTTTCTTATTTTTTTCTTCCATTAGGACCTTAGATTGAATTCATAATAGTAACAACTATGAAACAAAAGTTTGCCGATTCATCTAATTGAGTACTAATTCTGTAATTGTCTCTACAAAAATTCATACATTCAGGAAAAAAAAAAAAAAAAAAGAACAAGTTCCTTCATCTTCATGTCCTTGTTCAATTTCATTTTCCTCTTCTTTTTTTTCCTCCAGAAAATAAAATTTCAAACTCTCACAATTTTCCAGAAATTATAATTTGTACGTTTTTACGTTCTAATGATTTTGAAATAATAATATTTGATTAAATGCATTTGCCGAGTTGGTCATTTTCTTCGTCTTAGTCATCATCTTCTTCTTCTTCGTCTTCTCCGTCACAGAATAATCGCCAATTAATGAGAGCTAAGCAGCTCCGGCTTTTCAATTGATCAAGGGAGCCATCAACCATTGGACATAGGAGGCAAAGGAAATAGCATAGGAGGACAGATAAGAGGAAGCAGTGAAGGAGGCAAAAGAAAGGGTGACAAGTTTGGGGCTTAGGGTTTCCATAACCCCTCTCTTCCAAAGGTCGGAATTTAGAGCTGTCAAAAAATGACCGGATCTGATAACCCGATCGGAACCCGTAATGACCTCAGAATCGACTTGCACCTGAAATTTTGGTCAAACAGGTCACCCGTAACCCGACCTGTACCCGACCTGATAATAACTGATACCTGATCTTGACCCGATACTCTATGACCTGAACCTGAACTGATACCCGCCCAAAAAAGACCGATAACTGAAGTAATCCGACCTGACAACGATCTGAACCCGATTCGACACCTAACCTGATTAGGACCTTAAACCGATTATAACTCGATGTAAGCCATTGTTGTCCCGACCTGATGCGACACGTTACCTGATTTTACTAAACCTGTTGCGTCCCGGTACATGGTTTTATCTGACTACATGTTACCCGATTTTACCCGACTTGTTGATTGTTGATAACTCGACTTGTCATTGACTTTACCACATAGTAACATAAATCATAAACTAACACTACTATAAAAAGGCATATAACTAGATGAACTATTAAAGCATTGATTTTCAATGAAATCTTAAATAATGATACAAATTTGAAGCAACGCCAAATAAAATTCATGACTCGTTCCGTACTCGAAGCGACCCGCAAGTGACCTGAAACCAAGTATGGCACAACCCGATAACAACCAACCTGAACATGACTCGAACCTGACCCAAACCGCTATTGTCCTGACCTGGTAAGAGTCTGAACCACGCATGACCTGAACCTGAAAGCACCCGCTATAAACCTGCAATAAACCCGATCTAAAACCACATGACCACGAAATATGACTTGTCCCGAACTTGACAGTGCCAAACCCGACCGAACCTGAAAGAAGAAATAAACCGAGGCAGACCCGACCTAATTAGGACCGTTCACGACCTGCACCCGACCTGTTTGATTTAATGACCTGACACGACCTGACCGAACATGACCTGAAACCTGAGATGACCCAACCTGAACCCGACTCGAGTAACTGAATTGACAGCTCTAGGTCGGATGAGTAAATGAAGGGGGGGACAAAAACACTTGTTTTATACCTTAACCACGTTAGGGTTTCTAAATCTAATCTCATATGTTGGATCGAAATAATCAACGGATAAAATTAGATTCCATTATTTTTTGCTCTTTTTTGTTTCAAAACTCAATTAATGGTTAGATATTGATCCTTCTCAAATCAAGGGTTCTAATTCATGATCCACCATGATATTATTCTTTGGCCAATAGGAAAAGAGAATGACCTAGCACATGGATTGATGATCTAGCACATGATTGGTAATCGTATATTCTTATAATCTAATTCTTGTCTTGGTTTAGTAACTTAATAACTTTAACAATTAGTCAATTATTTTATTATAATTTAAAAGTTTTGTTATTTTTATGAAATTATTATGATTAGTATTTAAGTATAACTATCTCATTTATTAATTAGCATAATATACCCATCATCATCATTATTATTATTATTATTATTTAATTAGAGTTATGAATTGAGATTCTAAATTTTAATTAGACTCCTTATAGCGCTACTTATACAACTATCAGCCTATTACTCTAAGTAATAGTATAATTATATTTATTTAAGTGAACTTATATGTAGTATCACATTGACTTAGATTATGGACTTAAAATGATACATTTATTGATCTCGTCCGATAACAACTTGAATCCAAATACATGTTTTTAGTTTCGAAATGCATTTCGCATGAAGACTATTAGCTAAAATAGTGTATTATTCTTGAATTAGCTTATAATCTATATTGATGCATTCATTAATCTTATCTAGTGACAACTTCTTTCAACTATCTAGGAAAAAATTAGTGAGTTACTGAGTTGGTATAAGTCTAACTAAGTAACTGACTAAATGCTAAGTTAACATATGGTTGTTAATAAGTTACTATCTAGTAAGTACTTGTTAACTTATTGACTTATGGTTGTTATGTTTACTATCATTTATATAAACTGTTGTTATGTTTATTATTATTATTGTACAACATATGAACTCTCGTTATAATCACTTAAGCCTCATACGAACCGTTGTTGTAAACATATGATTGTCATTTGTTATAATATTATAACATATCAAGAGTCGTTGTACTAATTTATAATCACTTTAGTATTAGAATGGTTTTACAATTATTTTTATACCAATGTACTACTAAAATGATTAAACATATTGATAAAATAGTTTGTTTATACTTTATCATATATAGTCAAAAACATAATACATATATACCGCGCTATGTCTGTTATTGTTATTGCTATTATTAACATTGTTTCTACTATTACTATTAGTATTTATATTTTTATTGTTATTGTTAGTAATCCTGTTCTTATTTGTATTACTATTGCTATTGTTAGCATTGTTACTATTACTATTATTATTTGTATTATTATTATTATTATCATCGCTTTATGTATACTATTATTATCATTCTCATTAAGCTATTTACAAACTTATATATCAATCATAATGCTTATAATAATAAATCATTTATATAAAGCTTGGAATTGATCGTCTACTCGTTATTATTGTCGTTGGTTATAATATATAATATTAGAACATATGAAGAGTCGTTCTACTCATTTACTCATTAGAGTAGTTTTATGCAGTTGATTAGTCGAATTAAGGGTTGACAAATTAAGAGAATACACTAAGCATCACGGTAAACAATATAGTGTTTTTAATTATTAGTTTTTCTTTATCATCCATATATTTATCGCGCACACACATATGTATATATATGAATATATGTTGATCTTAATACTTTTAATAATATGATTCATTTACAAAATCCATAAAAAAATCAAAATGATCCGACTAGGATTTAACCGAATAAGTTGAATTGACGTTCAATAGCGAATGGACTTGATGCTTCACAATGGGCGAACTAAGGTCATTAGTTATTCAACCCGAGTACACTTGACTTTACTTAAGCGTATATGAAACCCAAATAAGACCTGCGCAAACCCGCTAAAAAAAAGTCCACGGGCGATCATACCTGGGAATGGATCGACTTGTAAATGGATCGCTCAGACCTATCCGGCACCCGGCAATCCCATGATTCAAATGTCATCGACCCAGTTGAACAAAAACCTGACCATTCACGACCTGAGGCACTGATTGTTAGAATCCTGACCTGTCCGGGTCTGACCTGGTTCGCCGTGGGTATACTCATAACCTGTTTTGACCGCATAGGGGTGTGCACCGGTTCAGGATCGGACCGGACCGTAACCGGCTGGACCGATGGATCGGAATCTGGAGTTTTTCTGGTACGGTGCGGTCTTGGACCAGTTGGATCGGAATCTATTTTTTTTCTAAAAAAATCTTTTTTATTTTATTAAAATATATTTATAAATTAGATACATTAAAAATTAATAATCTTAATAACAATAATCCTAAAGTAATAAATAATAGGTTTTTAACTTTATAACTTTCTACCTTTTTAAACTTTTTTAACATATAAAATTATTATTTTTACTAAGATAATAGAAATTCAGTCCAAACGGTCTGGACCGGAAACCCGAAATTGGGATTTTTCTGGACCGAGGACTGGACCAGACCGGAATCTTCGGTTCGGTCCGGTCTAGTCCAAATTCCGGTCCAGATTCCTGTCTGACCCTGATCTTTGCACAGCCCTAGGTGGTAGGGAGAAATTTTTAAATAAGTAGGAGAACTTAAAAAATTAGAGGATAAAGAAAAGGAAAAAGAAGAACCAGAAATAAAACATATGCTTCTATCCAACAAAAAAAAGAAATAAAACATAACTGATTAGCTGTACTAATAAAAGATAAAGGGAAGGAAAAAAAAAAGTAAAAAGAAGACGATGAAAAAAACTCCTCCAAGGATTTTATCCTGGGACCTTCAACACAAGGTATGAAAGCATCACGCGCATTTTTTCGCTGGCCCATTTGCTATCTCAGTAAGACAATTCTCGTTTATTGTTTATAACCGTTTGTTTTTTCCTTTGTTTCCAATTTCTGCTTTTTTTCCCAGGACCCTCGTGGGTTCATTTGAACCCACGTTAGATCCGCCACTGGCAGGGATGGGCATGGGTTCAGGGCCCGACCCGAACCCTACTGGACCCGACCCTAATTTAAGGGTATGGTTCCAACTTTTTCAGACCCTAAGGGTCTGGGTCTTGATAGTTTAGACTCGAACTCGACCCAGACCCGACCCTTAGACCCTACAATAATTTAATAAATTTTAATTTTTTTAAAGAAAAAAAAACCAAACTGATTTACTAATAAACTAAAACACCAATACGCACATGAATCCTTCCACCGCCCAATTACAGAACTCTAATCTTGAGAATAACCAAAACACTTTGAAAACCCATTTTCTCTCTCCTCTTCTTCATTTTCAACCTTCGAAGCTCTTCATCAATGGCGTCAGTCGAGAAGATGGTGCTTCAGTTCGGAGGTTCGACGTCTCTGAATATGAAAGTTCATCCATTAGTCATATTTATCATCTGTGATTGCTATGTTCGACGACCCAACCAAGCTGAACGGGTCATTGGAACTCTTCTCGGATCTGTTTTACCCGACGGTCGATGTTCGCAACTCTTACACTGTTCCTCATAATGAATTCTCCGATCAGGTTTTTTTTTTCTTTCTCTCCTCTTAACTGTTGTTTTCATCTTTTTATTTCATTCATGAAATTTATGTATTTTTTTGGTTTAATTTGTTTATTGTTAGTTGTAGATTCGGTTTAATTCGATTATGTTGGATACTTTTGTGAAATTTTTTGCTTTGGATGAGTTGAATTTGCATAAAATTAGGGTTAAAAACTAAAATTTTGGCAAAAATAAAGAATTTAGGCCTGGATTCTAGACCCTAGACCCTCTAGACCCTAAGGGTCCGGGTCCTGGTCCAATTTTTCAAGACCCTTAAGGTCCAGGTCTGGGTCCGCAAAAAAAATTAGGGTCCGGGTCTAGGGTCGGGCTGGACCCGACCCTTGCCCATCCCTAGCCACTGGCAACAATCACCTCAACCATGTGATCCCTGATCACAAAGCCACTAGCCGTACTACCGTCCTGATATTTGGAACCATCAAAATTGATTTTGATGAAATCAACAGGGGGCGCCAACCTGTCTTACGACCTGGATTTAAAGGCTTCTTAAAAAGAGCCAAACTATTACAAGGCGATAAAATGTCATCCACAGATTTACAATGATACTAATCATTGGCAAAGTTAGCAATCAATCCACTAACTTTCCTAACAGAATAAGATTCTTGCGAAGAAATAACTTTATTACGGGTGAACTAGACCACTAACATATGGTATATTATTAAATTAGGAGTCATATTAAGACAAAAAGAAGAGCTGAAAATTTCTGGAATGCACCATGTGGAAGGAAGACCTCCTTAATGCTCCTAAATTGGTCAACCAAGGCTGGAGGAATGCACCCATACTTTCCTCATATATACCTCCCTATCCTACCTAATTTTCATCACCAAAATCAGTCAAAATTGCTCTGCCCAAAACTCCTCTTCCCTCCCTCCTCCTACTCGCCAGTTATGGCGGTATCACCTGGCTTCACTCTAGCTTGTTTTTTTCGAATTTTTGCTTCTTAATCTCTGCATGCAAGGCCTAATTCTCATTCACTACATATAGGAGCATATTGGGCAGCAAAGAAATCACAATTTCAAGGCCAAGAAATTCAAGAAATAGAGCCATCTTCTTCAGCTAAGAAAACAGTAAGTATGTTGAATGTTTTGGGTCAATTGAGGTACTTCCTTTGGGTATTTTCTTATGATTTTTTTTTGTGGATTTGAATATGTGTTTAAGGAAGTCAGAAACACATCCTAAGGAGAAGGAGAAGTCGAATTGCACCAATTGCAAGCTAAGGTACGCAAAATCAATCCCCTTTGGAGAACAAGTGTTGTGTGAATTATTAGAAATATTTTTGAGGACGATTTTGATGATGAAATTTTTGGTTTGGATGACTACTAGCTAATGTATATTGTTGTGAATTAGATATAACCTTTGCATGTTAAAAAGCAAGTGAAATTTGTGTTCTTTTCTTACACTAGAAACTAGTTAAGTGTGTGGAGTCGATTTTTCGTAAAGGTTTGTGTTTACTTGTACTTTGGATGGTGTTGGTTTGATTGGGCAGTAGGTTAGATGATGATTAAGAGGTTGCATGCATGTGTGTTAATGGTTAGGAAGTTTCTTGTGTTAGTAGTTAAACTCTTACATTAAAAAGGGTGATAAAAACCACTTTTATTTAGAGGTGTCAAAAACTGGGCCGACCCACGGGTGAACGCGCATCCGACCCAGACCCAACCTGTTCCGAGTCGAGAGTGGTCGGGTGGAAAGCCGACCCATTCCGACCCAACATCCACCCGCGCCCAGTTCAACCCGTGGAATTGGCAACCCAACCTGAACTGGGCCGACCCAGGTGGACCCGTGGCCAGTTGCACACGTGAACAACGACCCAGACCCAACCTGTTTCCGACCCAAAACTAACCCGCACCCAACTTCACCCGGCAATGACCGAGTTAAACCCACCCAGCTATCACCCAATCCAGTTGTGACCCAACCCAGTAAGCAACCCAACCTAGTTATTACTGACCCAGTTATCACCCAACTCAGTTACCACCCGACCCAAAACCATTCCGACCCAATACAGCCCGACCCAATACAACCCAACCCAGTTATCACCCAACCCAGTTACCACCCGACCCAAAGGAACCCGACCCAAAACCATTCCGATCCAATATAACCCGACCCAAAACCATTCCGACCCAGTTTTCTTCCTCTCATCACAACTATGTAATATGTATGAGTAGTAACTAGTAAGTTATAATCAGCTATTAAAAAAAGAACAATGTTATGGGAAAAAAAAGTGTTACAAAATTATTCCATTGTACCGAATTATTACCATGAAACTAAGGCAGAAATATGTTGAAGTGAAGATTATATAATGTATAAATTATTGTTATATCTGTTAGTAATTTGTTTCCCAAATCCATTTTTCCTTTAAAGAGTAAAGTTATATACGTTGGCTAATATTATAAGCCTCATAGCCCAAACAAATAGTTCCTTTGCCCCTTCATCCTCTTGTTTAGGTTTAACCTTATTAATAGTATAGTCGCAACCTCGCAGGCTTGTAGCCATTGCCTCACATTGATACATTACGATCATTTTGAATTTGAAGGTGCATAGTTAATTATTCTTAGATGAAGCCATGAAGGTACATAGTTAAATAGTTGAACTGAAAAGTATATTGAATTTGAAGGGATATTGGAGAGAATAAGACAAGTAAATTAGGAAAAATAGACTCTTATATTCATATAATAGTATAATGTTTACAAGATAAAGTACACTTATAAATGAATAATGTACATATGAAAATGAGTAAGTTTAAACTCTAAAGTAAAAAAAATAACAAAATGACCACCAACAGCAGCAACATCGGAAATCAACCAGCAGCAGCAACAGACAACCACCAGCAGCAACATTAGAGCACTAGCAGCAGACCACCACCACCACCAGCAGCAGCAACAGACCAGCAGCAACCGGACAGCTGCAGCAGCAACAAGCCAACAACAGCAGCAGCAACAGGCCAACAGAAGGTAGCAAAACCCCCAAAAAAACTCCCAAAGAAAACCATATAGCAATAGCAGTTTATAAGTGTCAATTTTAAACAAGTAAATATTGCAAAGATAAGAAAATTTAATTTACTTTTAAAAAAACCCCCAAAGAAAGCCATATAGCAATAGCAGTTTATAAGTATCAAATTAACAAGTAAATATTGCAAAGATAAGAAAATTTAATTTACTTTTAAAATCAATAATGGCTCCCAGGTATACAAGTTGACCTCATCATCGATCACTCGACTCTAATTAACAACACAAGAAAGCCAGCAAAAGTGACACGGGCATCCACAATTCTTTGACTTTTAAATAATACCAAACCAATTTTACCAATCAAGTGCATATCATGTCCAATAAGACAAAAGAAAAGTAGCTCCACATCGTGACATTTAGGGTAAAACATGTTTGTAAAGGTAAATGTAGCCAAAAAGAGTCGCAAACAAGTCAACAACCAATGATCTTTGCGCAAGGGACATTTATTAAGCAAAAGGATATAGAACTAAACCAAAGTCCAAACCCAACAATTCTGTTTAGGGTTAGGATTAGGGTTCAAGTCTAGGATTTAAGTCTAGGGTTTGGGTTTAGGATTAGGGTTTGGGTCTAGGGTTTGGGTTTGGGCCTAGGGTTAGGGTTTAGGTTTAGGGAAACCCACAACACAACAAACCCACCACAGAACACAACAAACCCAACCCAGGACACAAGCAAAACCAACCCCAAACACAACCAAACCCCAAACACAAACAAACCCCAGCACACAACCAACCCACAAACACAAACCCAGAAACAAACACAAACCCAGAACACAACCATCAAACATTTTCAATAGGCCACAACACAAGGCCAGAACAATAACCATCAAACAACCACCATCAAAGAACCATCATCAAACATTTTCAATAGGCCACAACACAAGGCCAGAACAATAAACATCAAGCAACCACCATCAAAGAACCATCACCAAGCATTTTCAATAGGCAACAACACAAGGCCAGAACAATAAACATCAAACCACCACCATCAAACAACAACCATCAAACAACAACAGCAGCACAGATTAAGGAATTGAATCATAATCAATATCAGTAGGCTCGGTTCTTTAACAACTTCAAGAGACTCCTCATCCTCAATCTTAGAATAACCAAAGATCCAATTTTGGCAAGTAACAAGAGCCTCAACATTTTTGGGCAGCAAACGCGTGCGATACTTTGTTAAAATTCTACCCCCCATACTAAACGAAGACTCGGAGGCCACAAATGTAATGGGGATAGCCAACACATCTCTAGCCATCCAAGACAAAATAGGATAAACTCCCACATGCGTTTTCCAATAGGCCAAAACATTAAAATGGTCATCTTGGTCAGCGGGAGCATGATGGGCACTGAAATATGATTCCATATCATTTTCAATATCCCTACTAGCAGCAACATTGGCACCAAAACTCTAAAAAGCAGCAAACAAAATAGTATCACAAAACTATTAACAATCACAAACTGTAAAGTAATCATGAATCAATCAAATGTTACACATAGTAGCCAACCTTTCCAAGGTTGGCCTTCTTAAAAGGACGGGCAATCGACCTTGCAAAACTTGGAGTGGATGAATCATAATCGGTAGTCATAGAAGATGTAGAGGAAGAGGGTTGGAGTTGACTCAATTGTAAGTGAGAATAAACAGTAGCATAGTGCGTATACAACTCAGTAAAGGCATCAACCGCCTCTTTAACCTTACCATCAAGATGTTGGGGCAAATAAACAGTAGCATACAACTCATGAACAAAGTTTTTTTTGTAATGGGGATCAAGCATGATAGCAATAGTAAGAATCAAAGAATAATTTTCCCAATACTTGTTAAATTTTTCATACATACGAGCAACCATAAGACGAATAGAATCAGTTGGGTTTTCTTTAGCATAAAACAGAAGACTTTGAATCAAAACAATGTTCTCAACATATAGGTTGGCAGTGGGGTAATCAAAACCAGAAAAAAGACAAGTAATATCATAAAAAGGTTCAAGAAAATCACAAACATTTTGGACAGTTTCCCATTCAGAATCAGTTAGAGAAACATCTAAACCATGCTCAAGTAAACAATATCTATCTACAGCCTCCCTAGCTTCTAAACACCTACGGAGCATAAGAAAGGTAGAATTCCAACGAGTACGAACATCACCAATCAATGAACCAGAAAAACCAGTATTCACATACTTCACACAATCATCAAACCTCTCTTTCCTAATGTTTGAAAAAGAAACATATGTAACAACTTGTTGCAACTTCAAAACAGTTTTATCCATAAACTTAAAACCAGCTTGGACAATCAGATTTAATATATGGGCAGAACATCTTACATGAAAAAACTTACCAAAACAAGGCAACATATTAGTTCTATTCAAGTCCCTAACCATCTCTTGAATCATAACATCATTGGCAGTAGCATTATCACAAGTCAAAGAAAACACTTTATCTCTAATATTCTACTCATCAAACAAATCAAGAGTAAACTTACCCAACTCCTTACCAGTGTGGGACCCAGGAAAATGTCTAAATACAAGAATTTTAGAACGCAGCACCCAAGAGTTATCAACATAATGAGCAGTCAAAATAGTAAAACTAACATTATTAAGTGCAGACCACAAATCACAAGTACAACACACTTTTCCTTCTAAGTTACCTATAGTTGTCTTTAATTGAGCTTTAAGAGCAGCAAACTGATTAGTGCAATGCTTAAGCATAGTATTCCTAGAAATATGCTTCACATTAGGATTCAAGTAAGAAAGCAATTCTCTATGCTTAGTATGCTCAACAATCAACAGTGGATATGCATGACACATAATAGCTTCAGCAAACATACGACAAAAAGTTTTTTGATCATAATGCCCCCCAGGCTGAGCAGCTTTTACTTTTAAGTAAGCTTCACACTTCTCTAAATGTTTATTTTGGTTATTAGTACCTTGGGTTCTCTCAGTACGATAGGTCTTAGCATTACAATGCTTACATGTAGAAAATATCTTACCATCTTCCTTCTTAAACAAGGTAAAGTGCTGCCAAACCTTGGTTGTACACCTCCCAAACAGGAGGGGATCATGGGTTTGGGGAGAAATGGTTTCCTCCTCAACAAAAAGGGAATTGGACCCAATAATGGAGTCCAATGTCAACTGATCAACTGAAAAATAAATTCACACATTTAAAGTTTAAACAAGGCATAGTCTTGACAAGTCAAGTCAAGTCAAGGTCAAGGTTAAGGTCAAAATCAAGGGTTTAGGGTTTAGGGTTAAACCCTAAACAGAATCCCAAAAACCCAAAACCCTGAAACACAAACCCAGAAAACCCAAAACCACAAAACCCAGAAACAAAAAACCCAAGCCAAAAAACACAAGCCTAGAAACGTAAACATATACAAGAACAAACATGATACATGATATACAAGAACAAACAATTATGATACAAGAACAGTAAAAAAAGTAATATAGAAATATATTGAAATTAAAAACTAAAATAGTTTAGGGTTTAGGGTTTAGCAGGGTTTAGGGTTAAACCCTCAACACTAACCCTTAACAGAAACCCTAAACATAAACCCAGAAACACAAACCCCTAAACACACAAAACTAGAAATACAAACCCCTAAACACAAACCCATAAACACAATCCCCTGAACACAAAACCCAGAAACACAAAACCCAGATACACAAAACCCATAAACACAAGCCCGGAAACAAGCCCAGAACACAAGCCCAAAAACATTACTTAATACTTAGACTTAGATAGTAAACAGTTAGGTTAGTCATTACTAGCATAAACAAAAAATTACATAAGTCTACATCCTCACCGTCCACAAAAATCTCCTTAGGTATCTCGAACCCAACCATGTGAACAACACCACCACCAGCCCAAAACCCAAACCCTTAACATGTCATAAACCCAAAACACAAACCCAAATCAATAAACACAAACCCAAATCAATAAACACAGAAAACCCAAACCCAGAAAACACGAACCCTAAACAAATCAAACCCTAACAAAAAGGCAGACCTAGATACTTAGATTGTTAAACATCAACGAGAAATCACAAACATGTAATATAAATGAAATCACAAACATGAAATCACAAACATCAAACATGACAAAAAAAAAACAGTATTAAGATCGAAAAATAAATGAAATCACAAACATGTCATCACAAACATGTAACATAAAATTATAAATGACAAAAAATCACAAACATAAATCACAAACATCAAACATGTAAAGTTGTAAACAAGTCAGAAACCCTAAACAATTCAAGTTAAGAATTTAATATACAATTATAATTGACAAATAATAACGAACACAGTAGATCTCACATATGACAATAAATAAGATACAGATAAAAAATCAGTATTAAGATCGAAAAATAAACTTGATATTCCTAAAAAATTCTAGATCTCACATATGACAAAAAAAAGTAAAAAAAAATCAAAAAATACATGATATTCCAGTAGATCTGCAAACTGGACCAGCACATAATCCCACATTCACATGCAAGCAGATCTTCCTAATTCTAAAAAAAAAACGAATTCTAGAACTCTAGAAGTGTAGAGCACTTACCTGGTGGTTGCGACATACTGTTTTTAAATATTAAATTTGTTTTTTTTTTTTTGCTTCTTTTTTCTTCCTTTTTGCTTCTTCTTTGCTTCTTCTTTTCCGACGATCACCGTCTTTTTTTCCGACGATCTTCACTTCTTCACTTCTTCACTTCTTGACCAAAAGTCAAAAACCCAGAAAATAAACCAAGAGAACACAAACCCGTAAACCGTATTTAAGAGAAATGAGTAATTTGAAAGAAGCGAAGAAAATAAGATAGAGAGAGAGAGAGAGAGAGAGAGAGAAAATGAGAGAGTAATAGAGATTGATCGAAAAAAAGAGGCGAAGAAATCTGAAAGAGGGGAAGAAAATCTGAAAGAAGCGAAGAATTTTTAGGGTTTTTTTTGGGGTTTGGAAGGGAGAGGAATAGAGGATGAGAGATTGAGAGGGAATGCCGGAATGAGAGAGAAAATGAGGTGAAGAAATGAGGGGTGTGAGGTTAAAAATAGGTTTATATACTAGGGATTAGGGTGGAGGTTTAGGGTTAGATTTCTGATTCAATCTCAACTGTTGGATTTAATCATTGAGTGGCTAAGATTCATTTTAGTGAGTTAATTTTAGATTTTTAGATTTCTAATTTTAGAGATTAAAGAAATGAAGGGTCAAGGGCTCAGATTTAATATTAGCTAATCAATGGTCTCAAACCAAGATCCTTTACATATTTTTTTGACCAATGAACATCAATAGTGACCAAGCACATGGATTTCAAAATCTCAATGGTTGGATTTACTCTTTCTCAAATCAAATGGCTAAGGTTAAGTCTTAAGAGTTATTAAGACAAGTAATGCTTTTTTCTAGTTTTTATATTTATAATTCTACATTTTTTAATACCAATTGTAATTATAGTATTGATTTGTAAATTTGTTTAGTAATTACTAATTAGGAATATTATAAATTAATAAAAATTACAAAGTTTAGAAGTTTAATTACTATTTTTAATTATAAACAAGATGATTCATGTAAAAATTATTATGAATGAATAATGATGTATTGATGTGAAACAATGAAAGTAGAAATTGTTAAGTATGAAATATGAATGTATGATTATTTAAGTAATGAAATAGACGGATTCCTAGTATGACTTTTGATTAAGATCCACAACGATACGTACGATTAAGTTGCTATACGACGATACGTATAGCAACTTAGTATCTTACTGTCTTTTAAGATCCAAAACTGAAACATCAACGATTAAAGTCGATCAATCTATTCTAAATTTCTAATGATGCTTTGATTATTGTTAAAACCGTGTAATAACATCGATGATCAATCTTATGATCATTTGATGGTTTTGACTTTTGATTAATGTCGAAGACAATCAATCTTATGATCATTTGATTAATTAATTTATGTCAAGATTGTGAAACTTAACTTAACGAAATTCGATCATGTTCATCCTCTACTAATATAGTGTATGATTATATATCATCTTCATATGACATATTGACATATTCGATTAAGTGATTAACGTTGATCTTTGTTACTTCAGTACTTGTTGAGTTGTTCCATGAACGATGAAAGTCTAACTCTTTTTGTTGCTATATAGTGCACTAGTAGAATAAATGCTTATTGCTGCGGTTTTTAAGTGGCCTATTGCGGCGGTTTTGACCGCGCAGCAATTAAGGGCGCAGCAATAGGTAAATTACCTATTGCTGCGGTTTAAAACCGCAGCAATATTACAACATATTGCTGCGGTTTCTGGGAAAAACCGCAGCAATATTCATATTTTTTATTAAAAACAGATAGTATATCGCTGCGGTTTCTGGGAAAAACCGCAGCAATATTCATATTTTTTATTAAAAAAATGCAGTATATTGCTGCGGTTTCTGGGGAAAACCGCAGCAATATGTACTGGTACAGTAAAAAAAAATTTTTTTTTTTTTTTTTTTTTTTTTTTGCATTTGCCATCAAATTTGAAAGACAAAAAGGCTAAAAGAAAATAAAACACTACTGATTGAAACTAATGACAAAAAAATTATTATACAAAATTCAAAAATATAAAAATACAAATTGAAATATATTATTACAATATATATTTAAGGGAGAGTATAAAATAACCAAAATTGTAGTACCAAGAGAACAAAATCAAAACAAAAACGAAATAGCAGCAAAATCAAAACAAAACAAATAATATATCAACAAAGTACCACAATATTGAAATCAACAAATTATCAATACTAAAAAACGAACTGAGTAGTTTAATTTAAGACTTTGATTTCCCTCTTCTCTATTCTCTTCGTCATCAGACTGTATGTCTCCATAGAGCAAAATCCTCTATGGAAAGAAGAACAAAATCAAGGCAGAAAATGGAAAGAAGAACAAAATCAAAACAAGACCAAAGCTTCGGTGGTCGTGCGGTCCCCTGGTGTTCAACGAACGGCCGGCGGCGAAGAAGAACGAACGGCGGCGAAGAAGAACGAACGGCCGGCGGCGAAGAACGAACGAACGGCGGCGAAGAAGAACGAACGACCGGCGGCGAAGAACGAACGATGGCGCTTCAGATTCGTGGGTCCTGCTGCCCCATTTCCTCTCTCTCCTGTGCTCCGTTTTTTAGTTGTGTGATGAATTTTCGAGTTTTCGAGTTTATCATTCTATCCACGAAATGAATTTTCGAGTTTATCATCTCCAATTTAGTAAAACTGATTTTCGTGAGATTGGCTGGAATTATTCGTGAGATTGGCTTTTGAGAGAGGAGAGAGGCGTGAATTGAGAGAGGAGAGAGGAGAGAGGAGAGAGGTGAGAGAAGCGTGAGTTGAGAGAGGAGAGGCGTGAATTGAGAGAGGAGAGAGGATGAAAAAACCCTAGCATCTTTAAATATTTTTTGAGGACATATTGCTGCGGTTTTTGAAAAGAACCGCAGCAATATATTAAAATAATATAAAAAAATATTATTTTAATATATTGCTGCGGTTCTTGTCAGAAACCGCAGCAATATTTTTGGTCAACTAGTCAAAAAAATTTCGATGAAACTATATTGCTGCGGTTTTTGGCCGAAACCGCAGCAATATGGTTATTTTATATTTTTCCTTTTCTTTTTACGTAATATATTGCTGCGTATGGGTAAAACCGCAGCAATATCACCGCAGCAATAAGCAATTATTCTACTAGTGGTGACTCATTCAGACTTGAGAGTGTGTAAGTCACTAACTAACAAAATGTTTTAAGTTTAATAGTCTATTGACTCTAACACTATAAGTCTATAATCAATAATCAGTATGGACTATGGAGTATGGACTTATGCCTTAAGCCCTTAACAACTTAAATGCTTAACCCTTATGGTTGTTAGTTGTTAGATGTTAGTTGTTAGTTGTTACTTGAATACTTATGCAACCATGAATAAGAATAAGTGAATCACCGATACTTAGGCAATAGGCCAATAGCCAATGCCCAATGGTGAATGGCCCAATAATATAAGTATAACTTATAAGTCTTACTTTAGTAACTTTTAAAATTAGTAATATAAGTATCAAACTATTAATGATTCAATGTATTATTACAAAATTCACAATGACTCAATCACAATTCACAATATTAGTATAATTACTATAATATATCACTATAAAGTATAATCTATATCACAATATCACATGTTATAAGTTTATAACGTATAAGTTATAACAATCTCGACCCAAATCAATACGCCGCCGGTTTGAGAATTTCAGCTGATCTAAGAACCAAGTCCTACCGAGATCCGATTTATTCTGACCCAAGTCATTCCGAAAGCCGATTTATTCCGACCCAAGTCATTCCGATAGTCGATTTCTTGAATACTCAATTAATTCCGAAAGTCGATTTATTCCGACCCAATTCATTCCGATATCGATTTCTTCCGACCCAAGTAATTCTGAAAGCCGAATTATTCCGACCCAAGTCATTCCGAAGCCGATTTATTCTGACCCAAGTTATTCCGATATCGATTTCTTCCGACCCAAGTATTCCGAAAGCCGATTTCTTCCGACCCAAGTCATTCCGAAAGCCGATTTAGGCCGACTTCACCTTATTCCATTCCGACCCAAATTCACCCAACCAAGATACCGTCCGACCCAGTCTCAGCCGACCCAGTTCCGAGATCCCCTCACCCAGTTGAACCCGACCCAAGTTCACCCGACCCTCCCAGTTCCGACCCATGACACACTCTCACCCAGGTTATTCCGACCCAACTCATTCCGACCCAGCTTGGGTCAACCCAAACCCAGCCAATGACCCAGATTGACACCACTACTTTTATTCTATAATTTCAATCAGAAAATGCTCATTAAATTGTCGGAAAAATGTTTAGAAATTCTTACAATAAAATCTTGATAATGAGATACTGTATTTCATTAGTGTATATTATTAAAAAGTTATTACTTCAATTCCTTATTACACTAAATGCGGGAGAAACACTTAAAAACCGCGTTTTAAGGACGAATTATGTTCGGTTTCCTAGAATGTTTTCAAGGGGAGAATCTCTTAAAATAATTTGAGATTTACAGTAGGTTGGAGATGTAATAACTTATATTATCAAAGGTTAATTCCAAGATAAAATTTTGCTCAAAAGAAATCTTCTTTTACAAAGTCTGAAACCTCCTTTTTACTCAAGTTACTTCAAATTTCATTATATAAGTTTGAGTTGTATTGTTTGTGTGATTTCCTAAGTTTATTTTGCACCTCAAAAATCATGTAGCTACTGTGCTAAGTCCACCAACCCATCCTTACCAAAATTTTGGAAAGGTTTTACAACTTAATATTGGAAGCGGAACATTTACGAACTATTTTAGTAAATTGTGTTTGTTAATAGTGAATTTGAATCCGTTTTGCGTAGTGAAGAGGAGTGTGTGTAATATGTGTGAGGACATGTCCTATAAAAGCTTGCAAGCGAGTAAAATAGTAGGAGCCCGAATTTTGTGGAGGCTTGCACCTTGGTGCACCTCGATGTGTGATCTCTTCTTCCTGCGCTTCACTGTAATCAGTTAAACTTGTGTTCATATTTAAAAATGTTTGCGAGTGAACATGTTGAACACTTGATATTGTAATCTTGTGTTACTAACACTTTGAAAAAATATTGATTTGCATAAGAAATGTTGGAGTGTGACAACTCCTTATTTTCAGCCACCATAAATAGTTTTGGGTTGAATTGCGTACCAGCATAAGTTGATTTTGTTCTGTGAACCTGTCCTGGTGGGGGCATACTTTTGTGCAGGAATTTGCATGCTAAGATAGGCAGCTGGGAAGCTCCTGGAATATGTTTTGTCAGCCTCCATAGCAAACCTGAACTTGAACATGATCATCTTTTGTTACTAAATGTTTTTTTTTTGTGAAGAATGCTTAAATGTAGATTTTTGATATTTACTCTGGCTCTGTAATAACTAACTGTATTTGTAAGATGTAAGCTTTCCTAACTCCGCTCGTAGAGTCAACTCAGCCATATTAATGAGTTGAATCCAGCAGGTGACAGCCTTTGTACCATTTCTCATTTGGGTTTGCTTCCGCTAATGCTATTAAGTATAACTTGAATTATTTTAAGAGAAGTTATGACGGTGGCTGTTACAAGAGAGGGTTTTCCGGCGGGCAAGGGTCATGAGGAGGGATAAAAAGGAACAAAGTCAGATGTAGTACGTGGAGGGAAATGAGGAAGAGAAAAAATGAAATTTCTTTTTTGTTTTTATATTTAATTAAATTTCAAAAACCAACCAATTGATGAATAGTGATACATGTTTTGGTCTACCTGTTTATCAGGTTGTATATATCCAATTTTATATTACTTTAGGAAAAGTTTGTATAAATTTTGTATCTTTAAAAGCTAATCCAAAGTTTACATTATTTTAAGAGAAGTGATCGACCAAAGTTTTTATTACTTTAGTTAAATTTTCCAAAGAAAATATCATAAATTGTCTTTTGTTTTAAGTATTATAGTGTTTGGATGCATATATTATTAATGGATTTTTCAACATATATTCCCGAGTTTTTGCAAAATTTACCATATACCCTCATGCTTTTGAAAATTGACCAACTAGTTGTTGGCCTCGGCGATGCCCCGGGTCATTGCATCTGATTGGGTTTATAATTATTTTCATTAAATTAAGGGAAATATTAATTAATTTACTTTATACAATGTGATCAGGCTAAAATTAGGTGCAAGTAGATTGATGATAATAATTTATTTATGGCATCATTTAATAAATTTGTTCTTTCTTTTTTCTAATCACAATCTAGCATAAAAACTTTAAGAAGTATACATACATATGTTATTTTATTTTTCTTAAAGAAAAAATTTATGTACATATAATTAGTAAAGAGAGTTTTAGTATAATGAATTGAATTTTAAGAAGTTGAGCAACGAACATATAGGTTTGACGAGCATGAGTTTCCTCTTTATTTTGGTTACTTTGTTATAATGAGGTTTTACAACATTGAGAGAGGGACGGCACGTACCTACTTAGGCGCCTACATTGGATACAATTCTTGCCTATGCTTTATGTAATAATAATAGATTGTTGCTTATTTGATTGGGAAAAATTGACGTCATGGGGCTCAACTATGAGCGGTTCTCTTTAATAGGTACCAACTATATAGGGGGCATTGTCGTTTATCGGACCCAGATGACTTATGACTTGCTGAATCGGTAAACTAATATTATTTTAATTCATTTTAGTTTCTTAAGTCTTTAATTAAATTCTATCTCCCCTTCCCCCCTCTCTTCCCCGATCCCCCTCTGTTCATCTCTCTCTTCCCACGCTGGTGCCTAACAACAGCACCACCGCCACCATACACCATGGCAAACCAGAAGTCCTAACTCCTATCCCAACGTGAAACCACCAATCCACCCATCAACAATAGCATCCCGTGATCCTACCACTACTAGCAACAACCCATGAAAGACAAATTTTTTAAAAAAAAAAGCAGAACGTAAATAAAATTTGAGCAAAATACATTATTATTTCTACCACATAAGATTTTCAATTTCACCAAATGCGTAAAATTACAGAATTAATATGAACATAAATTAATAAACACGAATAGTAGCACAAACGAGCAGTTCCTGCAGATTCGCAACACGAACAGAGGAAGGAGAAAAGATTAACAACAACACCGCAGCAAGATGAAAAAAAAGAGATAGAGAGATAGAGAGGACAACATGACAGCGAGCTCAGGGAACGCCAACGACAGGTGCGCGAAGCTGCGAAGAGATAGGGGCAAGGTTTGAGAGAGAAAAGGAGTTTCGAGGAGAGAGAAAGAATGACGGGGTGAGGATTTGGGTTTTGGGGGGCATCAAATTGACAATGGGGGTGATTTGGAGTCAACTCCTTGTTGTTGTTGTTGTTGTTGTTGTTGTTAATTGTTGTGTGGTTCATTATTAGAATTGAATAAATTGAATTTATTAATTTAAGATTTTTTTTGCAGTGGCGATTTATGGGTTTGAGATGAGAGAGAATGAGTTGGGGTAGATTTTTGCGTAAAGGATGAAGAAGAAAGAGATGGGTAGAGGTAGGAGAGAGATGTTTAAAGTCATGTGACCTTGTTAACTTGAAGTAGCAGGTTAAGTGACCGACTAAGCCCACGCAAAAATGGGTCATGCAATAGTTGGGCCTTCCACTGGATTATTGATAGTTGAGACCTATTAAAGAGAACCGCTCATAGTTGAGCCCCATAGCGTCAATTTTTCCTATTTGATTTTGCTCTTGTAATTTATAGTTCTGATTTTTAAAAGTGCATAAGGAGTTAGTAGTTGAAATTTGGTTGCATATAAAAGATGTAGCTTGGTGGTGAGTTTACAAGATTTGAAGCAAAATGGTCAAGGGTTCGAGACTTCATACACAAACTACCATTTGATGATTTTCTAGTCGAATGTCATGTCAATATTGAAGTGGCACCATGTTAGCATATGAATATCGTGTTAGAGATGATGTGGGGCCACATCAACATATGAGGTGGCGAGACACGTGGCGTATCCAAGCATCTTAATAATTTTACTAGTTGTTTGGTCAAGGCAATGCCTCTGCTAAATTGATAAGACCAAATGATGTGCAATTGATTCGTCACAAATAGAAAATTGGAACTAATAGGTGGTTGGATGATGTCTTATACGTCGAGGAGTAAATAGCCCGAGAGACCTGTTATATACATTTCTGTAGGTTTATGTGTAACTGAAGAGTTTTAAAAAAAATGTTATGTTACAGGGTGACATGGCACCATATAATCAATTTGGAGGAATGGGGTCGACATGTATGTGATAATGCATCAAATTCCTTGTCCTAATTGTGTTAGCAAAAATTAACTATTAAGTTATTTTACTGATATAATATATGCACACAAAACATCGTAGCTTATTTAGCAGTTTCCATTGAAAACTCATAACATTGTTTTTTCTAATCTTATTTTTAAATTCATGTTTTGGTTTCTTTAACTTTGTAATGTAAAGCCTATTATGAATTCATTAGTAAGGTTTTTTTAAGAGTCCATGATTGACATGTTAGCTCACTAGCGGGAGTTCCATTCAATGCTTACCTACGCGTTGTAAAAAAATAGGGTTTTTTGTTAGAAAGGACCTAATAAAAAATAAGTTTTGTAGGGAAGGACCTAATAAAATTTTTTTTTGTCTAAAAGGACCTATTAAAATAATTCCTTTGTTAAAAGGAACTAGTTTATGAATTTCAGGCCAAAATTACCATGTTTTGTTTTTGGGTGCCTTAGGTTTGTTGTTGTAACTGCCACTTTAGTGTATTTGGTGTTTAGTGTAGTCAAGATGCAGGTGTTTAGTGTAGTTGTTGTAAGTGGCAGCTTAATGGCACCACAGTTGTTGTTTCAACTTCTTTTGGATTAGCAATGGCGAAAATTACGTATATGTATGACAATTCCACTTGTTGATGCTCATTGATAATACATTTGGACAACAAAAAAACTATTCATGCGCATAGTTTTTAGCTCAAATATATTTCATAGATTGCAATAGAAGGGGTTACAATTCCATTCATTACATACAGATTACAAAATGAGTTGTTACAACTTGGTTTTTTCAAACCTAAGGCACCCAAAAACAAAACATGGTAATTTTGGCCTGAAATTCATAAACTGGTTCCTTTTAACAAAGGAAGTATTTTAATAGGTCCTTTTAGACAAAAAAAAATTTTATTAGTCCTTTCCTACAAAACTTGTATTTTATTAGGTCCTTTCTGACAAAAAACCCAATAAAATATAGTATTTATATGAATTGATTTGATATATGAGTCTCATGGGGTTTGATCTCTAGGCCTCACGAATAGCAGATGGAAAGTGATGCCACTACTCCACCATCTTAACCGTATATTGATATCGATATTGATTACGCAATTCAGCCATTCACTTGATGTACATATCTATGCGCTACAAAAATTAAAAACTCTGAAAGATCAATAAAAAAAAAGTATTATCTTACAGAGTACAAGTTTCAATTATTATTGAGAATCCAAAACAATTAGGCCATATCCCTCTTAAAAAACAAAAAGAGAAAACAAAACAGAAAGGTGAGGAAAGGACATAGCCCATTGGCCGAAGTGTCCAAGTTTCATCGGAATTGCAGAAATTGTTGTAAGACTGAGATGTTGAATACCATTCCAGATCATGTAATCCCTTACCTTGATGAACACGTACATCGCCTGATTCTCACTTGCGACGTGAGAGATTACCACGGAATTATCTGCAGTTCTTGCAAGATTCCCATCCGACATGGGTGGTGCTACGCATGTTTACCGTGCAAGTTGGCAGTTCATAAGGACTGACCAGGAAAATCAATTTCCGAGCCATGTAGTATTCGGCATCCCAAGTCGAGCATTTCTGAAGAGTTGGAAGTGCAAATTTTAGATCTTAAGTCCCAAAAGCTGGTACCATATGGTTCATGCCGGAGTTGTTTTCGTTGCGGGGATCGATGTGCGGGGGCCATCATTTGTGACTGTTCTAAGGGATACAGTATCCATGAATCATGTTCTTTGCTGCCTGCTGTGATCCAACATCCCTTTTGTGTGGGTATTACCCAAGTACGTTAGCGGATCTCCATGAGGAATCCGCGAACACAATTGCGGACGCGAACGTTTTAAGTATCGCCTATAGCTCTAACAAGTCAGTTCATCGACGTGATCCGACATCGTTGGCGGTCGCTTAACAAAACGAAATAGAGGAATCTTCCCTTCTGTCAGGCACACCACAGCCGTACACGTGTAAAAGGATTACGCACCCTGTAAGAGGAATAGTACTTCAATAAATACCCCACTAATACTATTCTGCAGGTACATTCTCGCACACTCACAATTCTTATCTCTCTCTCTACTTTCTCTCTCTAAATCCGAGTTCGACACGTACTGACTTGAGCGTCGGAGGGGGTTTCCTCGCATCCCTCTCGAGGGTAGTTCACGTTTGCTTCTTGTGCAGCTATTCACCAGAGGACGATAACCCCAAATCTTTGGCGGAATTCTCTCAAGACCGCCAACCGTTTCAACACCGAAAAACTTGGCGCTAGAAGGAGGGGACTCCCGTCTCTGTGAAGCAGTCATGGACAAAACTGGAAACTCGAGTCGCGGTCCACCAGGGTTAGAAGTTGGCAAAGGGTCTTCTCAACCTGTCATTACCGGACCTATCGGTACACCACAGTTCCACCTTAACGTCCCCGAGGACAATAACGACCAGCGTGCTCCTGAGAATAATGTAACTCAGGTAAACAATGGTAGCGTTCCATTCAACTTGACTCAATTCTCCCCCAACCAATTGCAAACCGTGGCATCATTCATCCAAATGTTACAAGGCACTTCTCAGCCTAATAACACCCCTGCTCTGAATACTAGAGGTCGTGAAGGTGATCGCGGCCGAGACGAAAAAGGCAAGAATCCCATGTGGTCAAAAGAGGAAGTGACCGTGAAAGAAATGACCGTGAGAGGTATGACCGGGAGAAGGGTGAACGCAAAGAAAAGTTTGACGCGTACACTCAGCTCACCACCTCTAGGAGTCAGATATACTTGATGAATAAAGACAGTGATAAATGGCAGCGTCCAAAACAAATGTTCCATAAAAACCGCGACAAGAGCAAGTGGTGTGATTTTCATGGTGATCACGGGCACTTGACTGAAGATTGTCGGCATCTGAAGGATAATTTGGAGGATTTGGTGAGAATGGGCTATTTCAACCGGTGTAAAGCTCAGACTAAGGATGGAGACTTGGTAAAGCCAGCCAACCGGAATGTTCAATCGCGAATCAGTGAGATCCATGTTATCAGTGGCGGCCCGATTCATGGGGGCAGTGTGAACGGAGCAAAGGCAAGCTTGAAAGAGTTCAGGCATCAAGTCAATTTCAATGAGAGTATGCAATGGAGAAGACCGCCAGTAATGCCCGCTATGTCTTTCACTGTAGAGGACGCGAAGCACGTTGTTTACCCCCATGACGACCCTCTAATGGTCACACTGAAAGTGTCAAATTGTCTGATCCATAGAATTTTGGTAGATGGAGGAAGTTCGGCAAATATACTGTATTTCTCAACCTTTGAAAAACTGATGATCGGCCTGGAGCACCTGAAGCCCGTCCATTACCCAGTTATAGGTCAAGGTAGGCGAAGATGAAAACGCCAGAGATGTAATTGCGGAATTTTTGGTGGTCGACGTGCCTGGAGCTTATAACGCAATTATCGGACGCCCTTTTATCCATGACGTCCGAGGGAGTTGTGTCAACTTACCATCTTACCATCTTTATACGTTTCCAATCTTGGGGACGACAAGTGAAGTTAAGAGGGAATCAGGAGATGACAAAATCATGCTACCTAACAGCGTTAAAGCAGCCGGCAAGATGAATTCCGGTAGAAGATCTGAATCCGCCAACTCGGAAGCAAGGGCGGGCCGAGAGGAAAGCTCTGGCAGAAGAAGCAGAATCCGAGAGAGGAGATGAAGAAATGATGGAAATTTCAATGGAAAAACTGGAGTCTAGGCCTGATGATACGTCAAGACCCAAGCCAGATGGAGAAACAAAGCAGGAGAGTTGGCAGAAGATCCGGCAAGGACAGTTGGTGTCGGAACAGACATGGACCCAAGTCAACCTGGTGACTCTCCTAAGAGAAAATGCGGATGTATTCGCGTTCTCAGCAGATGAGATGCCGGGAATAGACCCGGCCGTGATGGTACATCGTCTAAATGTCGACAAGCCTTTGTCCGCCCTATCAAGCAAAAGAAGAGAAATTTCTCCACTAAAAAGAACAAGGCCATAAAAGAAGAAGTTGATAAGCTGCTGGCGGTGGATTTCATTGAGCCATGTGATTATCCAGAATGGTTGGCCAATGTGGTCATGGTAAAGAAAGCTAGCGGCCAATGGAGGATGTGTGTAGATTTAACGGATCTCAACAGAGCTTGCCCAAAGGACTGCTATCCGTTACATAGGATAGATCAGCTGGTAGAGCCTACTAACGGACATGCACTGCTAAGCTTCATGGATGCGTTCTCAGGCTATCACCAGATTAACTTGCTCGAGGCCGACAGAAAAAAGGCAGCATTCATCACAGATTGTGGCGTATACAACTATAAGGCAATGCCGTTTGGGCTTTGTAATGCAGGAGCAACCTACCAAAAATTGGTCGATAAAGTATTCGCGGATCAGAGGGGGAGAAATATCGAAGCATATGTTGATGACTCCATCGTCAAAAGTAAGACTGACCGCGAACATTTAGATGACCTGGAAGAGACCTTCAGAATGTTGAGGAAGTATAAGATGAAGCTCAACCCAAAAAAATGTGTCTTTAGGGTGAGAGCAGGGAAGTTCTTAGGCTTTTTGGTTAGCAAGAGAGGGATTGATGCAAACCCAGACAAAGTTCAAGCCATTGTCGACCTGCCTGAGCCAAAAAGTGTCAATGATATTCAGAGGCTAACAGGGAGAATGGCGGCCCTCACTCGATTCATTTCAAAATCAGCAGACAAGGCTTTGCCTTTCTTTGCACTGTTAAGGGGAAATAAGAAGTTCGAGTGGGGAGAGGAGCAAAGCAAAGCATTCCTGGCAGTAAAGGAGCATTTGAAGAAGTTACCCACCATCACAAGGCCAGAGACTGGAGAAGTATTACAACTATCTCGGCCTCGCCAAAAACAGTCGCAGCCGTGTTGTTGGTGGAAAAGGAGAAAAGGTAGCAGCCAATATATTTTATCAGCCACATCCTTAACGGTATAGAGAGCCGTTACCAGCTGGTAGAAAACATGGCTTTGGCTGTGGTAATTGTCGCCAGGAAGCTCAGACCATACTTTGACTGTCATCCCGTCCAGGTTTTAACCAATCAACCGCTAGAAAAAGCGTTGCAGAAGATGGATAGTTCGGGCCGCTTCTTGAAATGGGCCGTTGAAGCTGTTGGAATATGATATACAATATAAGGCCAGAACCGCTATCAAAGCACAAGCCCTGGCAGATTTTCTTGTGGAAGCCTCATATGAGGAAGAAGAAGTGGAGCAAGAGGAAGTCTGGCTACTGGAAGTTGACGGATCCTCCGCGGCTATTGGATCCGGGGCCGGAATAGTGATGACTAGCCCTGAGGAAAATTCATACCAGTACGCCATCAAGTTTACCTTCCCCGAGTCAAACAACGAAGCAGAATATGAAGCGGCAATTGCAGGCCTGAGGATGTGTTTGGCAGCGGGTGCTAAGAATGTACTCTTGAAGACGGATTCGCAGTTGGTTAGCGGCCAGCTAAGAGGTGAATTTGAAGTCATATAGGCCAACATGCTGAAGTACGTGGAGAAGGCCAAGGAGTTTATAGCTCAATTGAATCACTTTGAGATTCAGGCAATCCCACGGGCCGAGAACACGAAAGCGGATGCATTGTCCAAATTGGCAAGTTCTGACTCATTTAGCATCGAGAAAACCATCACGGTGGACATCTTAAAGGAAAAGAGCATCACGGAAAAAGTTGTAACCATCAACAACATAAACCAGCAAGGGGAGTGGTTTAGTGAGTGGGGCGTATAAGGCGACCGGGAAGCTTCCAAACAATCCTTCGTCCGCTAAGAAACTGAAACGACAAGCATACTGGTACGTCATATATCAGAATGAGCTGTACAAGAAATCGTTCAGTCTACCTCTGCTTAAGTGTGCAACCGCATGGGAATCCTTGAAGGTTCTTGAAGAAATACACGAGGGTATTTGCGGCAACCATATTGGCGGAAAGGCTTTAGCACTTAAGGCATTGAGAGCGGGGTTCTATTGGCCAAGTATCTGTTGGCGGATGCTCGGGGCTATGTCAAGAAGTGCGATAAGTGCCGGAGGTATGCTCCCGTCATCAACGAGCCAGCCCAATGATTTGCGGCCTATTCTATGCCCAATTCCGTTCGCTCGGTGGGGAATGGACATCCTAGGACCATTCACCACAGCGGCCCGGAGGAGGGGAGATTCCTAATAGTGGGAATTGATTACTTTACAAAGTGGATAGAGGCAGAGCCGACAGTAAGGATCAAGGCAAATCAGGTCAAGAAATTCATCTGGCAAAATATTATGACAAGATTTGGGATTCCCATGGCTATTGTTTTCGATCATGGCGTCCAATTGGACTGCCGTCCAATACAAGCTTTTTTAACATAATATCGTGTGAAGTTTGCATACTCAGCCGTTTGCCATCCCCAGAGCAACGAACAAGCAGAGGCCGCGAACAAACAGATCCTGAATGCCTTGAAGAAAAAGCTAGATGAATTCAAAGGAGGATAGGCAGATATGGTGCCGGCAATGCTATGGTCAAATAGAACAACCAAAAAGGAGGCAACGGGAGAAAGCCCTTTTAAGCTAGCCTTTGGTGCAGAAGCAGTGTTGCCAGTAGAGGTGGGTTTGCCCTCTTACCGGATCAAGCATCAGGATCTTGGGAAGAATGATCAGGCACTCAGGGAGAATCTAGACTTCTTACCAGAAATAAGGTTGATAGTAGAACTGAAAGCGGTTGCCTACAAAGACAGAATTAGCAAGGCTTACAACAAGAAAGTCTTGGAGAGGCCGTTGGATGTTGGCGACCTAGTCCTTCGCAGAACAACAGCCACTGGTAAGGCGCATGTTGAGGGAAAGCTGACCGCTAATTGGGAGGGTCCTTACATCATTGCCAAGAAGCTTGCTCCTGGTTCTTTCATTCTCAAGGGCATGGATGAAAAGGAACTCAAGAACTGTTGGAATGCTAGTGTCCTAAAGAAGTACTATGTATAAAATGTAAAGGCCGAGAGCCACTTTTTATTACATGATTAATACAAACTTCTGCTAGCGTTCCATAAATTGTCTTATTGTTCATATATATTAATGAGTTGCGTAAACGGTCAATGTTCATTATTAGCGGTCATATACAAAAAAAAACGCCATATGACAAGCAAAGTGCATTAACAGTCATATGACAGACCAAGCACATAATAAAACGCCATATGACAGGCAAAGTGCATTAACGGTCATATGACAGACCAACCACATAATAAAACGCCATATAACAGGCAAAGTGCATTAACGGTCATATGACAGACCAAGCACATAATAAAACGCCATATGACAGCAAAGTGCATTAACGGTCATCTAGACCAAGCACATAATAAAACGCCATATGACAGGCAAAGTGCATTAACTGTCATCTAGACCAAGCACATAATAAAACGCCATATGACAGGCAAAGTGCATTAACGATCATATGACAGACCAAGCACATAATAAACGCCATATGATAGGCAAAGTGCGCTAACGGTCATATGGCAGATCAAACACATAATGAAAGCACAAGATAAAAGCCATAAAACAGCCTCGCGTACGTTTGCGGCCATGCAACAATCAGACGACAATTAAAGCGACAGAAAAACCAGATATAAAGTACTTTCCCATACAATAAAAGCTACTGGCTTGGCGGCCAACTACAACTGAAAAAGGTGGCGGCCAAATAAACGGCTTTCAGGTTGAATCATACTTGTAAAATTAGAAACATAAGTTTAATGTTTACAAACGCCAACATGGGCCGAATAAAGTGTTAGTCAAAATATTCAAAAGATTACAAACTACAAGCTATTGGAAGAGCATGAAGAGCTGAGAGAAGGTCGCCAAAAACTTCAAGAGGGAGGGGCTCCCTAATTTCCGATCTGGAATATCTCGAGGGTTCGCATCAGCAATAGCGTCCTCGTCAGCAAATTTAGGGTCCCCCTCAAAAGACGTGAGATGTTGGCCGGCAGCATGAGCATCTTCAATTACATTCCAGTCAAATCCAGGAATGGTCTTGCACACGCATCTCATGGCAGCCGCCCACCCGCCATCATACCTCTTGTGGAGGGCCATCACGTACTCATCGGACTCCTTGAATTCAGCAACAGCCTTGGCTTTAGCTTCCACCTTGGCGTCCAGCACGGCAACCTCCTTCTCAGAGTTGGCGGCCTCCAGAGCTTTGGTCAACGAGTTAACATTCTCCTCAGTCTCTTCCAACAAGGCAGCCCTCGTCCTCAAAGTTACAAGCTCATCCTCCAGAGGCTGTAATTCCGCCGTCTTAGCTTTCAGCTTATCCTCTACCTCCCTCAGCAAATCCTGGCAAGTCTCCAGCGACAGCTTATAGCTGTCCGCCAGCTTCTGGTATTCAACATACTACTCTATCAACTCAATAGCAACATTGTTGGCCTGCAAAGAGGAAAGGAGAACGTCAATAAGAATACAAAAAACAAGTGAGTAATAGTAAGTACGAAAACGTACCACAAGTTGGTCGTGAGCCAGCCTTGCAGCAGGAGTTACCAAAGACCCTGCCGGCCTATCTAGTGGCAGCTGCATGCCCTTCAGGATACGGTAGGCGAGAATGCCACCGTTATCGGGGATGTCGGCATACAGCGACTCATCCTCCCTGACGTCCAAGTCAGGCTGATAAATCTTACCGGAGACCACGGGCCGGCGAGCAAAGGAGGCTGCCACAGCATCACTTAGCGGTACCTATTTCTTCTCGATCCACTCATTGTACCGAGAGAAGATGCTGGGGGATGAGTTGGACAGAAAGCTGGGCATGGTAATCAACTCCCTGATCTTCTCGCGGATAGAGGAGTAAGAGCCCGACAACCAAGATGCACCGCTAATATGACCAGGACCAGCGACAGCGGTAACCTGTTCTCGGACCTCTAGGGGAGCGTCCGCATTCAAATCTTCCACCTGAACGCTCTTGTTGGCGGGGGCAGAAGTCTCAGGATCCCCCAAAGTCTGCCTCTTATTGGCAGATATATTCGCCGCAACTTGTTCACGAGGCCGCCTCCTGGTTCCACCACCCCTGGCAACAGGCTGGGAGATGGATGACCTGATGGAAACGGCAGGGGATAGCTGGCCGCTAGTACCAGCAACAGCAGTAGTAGCACCCTGAACAGGGACGCGAGCAACAGTCACCCCACCGCGACCTCGGCGGATGTTTCAGGGGCCATTCCGGTCCCCCCGACGGCCGTTGGTAGTGACGTGCGTGGTCTCGTAATCGTAAGAAGGAGCGAGCGGTAAGTTGGTTAACGGCCGGAGGTCCTCGTCAACGCCAAGCGCGCCAAAATCAAGATCGTCAAGAACCGCAAACAAGCGGAAACTTAAAAAAAAAAAAAAAAAAACCGATATCATTAGATGGACCAGTATGACAGTGACACTTACCATTTGCATGTGTAGGACAGAGCAGCATGGCCGATAAGGGTTCATTCCCCAAGATATACTTGGAGTTAGGAATCCAATACTTGGGCTTCTTAACCCTAACCTGCTTCCCGTCCTCATAGGTGACCAAGTAGTCTTCCGTATCAAAATATTCGAAGGCCGCTAATTCCTCCGTGGTTAAAGGACCAGAGGGTAAGTGCTCCATGCGAGGATGAGGCTCAGTGAAATGGCAGCGCACGGGATAATCCTCAGGAACTCTCAACCAGAAAAAGGCATCCTGCCAACCTTATAAACCGGTCATTTTGGGTTGAACAGTCATCTTCTTGTCGGCCGTAGTTAACGACCACCAACCTGCCTGCCTAGAAGAACCATTCTTCTTCAGCCAGTGGATGTGGTGGAACAAGTTTAATATTTGAGGAAAATCCAAAAAACGTACAACACAGATGTACGCAACCTGATTCCGGACCGCCAAAGGAGTCAGTTGAGCCAAGCATACATTAAACTCATTCAAAATCTTCACCAAAAAAGAATCCAGAGGAAGGCGGAGGCCAAACTCGAAGTGGTGAGTATAAACGGCCACGTGACCGGGAGGACATTCCGTAACAATAGCCTCCTCTAGCAGAACTATCAGCCGATAACCTGCGGGAAATTAATACAAACTCCGAGCAACTCTTGGGTAGGCAAGCTCAATAGCATCCTGACGCCACGGTCCATCAATCTCCATGAGAGGACCGGCACTGAAATCAGCAGGCAGCCATAGAGTAGACATGGCCAACATTGCGGGCCAATCCAGCCCAGCCCGCCTCTTGGGCCGTGTGGGCTGAGCCCACGAAAAGCCCGGTCCAGCCCAGCTCAAACCGTGAAATTGGTGGGTGGGCCGTGGGCTAGATTTTTTGAGCCCAACCCACGAAAGCCCGCTACTAAATCCGCCCAGCCCGGTCCACGAAATCGGTCCAGCCCGGCCCATGAACCGGACCAGCCAGCCCAAGTAATTATTCAACCAAATTGTGTATATTTTAATCAAATTGTATATATTTTAATCAAATTTCATATATTATAATTCAATCAAATTCAAAAATAATGAAATTATTCATTAATATTAATAATTGTATATATTCTAATTAATTTTAAAGGTTTTATGTAACAATAATAAATGATTCTAATGATTAAATAATTCTGAAAAAGAAAATTCTCATGCCGGCCCGCTAGCCCGGTAGGCCCACAAACCGCCAAAACCGTTTCGAACCGTGAAAACCGGTAACAGACCGGTGTGGGCCAAGATTTTTCAGCCCGTGGACCAGCCCGCCCAAACCGTGAATTTCACGGTCCGGTCCTGGGCCGTAAAATCTCAGCCCGGCCCACTAGGGCCCGCGGACCAGCCCACCCAGCCCGCACCAGTGGCCATCTCTACCATAGAGCATCAGAACCCGGTCCGACTACGATATCCTCCATCTGATTGGAACTGTAGACCCTCAGCTCTGCCGCACGGGAACTTTCCCTAATTACACGTGCCGACGAAGGCACAGAATCAGTCGCGTCCTCGGTGACACGAACAGTAGGACTCGCAGCAGAGCGACGATGATAAACGGCCTCCTGACGAACCATAACGGTAGCAATAGAGTCGCTGTCGTCACCTAAATCAATAATAGGCGGTTAGGGGCCATAGATTCCTGTAAATGGTCGTAAAAGTCGGCCGCTACCTCAAACCCAGCGTCCGCCAAGTTATCCAACCAGGCATGCTCTCTAAGAGGGGCTACATCAAGGCCAGGAACAGCATCGGCTGAAGGATGCCAAACGGAACGCCTTGCAAGAATTTGATGCCTAAGTTCCCTAAGCGTTTGCCTATCACCACTCTGACTAGCGGATAGATACCTCCTAGTCAGGCTATGCTTCTCAGGGGTAGCAGGGTCGTTAAGAAACTTTGACCTCAGTTTTCTTTCTCTCTCGGCAGTAAGGGGTATGTCCGCTAACAACCTAGTCTTCCCCACGGGGCTTGAACAGGAAACAGGTTCACTATCGGCCAAGGGGGAAGAAGGATCGCTATCGGCCAGGGGAGAAAAAGAATCACTTTCGGTCATAAACGCCTCACTAAGGGCGTTCTGGCTATCAGGCTGGTTCGACATGATGAATACGCAAAGAAACTTAAGGAAACGCAGAGAAATTGAGGAAATACCTGGAAACGAAGGGTCGCCGGAGATAGGTAAGATTAGGAACTGAAAGTCGCCGGAATAGGTGAACAAAGTTCCCAAACAGCGAAATTGCGCAGAAATATTCGAGCTTGAGCCAAGGAACCACCGGAAATGAAGAGAAAGCGTCGACAAAACACAACTTCAAACCCAGAAAAAACCCAGAAGAGACTTGTCCAGAAAACGAAAAATTTCTTAGCACACTAGGACTGGAAAGTAAAAACTGGAAGATCTAGTAACTTTTTGGAGGAATTTGAGGACAAAAAGGAGAGCTTTTGGGTGAAGAAAAGCTATGGAAATGGAGTTTGCTAGAGAAAAAGAGAAGGAAGTTGAGAGAAAATGAGATGAAAAACTCGAAGAAAGAGACAACTGCCACATATATGCAGTTAATCAACGGCTGAGATTGCAAAACCTCTCAACTCCCTACCCAGATTCCTGCCAAGTGTCGAAACACAGCAGAACCCTAATAAAGTAATAGGCGGGATTTTCGGAAAAGTAATCATTAACTTTTCAAAACCTTTCAAATCCCCGCGGCGACACGTGGCATGCAACAAATTAACTTCTCCAAAAAAATTGAACACAACAACAATGACTCGCGTCCACCGACAACATCCTTAGCGGTCAAGACCCCAAATGATGCTGGGGGGGCTAGTTGTGTGGGTATTACCCAAGTACGTTAGCGGATATCCTTGAGGAATCCGCGAACACAATTGCGGACGCGAACGTTTTAAGTGTCGCCTGTAGCTCTAACAAGTCAGTTCATCGACGTCATCCGACATCGTTGGTGGTCGCCTAACAAAATGAAATAGAGGAATCTTCCCTTCTGTCAGGCACACCACAGCCGTACACGTGTAAAAGGATTACGCACCCTGTCAGAGGAATAGTACTTCTATAAATACCCCACTAGTACTATTCTGCAGGTACATTCTCTTTCACTCACAATGCTTATCTCTCTCTCTCTACTTTCTCTCTCTAAATCCGAGTTGGACACGTACTGACTTGAGCGTCGGAGGGGGTTTCCTCGCATCCCCCCGATGGTAGTTCACGTTTGCTTCTTGTGCAGCTATTCACCAGAGGACGATAACCCAAAATCTTTGGCGGAATTCTCTCAAGACCGCCAACCGTTTCAACACCGAAACAACTTTCATACCCATAAATTAGAATTGGGAATTCCTCATCTTCCTGAACAAAACAGGTGTTGCTATGCCTGCCGATCTAAAATAAGAAGATCTAGATGGGAGAGACTGAATGAGGTTTACCAATGTAATATTTGCTCTGATTTCAACATACATATAAAATGCGCGCTTCAGATGCCTATGCTAAGGCATTCTGCTCATGAGCATCCTCTAACCCTTTTCCGCATCAACTGGCTCGACATTGATATTCGATGTAATTGGTGCGGCCAAAACTCGTCTGATGTCAAAAAAAGTTTTCAAGGTTATTGATGCGTCCCTTGCAACTTTTACATCCATGAAAGTTGCATTAAGTACTCTAAGATCATGTTCAACGGTGATGAGCATCGTCATCCATTGCATCACATCCTACCTACGGGTGGTAATGATCATGGAGGTGACTATGAGTGGAGCTCTGGCGATTATTGTGAAGTATGTGCTAAGGATATCATCAAATCTTAGCCAATCTACAAGTGCTTAGAATGCCCAAATGAATTTCTTTTTCACCGTGAATGAGTCTTTACCTCATCTCAAGTATGTTTATTTCTCATCTTAATAGCTCTGTCTCTGATTTTCAGTTTCAAATTAACTGATGATATTAGTAATGGGAGCTAAAGTGATAATTTACGATGGTAGTCCAAACTCCAAAGGAGAGCTTACAGGCTCTCCTTTTTTTGCAAGGAGGGGGGAAGGTGGGGATTTGGCAGAAGAAGCTTTGTGAATTTGTGTTTATGTTGAGTTCCACTCAGTACATATTAGGATGCATGGGTCATTATCAGATCCGGTCAATTCATGTCATTCATCCCTCTGCATTCAAGTCGGCTAGAGTTTAGTTCTGAGTAATCGAATAAATGCATGTTTTCGTTTGGTTGATATTGGTTTAGGATCGGGTTCTTTTGGTTCGGGTAATGGTTGGATCAGGTCATATCAAGTTCAATCCGAATCAAGTTTAGATCGGCCAATTTAGATGTAGGTCACGCTTGGATGTGAGTAAGTTAAGTTAGGGTCAAATTAATATTTGGTCGAGTCAGATTAGGAACATATCAAATTCGAATTGGGTCATATAAAGACATGGGTTAAGTTTCAATTATCAGTCCTAGTCTCAAAACTCCTAATAGGAGTTTGAGATTTTGGGTGGAACTAATGCCGATTCCATTCATTCGATTGAGGTAATTAAAAAAATGTAATGCCCTTATATATAATGACATGATGCTATATTTCTATTAAGGTGCAACTCTTAATCAATCATACTTTTTTCACTGTTTCAGAAGGTGCCTGAAGTTTCAGACGATTCTCTTCTACTGTTTCAAGAACTTTGCCAAGTCTTTGCAAATAAAGAAGGTAATACCCCAACTCCTGCCTCGTTGTTACTTGTCGAAAGGATATCCGAGTCGATCGGAAAGATCGAATCTTTGACCTTGGAATTGGAAGAGGACATTAGAAATCTGACTCAACTTAGAAAAGGACCACCTTAGTCGATGGGAAAAGTAAGAAAATGGTCCTTCCTCCACTTTATTTTCCTTAGTTTTATTTTTATTTTATATTTCTTTACTGGTTCCTTCGTTGCTAGATAAGTAGTGCCGGTTAGAGAAAGGAATTTGGACAATGCTAGAGGTCCAAATATTAGACAAGATAAGCTTTAACTACAAGATTTTATTTTGATTTCAAAGCATCTTGTCTGACGCATTTAAGTCATCGTAATGACTAGGATGATTTTACGTAGGGGTGCTAATCGAGTCGAGCAGCTCGAGCTCGACTCTGTCAACGCTCGGTAAAAACTCGACTCGAGCTAGCTCGGCTCGAGCTCGGCTCGGTTCGAAACCTTAACGAGCACGAGTTGAGCAAGACCCTGCTCGACTCGTTAAGCTCGCGAGCAGCTCGATAATTTTTTTAAAAATTTATTTTATTTAATAAAAAAGTTTATGAAAAACTTGAGATATATGGACCAACTTACCAAGTCCAATAAATTTTACTTTATGGTCCATGTCATGATCATATTCATAAACTAGTAAGTAGTAACATAAGTTTAAAAGAAAAAAAAATTAAAAAAAGAAAAGATTTGTTTGAAAAGAAAACCCTAGTCCTCTCACTTCCCAGTTCCCCCCAATTCCCCAGCCCAGCCGTCGTGTGTACTCCTCTCTCTCTCACTGAAGGTTGGCGACGCAAACAATTCTCAGTTTCTCACTCATTCTCTCTCTCGGTCTTTGCTCATCAACATCAATACATCACCATATATTCTCACTTTGGTCTTCGCTCATCAACATCACCAGCGCAGAAGCTTGTCACCGGAGCAAAAACGCACTGTTTTTCGGCGACTTTTTGGTGTTTTTTGACTAATATATGACAGGTACACGTGTTATCTTTTTTTTTCTTTTGTTTTTCCATTTTCTAATTTCGTTTGCTAATTTCGGTTTATTATTTCGTTTTTTAATTTAGTTTCGATTGTGTTGCTGTTGGGAATGTAATACTTGTTACATTTGATATGAATTTAGACTATTTATGTTTTATTATGAATATTTGTTAAACTGTTACTTGTTAGCTTCATTTTCTAATTTAGCTTTGATGTGTGTTGTGCGCGCTGTGCATGTGTCGCTGTTTCTTGTGTTGTCCTGTGTGATGTGTCGGTGTGTGCCGTGTGGGTTGGTGTGTGCAGCGTGGTGTGTGGAGTTAGGAGTGCCGAGTATGGTGTGCCGTGTGTGGAGTTGTTGATTGTGTGGAGTTGTGGAGCGTTGTATGTGGTGTGTGGTCAGTGGTGTGTTGCCTATTAATCCATTATCTAGTAATGTATGTAGTATTAATGTAATATTATCACCCTTTAAAATGCAGATTTGTGGTGTGGAGTTGTGGATTTTATTAATACTTCTATGTGTGCTTTTTAGAAACAATTGAGATCCTTACTAATTTTATAGTACATGAATATTTGTAGGTTCTTTGGATTTTGGAGAAGATTGAAGCATCAAACTTGAAATGGAGTATTTTGTGAAGAAATATTTGAGATTTTGAATGTTCTAAAATTGTTTTGTAATAGGTTGTTTGTTATCTAATTGTATTTTTAGATCATATTGTTGTTTTAGAGATAATGTTTATCATTTGTTTGTTTAAAATATTCAAATGGAGGCATGGAAGAATCTTGAATATTTTTTAAATATTTTGGTAATTGTAGTATTTCTAATTATTTAAAAAAAATCAAGGTAAAATTTAAATATTTTGGTAATTGTAGTAATTCTAATTATTTAAAAAAAATCAAGGTAAAATGAATTTTACGTTATTTACTTTTAGCGAGCAATCGAGCCGAGCTCGAGTCGAGCTTATCGAGCTTGAGTCGAGCTTATCGAGCTCGAGTCGAGCTTCGAGTCGAGTTGGGAAAAAAATTAACGAGCACGAGTCGAGCAAGGTCTTAACGAGCTTAACAAGTTTTCGAGTCGAGTCGAGTCGAGCAGAGTTTGCGAGTTTTCGAGTTGAGTCGAGCAGGGCCCTGCTCGCGATCGACTCGCTCGATTAGCACCCCTAATTTTATGTATGTTATATTATCAGTTATTGTGTGTTTTATTATCTGTTTATGTATATTTGTTATTAGTTAAAACATGTTATTTATTTGGACGAGTGATGAAAAGGATTGGCTGCAAAGTTTAGAAAATAGTATAATGTAATCTTAGGTTTTGCTGTGTCGTAGGTTGATGCTTGGTATTGACCAATTGTCCCTTGTGGTTTTGTTGGATGTTTTAGGTGTTTTGTTGCTGCTCTAGAGGTGGGCATGGGCCGGGCCAGCACGCGGGCCGGCCCGGCCCGGTTTGGGCCCGGCCCAGCACGAGCCCGTTCAAGGCCCGGCCCGGCCCGTTGTCCGCTCCGTGGGCTGTGTGCCTGCCACGGTCAAGAAATTTTATTTCAGGCCCGCACCGGCACGAGCCCGCGTGGGCCGGCCCGCGGGCCGAACGCTCCTTTCCTTTGTGTTTTTAGCCTAAAACTGTCAAAAATACAAAAAAACAACATAAAACATGGGCCAGGCCCGCAGGAGGCACGAGCCCGGCCCGCGGGCCCGTGGACAAAACCTGAAAATTTCAAGCCCGGCCCGGCCCGCCATTTCCCCAAGCCCGCGGGCCGAGCCCGTGAACAGGCTCGGCCCGGCCCATGCCAGGTCTACTGCTCTCCCAGTGTAATGTGTGGTTGAGTTTAGGTTGTATTTTGGTAGCTTTATTGCTCATTTGGTAATTAATTACGTTTTACCAAAAAAAACATGTTATTTATCAGTTTATAAGTTCACACATATCTGTCATTAGTTTTTACATATTAGTTTCGAAGTGTTCAAACTAATTTGGGATAAACAAATTGTAAAAAAATGTTCAGCCTATTTTAGGACAAAGGGATTAATTTTCAGTTTTAATAATGAAGATCTCCGTTATATTTCTCTCAAAGCAATTAAAATAAAGCAATAGAAGAGGAGAAAGACAGTAAGAAGTGCTCTTTGATAGATGAACAAAAATTTTCAAATCTTCTAGTCATTAGAGATGATTATCCAAGATTCTACATTTTTCCATTGATTTTCTTACTTTCTCTCTATTTTGAGGCTTTCTCTCACTATAATCCTAATCTATACTAATAGAGGCTAATCCTCCCTCATAACTAGGGTTTCCCGAAAAAAAAAAAAAAAAAAGAGGTAAAAAGGTATTTATAGTACCATTTAATAGAATAAGTCTACAGAAATAACATAGCACCAGGGTTGCCTGGACGGGCCTGAGGGAGCCCGAGCGGGCTGGTATTATTCTTCATCTGGCATTAACTTACAACCTTTTGTGCTCGGACGGGCTACACGGTCAGACTGCATATTTTAACTTCTAATGGTCATAACTCCTTTATTTCTAATCCAAATCAAGCATATGACCTGTCGTATGGAAAGGTCACGAGCCAAATTTTAACTTCCAACTTGAATCGCCCAAATTTATTATGTGTGCGGAAATATATGTCCATTAGAAGTTTACCCGATCTTGTGTACAAACCCTTCTAAACGGTCTTATTTTTGCTAAAATAACTCTATTCTATGCTTGGTGTGTGGGATGAAAACCATTAAGGTCGAGCTACAGGATTAAACACAAAATAAAAATTACCAAACCCTATAAGAATAGTTAAAATGAATAATATTTCTAACTAAAATAAGTTAAAAGAAACTCAGTAACACTAAATTAAGCAAAATAAGCTAGAAAATGCAAAATGAAGAGATAAAAGGTCTCTAAATAGAGGGGAAATAAGGTATTAGAATGATATAAACATCACACGTCAGTTACTTCCCACTTATTGTGTTGTATATATTTCTTGTTCAAGTGCTTATGATGTTTGATTATGCAAGTTATGAGGTTACTGAGTGAGGAGTTAGAATTGTTCAACTTGGTTAGCTTTATTTATGGTTTACTATAATTATTTTCGATCCTCATCAAGCTGCGCTAGCTTTAAGCCTCGTGGATTTCGATTCCAATTGCCATTGTTATGGCTGTCCCAAAAAGTTCAGAAGAAGCTTCTTGGGGTACAAATGTACGGAGTGCCCAAGAAAGCTAGATGTGAAGTGCAATTTATCAGATCTAGATAACAATTGTAATATTCATGATCACGCGCTAGAATTCTACTACTTCAACGAGCAGCAGCAGGCCTGCAACAGGAAGGTACACGGAGATGAAAAGGTGAATGTTCTGATTGACGAGGTGACAGGGAAACGTTGCACCGTTTGTGAGCTCCCACTCATTGGCCCAGTAAGTAGGTGCGAGGCATGTAATTTCTGGATCCACAAAGGATGTCAGAACAATTTTCCACGAGAGATTCCGCCCTCAATCGACCACCATTGTCACCTCAGGGCAGACCACAGTCTAATTTTTTTTCCCATCCCACCATCTCTAAACAGATGCGGTGCCTGCCGAACGGCTGTGCTAAGAAACACCTTGCGCTGTGATGCGTGCCGCTTCGACTTCCATTTTGGGTGTGCCTCTCGGAAGGCCAGCCTACGACATTAACTCATTGGGGATATTCACAACCACGACCTTACATTCTTCCCTGATCCTGCGCCATCCTTCCTTTGTTCATCTTGTAAGGGTTTTAGCTATAAAACCCCTATTTTCCGTTGTGTCAGGTGTGATTTCAGTCTTCACAAGGCCTGCCTTCAGTTTCCATCTACTGTTAGACACAAAAATCACCCTTGTTCCCTTCACCTTTATGAGGATTTCCCCATTTATATTAAGGTTGTTTGCAGTGTTTGTGGGGAAGATGTGAGCCCCAATCCTGGAGCCTATTGTTGTTCAGATTGCAACTTTTTTGTTCATATAGAGTGCGTGTCCCTTCAACTTAAAGCTGACCATCAGGTATGTATATTTCTTGAAGTTCACATTTATATAGAGAATTATGCTATTTAGAGAACTTTTTACGCTGAGAGATTGATTGATATCTTGATTTCAATTTGTATTGTGCTCAGGGGCCGATCTTGAATACGTTTCCTTTAACATACGACAAATTGATAACAATCCAAAATAAAAATAAGAATATTATTTGCATATTTAATGAGAATGATATGATTGATAATATGTTGAAATATAGCCTAATAAGAAACAATATAACTATTCAAAATAAAAATATAGCTCAATCTATTAGACTATTACCATTACCTGGTGGTAATGGACACCCTTAGTTTATTATTTTCCTTTCCCCTGATAATCTATTTTTTAGTGGTAATGATTATCGTTCTCTTTACATTTCAAGATTGAAATCAAACTCCCAATAAAGGTAACAAGTTTTGTTACCGTTCTACTATTCTATTTGATTTCATTATCTTTTCTATTCCATGACTTGATCTAAACATGTTTAGAGTGTCCAAACTGCAAAAGAGTGGATTGGGGTTTAGAGTTTGCTTTTTGACTTTTCGTGGGCCAGACATGTATTAATTCTATTAAACGGAATTTTTTTCCAGAAAATTTCAGGGTGGGCCGGGCTCCTATGGGCCTAACAATAATCCACTCTTTCAAAAAAAAAAAAACTATTAAATGGAATTTTATTGTTAAGTTGTCATTATAATAGAACGGAGGAAGCATATATTATTAAGTAAATTTAGACGACGGTAGTATGTCAGTATGTCACCCTTTATAACAAAGGAGTACTAATTGCCTATATCACATTTGATGTGTTCGATTATGTTGTGATGTGCGGTTTCACACCAGGAGAAGACGACCAAAGTCCTTGGGAAGGTAGTGAGAACTGAGCAACTGGTGGGGACGTGGGGTCAACTCTGGAAGACAGCGGAAGGAGTATATATAACAAGATGGATAAATTGCAGAGACAAATTAAATTAACTATGGCTGAGCTCAAGGAGAAGAAAATACTCAAGCAGAGTGAGCAGTTAAAGGACTTATTACAGGATGAGAAGTCTCTTGTTTTCCTACCTTCGATCTCATAATACCTAGGATACCAGCAGGATAACTGTTGATGCATTCTGTTAGCGGGTTATTTACTTTATATCTAAGCAAGATTTTTTTTTTTTTAGTCAAATAGCATTTGTTTATTTAAGAGATTTTTAATTGTTAGTGGATAAGTAGTGGGATACTTACCTTTTCCCTCATCTCTTTCTCCCTCAAAACTCTTTTAACTTTTTTAATTGACCTATGGCTACTACAACCTTTTTAGGTTCATGGTAAGCTCCAAATTTTTTTTTTCTAGTTTTTGTTTCATGTTAAAACTAAATTTTCATTCTTTCTGGATCAGCGAGTTTACCATTCATTTATTGGGTTATTTCTACTAATCTATTGGGTTTTATTTAACCAGCTATATATTGAATTTTATCTCTTTGAGTAAAAGTGTGGAGTTATGTTCTTAATTTTGTAAGAAAATTTAATTTGTTGATAAAGATTTTGGTAGTGTTGAGGCAGATATTAATTCTACAACGATAATAAATTAGATCAGAAAACTACAATAGATCTAAATGCGCCCTTATTGAATACTGTATCAAACAATGATGTAGAAGAGAGTATTAAAAAGTATCAGATATCATTTACAATGATCGTGGTTTTACCTGTTTAGTATTTCATTTGATCAAATTATGTATTTGTTCGTTTTGATTTTAATTGTAGATGTTGTATGATGCTTTCATTGATGATATAATTTTACATTATAACAAAGTTAGTGGGATACTTGTTCGGATTTTCTAGGTTCGTTTTTTCTAGTTCTTTAAAATTATAAAGCCTATCTATTTAGGCATTAAAGTTGTTCTGTAAAATAGGTTATATTGCACTAACTTATTTCCAACATTATCTCTTTCTTCGCTTTCTTATTCCAACAAATTGGTATTTGTATATGACCCATAGGCCTTGTCAGTGAGGCCTGAAAAAGCATTGTGAGTGTTTATTTGAAAACAGATTCATATACACTTTTTCCCTCTCCATACGGCCTGTCCCTACTAGAAAAGGACTTATTAACGACGGGAAATCCCGTCGTAAACCCGTCGCAAAAGAGTTGCAACGACGGGATTCCCCGTCGCAAATCCGTCATAGTTGGTTTTTCCCGTCGTGAACCCTCGTAAAAGCCAATTATGATAGGAACTAAATCCCGTCGCAAAAAGTCAATTATGACGGGACAAAATCCCGTCGCGAAAGACCAATTATGACGGGACTAAAGACCGTCGTTGAAGGCCATTTATGACGGTACAAAATCCCGTCTTGAAATGCAACCATGATCGGACAAAAGCCCATCATAACTCGTCACAATTTAATCATATCCATACTTACTAATAGAATCAAATTTGGTTTCTTTGATCTATAGCAACAATAAGAGTGAAATTTAACACATGTCAATACCAGTGTCTTAAAATTGATCAAATTATCACAATCTAACACATGTAAAATTCTTGAACCCAACTTACAAACACACTGTATAGTACAATATATAGAATAAAATATACGAACTGTAGCAGCTTCTGTGCTCCAAACATCAACAAAGACTCATATTCACCAAAAGTCAGACATTATCCCAAATTAGTCGACTGTTGGGCACCAAGAGTTCCAAGTCAGACCGGAAGGCAAATAAATAAATCAATCAAATGTGTTCAATCCCAACTTATAAGCATGTGAATCCTCACAATTCACCAGATGGTATCCCAACATAAACACTAGACTCTAATCTAATTTTATTAGAAGAGGGTATAAACTAAGAATAGAACTTCACAAATCATAATAAAGTTCTACTGAAACTAGTGTTAAGCTCTTATAACAAGTAATAGTACATATATCCAGATTGTATAGAACTATATAGTAGCCTCTAGACATAACAAGCTAACCAAGAAGACGGATCTGAAGACCAACTAGTTGCAGCTCCTACCTAGTTCTGTTTACTGTATACAGTATACAGTAACACTATACACAAAACATATCCAGACTGTAGATTCTCTCCTTCAAAATAGAAGTAAGCAAAAGCAAATTACGTGACTTACCTTACTAAGCATTGAAAGAATCAAAGAAGTTTTGCAATCTCCCTTCAGCCTTATCTATTGAGACATATGTGATGTCATTTTAAAATCTTCATCCACAGAAGAACAGAATATCAGCTCTACTCATAATAAAGGTAAGAAATAAGGACAATATCTAGAGTCAAATAACATTTTACTGTATCTTTTATCCTTCATAAAGCATATTATAGTATTGGAATTTTTAAGAAAAGCTCACAAGTACGACAGTTACGAGAACATACCACAGGAGTCCTAGTTGCCTCATCCATTAAAGCTGCACGAGCAAGCATTTTTTTTATGTCAATTCCCTGCAGAACAATGGCTTCAGAATGTGTACATAATCTGAAAAAAGTAACATTTAGAATTTAGATACTCTGTGAGATCTCTGACCTGAAGTGCAGCTGGAAGTAGACCTACTGTAGACATTTCAGAAGTTCTACCACCCACCCAATCAAACACGGGAAATCTAGCTAACCAGCCTTCAATTCGTGATGTGTTATCTAACAATGAGTTTTCTTGTGTAATAGCAACATCCTGCAAGAAAGCAATTTCATTACCAGAATAAGTTCCATTATCTAAGTGTAATAGAAGTCAATGCGTTATTATCTTATCATTAGAGGAGGACTTTCAATCGAGAAAGCTAAGCTTAGAACATTTGAAAAAACCACACACATGAAATCATAGAAACAGAATTTATAGCCCTTTGAAAGACCGGTTTATGGAAACTCTAAAAACAGAAGATATCGAAAAATAACGGCAACGGCCAAGCCAAAGACAAATCAGAAATGGATGTTTCAGCAGACATCTATGACAAGAAGTTAAAAACAAGGACCTGAGATCAAAGCCTATTTTGCAAATTCCAATCCAGCTTCACAGAAGGCCTTTTGTACTTCCAATAGACCATTTCCTGTTTCTGGTGTACCCCCACTCTGATGATCAGGAAGAAAATCATGCAAGGCAGCTAGTTGAGATTGACATCAGAGGAACTCACGTGCATTTTAGAAGAAGTTTTTAAACAAACCTTTGATATAACGATTACAAGTGTTGAAGCTAGCTAAGGACCAAGCTGTTAATTTGAATGCTGTGATGATGTTCCTTGCACTTTATTCTATCCTTTGAGACACTTCTTATATAACAAGTAAAGGAAAAAGCCAACCACACAGAAAATAAATGCAAATAACTAGATTTATCAATTATCAAGAAGCAGATAGACCTATAATCAAGCATTGAAGCAACAATTATTCATTAAGGGAAATTCAAAATTACTAAAACTAAAACTAAGTACCTGTTTGAAGAAACCATGTATCAGTGCCACTGTCCAAAGGGAATTCCCAAGCAGAGTTCTAATCTCCCGAGTCAAGAATGCATTCCAGACAAACATAGTTTCGTATGGGACTAATTTATTCTCCTCATCACATAAGTTCTTTTGCAGCCTATGAATAATACAGTAGGAGTAGCTGAAAAAGAAATCCTTCGTAATGTCCACTGTGCATAGGAGCTCCTTCTATCTAATGAAATCAGCAAGCAAGAAAAATGCAAAACAGATGAATATACATTTATATGGAAAAACAATAGTTTTGAAAGAACAAAAGGGACAATGGAAAAAAAAAAAAAGAACGAGTGCCATTTAATTATATATAATCAACCAAAAAACAAAAGAACGATGTCTCCTTCTTCACCCTGCAAATACCTTGTCTCATTCAACAAGTTATCCTAAGATCAAAAGATCAATGAACTCTGCCCTCTGCATTTGCTGGATAACAACTTGTAGTCTATACCAAAGGCAGATGCAATAGAAACATCTTCTAATGAGTTCACTAATAGAATGCCATATAACGACACACCCACACTACAGAATAACCATCAAAGACTAACCAAATGAAAAGTATATAGTACTTAATAACGAAATAATTTTAAACAAAAACCCACAATATACTAGAAGACTTGACAAATATTGAGAAGAGAATGGGGAAAAGAAAAGGGAAATACGACAAAAGAGAAGAAGAAGAAGAGAATGGGTTTGCTGTGGGGATGGGGACTGCAGGGGTGGGGTGGCTAGCTGGTGGTAGTTGTGGTGGAGAAGAAGAAGAGGAGGGAGAAAAGAGAAAACCTACATTTGCAGGTTACCAACAGGTCAAGGTCCATTTTGAGCAGACACACCCTAAAGGTGGGATTATTCCCAAATTTATGAAAGGTGGGACTGTTTTGGGAGGATCGCCCAAATGTGGGATTATTCCCATCAAAAAATCCTAAAAACAATTAAACATGACTGGGAGTCTTTGGACGCTGTGGATGAATGAATTATTAGGAGGATATTCAGAGTTATGTTGTACCCAAGACCCAACCCCTCTTCAAATATTCCAACAGACCAACACTAACCCAAATAAAAGAGGCAAAGGCACTTTTATGTCTACATTTGACTACTTTGAAAGAAAATTCCACAGACTATTATGAGTGTTCTAATACACCTAAAGAAGCATGTGAGAAAATTAAAGAGTTTGAAGGCAACCATCAAACCAAACTTATGAAAACTTTTATATAATTTCAAGAGGAACTTTGAGATGACGGGAATGAAGTACAATGAAAGTGTGAAAGAACATGAGAGTAGTTCATGTCCATTGGTAACCATACCAAAATACTTGATGGAAAATTTTCAGGCCAAATAATAATGGACAAACTTTTACAGACTTTTTTTTTAGAAAGGTATGAAGCAAAAATTTCTTCACTTTTCAATGCTAGATATTTGTCAAAATTAACGTCTGCAAAGTTAATCTATCCTCATACCAAAATACTTGATGGAGAATTTTCAGGCCACATAGTAATGGACAAACTTCCACAGACTTTTTTAAAAAGGTATGAAGCAAAAATTTCGTCACATTTCAATGCTAGATATTTGTCAAAATTAACATATGCAAAGTTAATCTCTTGTATGGGTATAGCCCAAGTATGTTAGAGAATCCCTGTGATGAGTTCGCGAACACCATTGCGGACGCGAACATTGTAAATGTCGCCTACAGCTCTAACAAGTCCATATATCAACGTGGTCCGACAACGTTGGCGGTCGCTCAACAAGACAAAATAAGGGAATCTTCCCAACTGTCAAACGCACCACGACCGTACACGTGTAAAAGGATTACGCACCCTGTCAGATGAATAGTCTTCTATAAATAGCCAAATGGTACTATTCTGCAGGTACATTCTCTCACACTCAGAACTCTTATCTCTCTTTCTCTCTCTAAATCCTATTAGGACACGTGCTGACTTGAGCGTCGGAGGGGGTTTCCTCGCATCCCCCCCGAGGGTAGTTCACGTTTGCTTCTTGTGCAGTTATTCTCCAGCGGACGATAACTTCGATCTTTGGCGGACTCTTCACAAGACCGCCAACCGTTCTGCAACCGGAACAATTTGGCGCTAGAAGGAGGGGCCTCCCATCTTTGTGAACGCTAAACATGGAAAGAGCAAATACTGACGGACGCGGTCCACTAGGGTTTGATGCCGGTCAATGGTCTACTCAGCCCATTATTACCGGAACACTCCGTGCACCTCAGTTCCCAAATAGAGGGACCGGGGACGGCAACGAACAACAAACTCCTGAGAACAATGTATCTCAGGTCAACACTGGTGGAGGACCACTCAACCTGGCTCAACTCAGTCAGTTCTCTCCTAAGCAGCTACAAACTGTAGCGTCCTTCATCCAAATGTTACAAGCGGGTACTCCTCAGCCTAACAACACCCCCAATGCTAATCCAAGGATTGGCCAAGTTCGTAGGCGGATGCCGACCATGACTGCTCGAACGCCGATGGTACACCGATAAGGAGAATGCAGACCTTCAATCAGGAGGGACGCCAGATGGAAAGGTAAATGAGGACCCAGAGTATGAAGAAGCCATGATAGAGACTGAGGACCACAATGATTCTGAAGATGAGAATCAAAGTCGTTCTCACCGAGAACATAGCACCAGTGGTGCAAGCAATTATTCTGCTGGAAGACACTTATTGATCAAGCCTAAGATGTCCCCCTTCATTCCAGAAATCTTGAACCACCCCATGCCGCGGATCAAGATGTCGTCGTGCAAGTATGACGGCACCTCAAACCCAGATTACCATGTGGCCGCTTAAGGGGCACATGTATTTATACACCCAGGTGGACACTATCTGGTGTAAGGTCTTCCCATCCACTCTGACTGGAATTGCCCAGACATGGTTTAAGAGCATCAAGGCTGGTAACGTTTCTAGTTTTTCTCAACTTTCATCTATGTTCAGCACTCACTTTGTGAGCAATAGACGCCGTGAGCGCACAACTGGTGAGTTGTTATCTATCAAGCAGCGAGAGAATGAGAGCCTGCGAGACTTCGTTGGCCGTTTTAATGCTGAAGTGGTCACCCTTCCCCGTCTTCAGCAGGATGTGGCCGTATTAGCTTTGATGACCGGGCTGAGAGAGGAGTCCGCATTCAGAAACTATCTGGGCCGTAAGACCTTCACATCCCTAGAGCCAGCCTTGAGGAAGGCAAACGATTTCATCAGGGGTGAAGAGTTTGACAAGGCCACGAGCAGCCAAAGTCGCGAGCTTGAAAAGAAGAAGGATGATAAGCAGAAGAAAGAAAAGGGTCGCGAAAATGATTGCGGCCGGGATGAAAGGAAGCAAGAGTCAAATGTGGTCAAGAAAGGGAATGATCGTGAGAAAAATGACCGCGAAAGGTTCGAGTACAAAGATAAATTCGATGCATATACGCAGCTCACGACCTCAAGGGCTCAAATATATCAGATGAATAAAGACAATGATAAATGGCAACGTCCAAAACAAATGTTTCACAAAAACCGTGATAAAAGCAAGTGGTGCGACTTTCACGGGGATCACGGCCATACTACTGAGAACTGTAGGCATTTAAAGGACAATCTAGAGGATCTGATAAGACGGGGTTACTTCACTCAGTACAAAGCTCAGTCAAAAGAAGGAGACGTGGTAAAGCCAAATAATTAGAAGGTGCATTTGCGGATCTCAGAAATTCACATTATAAGTGGCGGTCCAATTCATGGCGGTAGCGTGAACGGAGCAAAGGCCAGCCTAAAAGAATTCAGGCACCGGGTCAATTTCAACGAAAGCATGCAATGGAGAAGGCCGCCAATAATGCCCTCCATGTCTTTCACTGTAGAGGACGCGAAACACGTCGTCTATCCCCATGACGACCCTCTGGTGGTCACGCTGAAAGTGTCAAACTGTCTGATCCATAGAATTCTGGTAGATGGAGGAAGTTCCGCAAATATACTGTATTTCTCAACCTTCGAAAAACTGATGATTGGCCGGGAGCATCTAAAGCCTGTTCGCTACCCAGTGATAGGTTTCACGGGGGCGTCAGTAATTCCAGAAGGTTTGATAACCCTACCGGTCAGGGTAGGAGAAGATGAGAACGCCAGGGATGTGATGGCGGAATTTTTGGTAGTTGACGTACCTGGAGCTTACAATGCAATTATCGGACGTCCTTTCATCCATGACGTCCAAGGAGTTGTATCGACTTACCATCTTACCATGCTATACGTTTCCAATCTTGGAACGACAGCGAAGTTAAGAGGGAATCAGGTAATGGCAAAATCATGCTATCTAACAGCGTTAAAACAGCCGGCAAGGAGAATTCCGGTAGAAGATTTGAATCCGCCAAATCGGAAGCAAAGGCGAGCTCAGAGGAGAGCTCTGGCAAATGAGGAAGAACCCGAGAAGGAGGATGAGATGATGGAAGTTTCAATGGAAGAATTGGAATCCAGGCCTGACGATACGCCAAGGCCCAAGCCAGACGGAGAGACAAAGCAAGAGATGCTGGCGGAGGATCCGGCAAGGATAGTGGCTGTCGGAACAGACATGGACCCAATGGTCAGTGTAACACCCCAGAATTTCAAAGGCGGAAAAGAAAGAAATGATAATATATTTAATTGGACGATGGCGGAAACATCGTCTTCTGGGAATGTCACTACTACAAGAATAGTGTTTAAATAACTAAGTGATAAAAACAAACATAAGTAAATACTATAAGTAAATTAATTACTTAGATTAAAATCGAAATGAGAAAACTATCTCAAACTAAAGAGAAGTCTAGAACTAAAACCCCAAATAGATTATTTCTCGCATCTCAACCCGAGCCCAAAATCAAAGAAAATCCCCATCGACAAAACCTGCAAAATATAAAACAAATATCCACAATCAGTGGGGAGTAACTAGCAGTTCTCCCAGAATAGCAATCAAAGCACTATTCAGAAGAAGATTATTTAGAAAGGAATAACATGCAATCATTACATCAATAGCATGCACATAGAAATCATAAAGCTCATAGATGAAATAAGTGATCGTCAATAATAAATAAACAAGATATATTGAGTGAATAAAATCTAGAATACATAAATAGTAATAAATCAAGAATACAACAAGTTATTGAGTCAGAAACCGAACGCCAGTGATTCGCAAATCACTTCCTAAGGTTTGTCAGATCGCAATCTCCAGGTCAGTCTATGGGCTTACGTTCCCCCCGCCCGTGTCTAAGAATGGCCAAACTCTCGATGCAGGGTAGAATACGCAGAACTCCCTGACTCTCGGACGACAACAATTAACCCAGGTGTACCCCTAGTTCGCAAACCAGGTGGTTGGCATGTTCTTCACCGGGGACTACATCTATCCTATCGGATATTCTTATCTCAATATACAATCATGCATACAATCCAAGTATCATTCATCTAAAATATTCATCAAAAAGGGATGCCACCCGGCCTTATACCCACAGTTCATCAAAACAGTTCTTCATAATTCCTCAAAATAAATCACTTATTAATTTTCAACAAATATCTCTCATAATAACACTTGAACATCTCCAAACTTTATCAATGATAATATACTGGTTTTTTTACAGCAACCACAATCCAATCAAAAATACATCACCAATTAACTCTAAATCATATTCATTAAAAGAGTAGCAACAATTAATCATTTTCTTTCATAAATCAAACATAAACATGTGATTACCCAATGATACATACTGTATACTACTGAAAATCAGCAACCCAGAATATATTAAATTATGAATTATTTCTGATTTACAAGCCCTCAAATAATTTAAAAGTGTATCCTCAATTTCACAACAAAAACACCATAATAATTATTAAACTAATAAGTTCGAGCACTAAAATCACACAAAAATTATCATACGACCCTAATGGCTCTACTGACATGGTACAATTTTTATTTATAATTTTTGGACTACAAAAGTATTTTTAACAGTTAGTATACAGATTCCTCAAATAAGCCATTATAATAATTATAAATATATAAAGAAGCCCAAAAATTACCAAAAATTTACATAACATGTAAAAACTCATGGAAATACATAATATTAAAAGACATTAATTTTTCTGCCTCTACAAATAATTTTCATGATTTATATACTGACAGAACCGAAATTACAAAAACAGATATATCAATTAAATAAAATAGTAAACAGTAGGCAAAAATTATTCTAAGGCATGGAATACATACTACGCATGTAACATGATCTAAGAAAAATGAGTTCATCAATTTTAACAGTCGTTCCATAATTATCATGCAATTTAGCCAAAAAATTCACAAAACACCAATTAAATCAAATAAATACTAAAAATCATGCGAAAATTATTTTTCTCTACAAAGTATTCACATAGCATGTATCAAGTATATTCATGTCAAATGTCGTCAAAAATTTCATTCAAATAGTATTTTAAATAATTCCTAGTGTAGTAATCTAATACCGAATAATACCCTAATCACTATGGTTCTAAGATAACAACTAGTTACCTGGATCGTCGGGAGGAGAGCTGAGTCTAAAGAGACAATCACGAGTTAAGCATGCAATCCAAATCCTCTTCTAACCCCAAGGCATAACGAACGAGAATTGTAGCAACAAGTCACTAGGCATTTCTTCTTGAACGTTGAAAACTCTTGTTTCGCACTGCTCTATTACAACCATGATTCCCGATGATCAAAAGCTTAGATTCTAAATCGCTCCGGTCAGAATGTAGAACAAGACGTTATAAACGTTGTGTCCAAATTTGAAGACGATCGAACGGTTAGATCTCCGGCTACGGTTATTTTCGTGAAGGTGCGACAAGAAAACCGGGTTGAACCTTTCTATTTTTTTGCTCTTCCTTTTCTCTTTTCCTTTTCTTGAAAAACGGTGAGGGTTTAATGCAAATGATGCTGAACTTCTTTGAATAAAAATCAGAATTTTATGGATGTTTAATGGTTGAAATAAAGGGTTTTAATGAAGAGAATGATTAGGGGGGTTATAGGAGTTACAAAGCTACAAAGAGTCACAAGGAAAAATAAAAAGAAAAGAAAGAAGAGGAGATCTCCTTCTCCATCTCCTTGGCCGGCGGTCAAGCCCAACACACCAACAAAAATTTCGGCCCAAATCAACAAAGGTCCATGCTTCAAAAGCCCGCTACGCGATAAATCGATAAATTCTTAAATATAATAAACACATTAGTACGCCACATGCGATGCAACATTTCATCACCCAAGTCGGTCCAACAACGTTACAAAAACGCTACGCGACAATACAGCATCCTAAACGCCTAAACAAATAACGAAATTAATATAACCATTAAAATAAATAACTAACAACTTAAAATAAATATATATATAAATATATCACAACATATAAATATATATACACATTTTCACACACGTGCCAAAATAATCTAAATAATAAATTATTTATTTTTACGAAAAATATCATTTTAATGTAAACAAACACCAAAAATAAAGAGTGAAAATTACGGGGTGTTACAGTCAGGGTCAACTTGGTGACTTTCCTAAGAGAAAACGCGGATGTCTTCGCGTTCTCGGCGGATGAGATTCCGGGAATAGACCCGGCCGTGATGGTACATCGTCTAAATGTTGACAGCATTGTCCGCCCAGCAAAATAAACGAAAATTTTCGGCCGAAAAGAACAAGGCCATCAAAGAAGAAGTTGATAAGCTGCTGGCCGCCAACTTCATTGAGCCGTGTGATTACCCAGAATGGTTGGCCAATGTGGTCATGGTGAAAAAAGTTAACGGCTAATGGAGGATGTGCGTAAACATCACGGACCTCAATAGAGCCTGCCCGAAGGCTCGCTATCCGTTACCAAGAATAGACCAGCTAGTAGACTTTACTAGCGGTGCGTACGCTTCCTGTTTTATGGATGCGTTCTCGGGCTATCACCAAATTAGCTTGCTCGAGGCCGATAGAAGAAAGGCAACATTCATCACAGATTGTAGTGTGTACAACTATAAGGCAATGCCGTTTAAGCTCCACAATGCTGGAGCAACCTACCAAAAACTGGTCGACAAGGTATTCGCGGATCAGAGGCGGAGAAACATCGAGGCATACGTTGACGACTCCATCGTCAAAAGTAAAACTGACCGCGAACACCTGGACAACTTGGAAGAAACTATCAGAACTTTGAGAAAGTATAAGATGAAGCTCAACCCAAAGAAGTGTGTCTTTGGGGTGAGAGCAGAGAAATTTTTGGGCTTTTTAGTAAGCAAAAGAGGAATTGACGCGAATCCGGACAAAGTTCAAGCTATTATCGATCTACCTGAGCCAAAGAGCGTCAAAGATATTCAAAGGCTGACAGGAAGAATGGCGGCCCTCACTAGATTCATCTCAAAATCAGCAGACAAGGCATTGCCCTTCTTTGCGTTGCTAAGGGGAAATAAGAAATTCGAGTGGGGAGAGGAGCAAAGCAAAGCATTCCTGGCGGTAAAAGAGCATTTGAAAAGCTTACCCATCATTACCAGGCCCGAGACTGGGGACGTATTGCAATTGTATATCTCGGCCTCGCCGAAAACAGTCGCGGCCGTGTTATTGGTGGAAAGAGAGAAGAGGCAGCAGCCAATATACTTTGTCAGCCACATCCTTAACGGGCCAGAGAGCCGTTATCAGCTGATTGAGAAAATGGCTTTAGCTGTGATAATCGCCGCTAGGAAGCTCAGACCATACTTTGACTGTCATCCCACTCAAGTTCTAACCAACCAACCACTAGAAAAGGCTTTGCAAAAGATGGATAGTTCCGGCCGCTTGTTGAAATGGGCCGTTGAGCTATCAGAATATGATATACAGTATAAGCCCAGGACCGCTATCAAAGCACAGGCCCTGGCAGATTTAATTGTGGAAGCCTCATATGAGGAGGAAGAAGTGGAGCAAAAGGAAGTTTGGTTACTGGAGGTTGACGGATCGTCCGCTGTTAGCGGATCCGGGGCGGGTATAGTGATGATTAGCCCTGAGGGAAATTCATACCAGTACGCCATCAAGTTTGCTTTCCCGGCGTCAAACAACGAAGCAGAATATGAAGCAGCAATTGCAGGCTTGAGAATGTGTTTGGCGGCAGGCGCGAAGAAAGTACTCTTGAAGACGGACTCACAGTTGGTTAGCGGCCAGCTAAGAGGAGAATTTGAAGTCAGAGAGGCTAACATGCTGAAGTACGTGGAAAAGCCCAAGGAGTTAACAGCTCAATTGAATCATTTTTAGATTCAAGCAATACCTAGGGCCGAGAACACGAAAGCGGACGCATTGTCCAAATTAGCAAGTTCTGACTCATTCCGCATCGAGAAAACCGTTACGGTGGACATCTTGAAGGAAAAGAGCATCACGGAAAAAATTGTGACCGTCAACAGCATAAACCAGCAAGGGGAGTGGTTTAGCGAGTTGGTGGCGTACAAGCTGACTGAGACGCTTCCCAGTAATCCTTTGTCCGCCAAGAAATTGAAGCGACAAGCATGCTGGTACGTCATATATCAGAATGAGTTATACAATAAATCGTTTAGTCTACCTCTGCTTAAGTGTGCAACTGCATGGGAATCCACGAAGATTCTCGAAGAAATACATGAAGGTATTTGCGGCAACCATATTGGCGGAAAGGCTTTAGCACTTAAGGCACTGAGAGCGGGGTTCTACTGGCCAAATATGCTGGAGGATGCCCAGGGCTACGTCAAGAAGTGCGACAAGTGCCAGAGATATGCTCCCGTCAAACCAGCCAATGATTTATAGCCTATTCTATGCCCGATTCCGTTCGCTCAGTGGGGAATGGACGTCCTGGGACCGTTCACCACAACAACTTGAGGGAGGAGATTCCTAATAGTGGGCATTGATTACTTTACCAAGTGGATAGAGGTTGAGCCGACAGCAAAGATCAAGGCAAATCAGGTCAAGAATTTCATCTGGCAGAACATTATGACAAGATTTGGGATTCTCATGGCTATCGTCTTCGACCATGGCGTCCAGTTTGATTGCCGCCCCATACAAACATTCTTAACGTAGTTTCGTGTGAAGTTTGCATACTCAGCCGTTTGCCACCCTAAGAGCAACAGACAAACAGAGGCCGCAAACAAACAAATCTTGAATGCCTTAAAGAAAAAGCTAGATGAATTCAAAGGAGGATGGGCCGATATGGTGCCAGCAGTGCTATGGTCGAATAGAACAATAGAGAAAGAAACGACGGGAGAGAGCCCTTTCAAGTTGGCCTTCGGTGCGGAGGCGGTGTTACCGGTAGAGGTGGGGTTACCCTCTTATCAGATCAAACACCAAGACCTTCAGAAGAATGACCAGGCACTCAGGGAAAGCCTAGACTTCTTGCCAGAAACAAGGCTCATGGCGGAACTGAGAGCAGCCGCTTACAAAAATAGAATTAGCAAGGCTTATAATAAGAAAGTCATGGAGAGGTCGTTAGATGTTGGCGACCTAGTCCTTCGCAGAACAACAGCCACCGGCAAGACGCATACTGAAGGAAAGCTGACCACTAACTGGGAAGGTCCGTACATTATAGCCAAGAAGATCGCTTATGGTTCTTTCATCCTAAAAGGCCTGGATGATAAGGAGCTTAGAAACTGTTGGAATGCTAGCGTCCTAAAGAAATACTATGTTTGATTTATTGAATGTAATAGGCCGAAAGCCACCTTTTATTACGTAAATAATACAAGCCTCCGCTAGTAATTCATCAATTGTCTTATTGTTTTCATGCATATTAATTGACCATATGACAGGTCAACAAATTAAATACAAAAGCCATATGACAGGTTCAAAGTGCGCTAACGGTCATATAACAGACAAAGCACAAAGCAAAAGCCATATGACAGGCTCAAAGTGCGTTAACGGTCATATGACAGACCTAGCACAATGCAAAAGCCACATGACAGGCTCAAAGTACGTTAACGGTCATATGACAGACCTAGCACAATGCAAAAGCCATATGATAGGCTCAAAGTGCGTTAACGGTCATATGACAGACCTAGCACAAAGCACAAGCCATATGACAGGCTCATGTACGTTCACGGTCATATAACAGACCAGACGATAATTAGCGATTAATGAATAAAAAATATTGGCGGTCATGCAACAATCATACGACAATTAAAGCGATAGAAACGCAAGATATAAAGTACTTTCCCATAAAATAAAAGCTATTGGCTTGGCGGCCAACTACAGATGAAAAAGATGGCGGCCAAACAAAAGGCTTTCAGTTGGAATCGTACTTATAAAGTTAAGAAACATTAGTGTTTACAAACGCCAACATGGGCCGAATAAAGTGTTAAACCAAAATGTTTAAAAAAGATTACAAACTATAAGCTATTGGAAGAGCAGGAAGAGCTGAGAGAAGGCCGCCAAAAACTTCAAGAAGGGGGGGCATCCTGGTTTGTCTCCTCCGCCAGATCCCGAGGGTCCGCATCATCAATGGCGTCCTCATCAGCAAACTTCGGATCCCCCTCGAAGGGCGTGAGATGATGGCCGGCAGCATGAGCGTCTTCGATCACATTCCAGTCAAATCCTGGAATGGCCTTGCACACGCACCTCATGGCGGCCGCCCGTCCGCCATCATACCTCTTGTGGAGAGCAGCCACATACTCATCTGATTGCTGAAACTCAGCAACAGCCTTGGCGGCCCCCCTAGCTTCAGCTTCGGCCGCAGCATCCAGCACAGCGATCTCCTTCTCTGAGTTGGCAGCCTCTAAAGCCTTGGCCAATGTATCAACATTGGCCTCGGTCTCCTCCAGTAAAGTGGCTCGCGGCCTCAAGGTCAGCAACTCATCCTCCATAAGCTGAAGGGTCGCGGTCTTGGTTGCCAGCTTATCCCCCGCATCCTTCAGCAGGTCCTGGCAAGTCTCCAACGACTGCTTATAACTGTCCGCCAGCTTCTGGTACTCAACATACTGCTCTATCAGCTCAATAGCAGCATTGTTGTCCTGCAAAGAGAAAAGGAGAACGTCAATAAGAATACAAAAAATAAGTGAATAATAATAAAACAAGTAACAAAAATGTACCACAAGTTGGTCGTGAGCCAACCTAGCAGCAGGAGTTACCAAGGACCCTGCCGGCCTGTCCAACGGTAGCTGCATACCTTTCAGTATACGGTACGCCAGAATGCCACCGTTCTCAGGAATGTCGGCATACAACGACTCATCTTCCGTGACAACCCAGTCAGGTTGATAAATTCTGCCGGGGACGATAGGTCGGCGAGCAAAAGAGGCCGACACCGCATCACTCAACGGTACCTCCTTCTTCTCAATCCACTCGTGGTACCGAGAGAAGATGCTGGGAGATAAGTTGGATAAGAAGCTGGGCATCGTAATGAGCTCTCGGATCTTCTCGCGGATTGAGAAGTAAGAACCTGGCAGCCAGGAAGGGCCGCTAATATGACCTGGACCAGGGGCTGCGACAACCTGCTCTCGGACCTCTAGAGGAGCATCCACATGTAGGTCCTCTATCTAGACGCCTTCATTGGCGGGGGCAGAAGTCTTAGGATCCCCCAAAGCCTGCCTCTTATTGGCGGACGTAGCCGCAACTTGCTCACGAGGCCGCCTGCTATTACCACCACCCCGGGCAACAGGCCGGGAGGTGGACGACCTGATAGGGACGACAAAGGGGATGGGCGGCCACTAGTACCAAAGAACAGCAAAGCATTAGCGCCCGAAGCAGGGACGCTGATGTGATGCTTTTATATAGTGTTTTTCCCCCTGTATTTGAGCTAAAATGTGTATCAATGGTGCTCTTAGGAGCCATTTTATGCTAACTCTCTCCATCTAGTTGTGGTTTTCTGTCCTGTGTCTGATTTGCAGGTTTTAGGGAGTTATCTCCCTATTTTCCGCTGTTATCCGACCATTACAATCGAATGGAGAAGTTCGAAGGCATTTATGATGAGTTCCGGGGTCCCGAGAATACTTTCCGAGGCCTTGGACAAAAGAAGAAGTGAAGCCTTGGCGTCTGAAGCCAAGGAAGGAAGCATCGGGCTCAACAAGCCCGATCGGGCGTTAGTTGCCATTGGATCAAGTTGTTGCGGGCCCGATCGGGCGACGTTGCCCGGTCGTTGTTTCGTTGTCCAGCCCGATCGGGCGAGATGGCCCGATAGCCTCGGGCGTGTTCGTGGGCGAGAGTGTTCGAAGCTGCTGCGCTGAGTCTCCGCACGCTAATGTCTGACGCCCGACTTCATCGGGCGAGGCAGCCCGACAACATCGGGCGCTAGGAGAGTGTGCATACGCATGAAGCTGCTGAGCTGAGCGCTGAACATCGGCATGGCCCGACTTCATCGGGCGAGGCTGCCCGACCTTATCGGGCGTGGTCTGTTTTGAGTGCTGCTACTATTTTTTGGTGCCCGACTTGATCGGGCTTAGTTGGCCCGATCGGGCTTCTCTCCGCGCGCGTTCATTTAATGATTTCGGGCCACTTAGTATAAATAGGGAATTAAGAACTTTTAGTGGGGATTTTTTGTTTTATCTTTGTTTTAGCTCTTATTTCTCATAGTTTCTCTCAAGAACCCTAGCTTTTTACTACTCTTCATTGTGATTCAAAATTGAACCTTTGGATTATTCGCAAGTTTAATATAGTTCATTAATTTGGTAATCTTCTTCCTTGTTCTCTTCATTATTATTTGCTTTCTCTATTATTGATTAGATTAGTTTCTTAGTTATTTGCAATAGTTCAAAGCATGGCTTTTTATATGAAATTTGTTATTGTTTTCTTAAGCATGAGTGAGTAGTTTTATTTCTAGGATTGTGGGGATCTATGTATGCAATGAAGGATTGATAGATTAGTATAATTACCCTATATTTCAATTGTTTCCTGTGATTGAATTGTTCATGCTAGATTTATGAATTAGGCCTGATTTATATTTTTATTATCGCAATATTGAATCTGCTTCGAGAGGAGAGATTTCGTATAGGCTTTCAATCATTAGGCATAGTGATCCTTGACCATGCGAGAGCGGCTAGGTGATCTTTGAGGGAGGTAATGTTCGAGAGAAATTACATGTGCCCTAGATAAATTGACTTATTGGGTAGTTATTATTCGTCTCTGATTTCCTGAATTGTATGCATAGTGATCCATAGTCCTAGTTCTTTATTAATTGATTATTACCTTCATATTTAGTTTTGTCATTTGCCTATTAGTTTAGTCACACACCCCTTTTCAACTGATTTAGTTAGTATAATATTAGAATTCAGATACAATACTATAACTTTCTCCTTGTGGATTCGATCCTGACTTCCCTGACTACTTGTTAGTGGACTTTAGGTTATTTTTGATAAGGTTATACGACTTTAGCCTGTCAAATTTTGGCGCCGTTGCCGGGGAGACGGTTTATTTTTATTTTGTCTGAATTATAATATTACACTAACCTCTTCTCCGAAGAACACATGTTCTTTGGAGCATCTCACGTTTGTTTTAGTGTTTTTGATGTATGAGTAGGAAATTGAAATCGCCAGATCTCATTCCATTTGACCCGGAGATTGAAAAGACTGCTCGTCGACTCAAAAAGACAACTAAGCAAACCAAGTTGTCTGCAGGGACACCTTCCCAAAAGACACCTTCTCCACCATCTTCACCACAACAAAGCTTCCCTGTATCACCTATTACTGCTAGAATGGGTGACGAAGCTAAACCGACTTTCAGAGACTATGCACAACCATCTCCTGATAATGTGCCCACTGGGGTACGGTTGCCTACTATTGTTGCTGCAAACTTTGAAATTAAGTCTCATGTTCTGAATATGGTTCAGAATAACCAGTTTGTCGGGTTACCATCTGAAGACCCAAATCAGCACCTGCAGCGATTTTTACAATGTTGTGCTACTCAGAAGCAAGCTGGTGTTACTGCTGATGAGATGAAACTCATCTTATTTGGTTTTTCTCTGCGCGACAAAGCTCTATTTTGGTATAATAAGCTGCCTTCCACCATCACCACCTGGGCCGAGCTCTCAAAGATTTTTCTCATCATGTGGTACCCTTACCAAAAGACTGCAGATATGCGTCATGAGATAGTGACTTTCACCCAGGATCCTGGAGAGTCACTATATGAGGCTTGGGAAAGATTCAAAGATCTGCAGCGTCTTTGCCCCCATCATGGTTTTGACAAGTGGTATCTGTGCCACATTTTCTACACTAGAGTTGGTGCAGACACGAGACGGGTAATTGATGGAGCAGCAGGTGGGTTTTTCATGGATAAAGCTGTAGACGAAGGGCATGAACTTCTGGAGAAACTCGCTTCTCACCAAGCGTCTACTATTCGTTCCTCTATGACAAAGGGAGGTAAACATGATGTTGAAGCCATTTCTTTACTGACCGGACAATTAGCTGCTCTTCACCAGAAGATTGATTCTTTGAAGCTAGGTAACAATTCCTCCCCTCATATGAGTGTCAATGCTATGGCTAGTGTTTTTGGGTACAATGCTTTCATCTGTGACGCTTGTGGGATAGCTGGACATAACTCTCAAGAGTGCCCCTCTCTCTCACATTCTAGTGAGCCCGTGCACGCATTACAGTCACCACACAAGCCCCAGTTTGATCCCTACTCCAATACATATAATCCTGGGATGCGAGATCATCCAAATCTCTCGTATAGGAGTAATAACGTGATGAATTCGCAACAACAACATTACCCTCAACAACAACAATATCAACCACAAGCTCCTCCTGGTTATCATAGAACTCAGTTTCAACAGCATCATTCTACACCACCTCCAGACCCAGCTATTGCTGAACTCAAAAGTTTAATGTTGCAGATGCAGAAAGGTATTATTTCCATTCAAGCAGATACCAGGTCTCAATTTGAGAGCCTGCATGCTCTGAATAAGCTGCAAGGGACACATAATAAGATGTTGGAGTCACAAATAGCTCAGCTGGCCAGTTCGTCTACTAATAGGCCATCTGGGTCCTTGCCTTCGCAACCAATGCAACCTAGGGACACTGCCAATGCTATCACCCTTCGCAGTGGAATGCAATACGATGCTCCGGCAATGCTAGAGGTGGAATCACCAAAACCACAAGAAGTGCCTGAGGTTGCTGAACCTCTAGTAGAGCAAGGAGCTGCAGACAAGACTAAGGAGGTGACTAAGGAGAAAACGGTGCCTCCGGTGATCAAGTTACCATTCCCCGAGCGGATGCTCAAGAAGAAACTCGACCACCAGTATGGTAAGTTTTTAGAGGTGGTAAAGAATCTGCAGGTAACAGTTCCTTTTACTGAATTATTAAATCAAGTGCCTGCTTATTCTAAATTTTTGAAAGAACTGTTGATGAGGAAGCGGACTCTCAATGAAGTGGAGACTGTGGCTTTTACTGTTGAATGCAGTGCTCTTCTACAAAACCAGTCTCCACCTAAATTGAAAGATCCAGGGAGTTTTTCCATCCCCTGTCACATTGGCACCATATTTATCGACAAAGCTTTATGTGATTTGGGTGCCAGTGTAAGTGTCATGCCTCTTTCTATCTGTAAGCAACTGAACATAGGCGAATTAAAATGTACTACCATTACTCTGCAAATGGCTGACCGTTCTGTGAAATATCCCTTAGGTATATTAGAGGACGTCCCTGTTAGAGTAGGTAAATTCTTTATCCCTGTGGACTTTGTTATATTAGACATGGCCAAAGACACTCAAACACCCATTATCCTTGGGAGACCTTTCCTCCATACTGCTGGGGCGGTGATAGATGTTAAGAGTGGGAAACTGACACTGACTGTGGGGGATGATAAGGTCATGTTTAGCCTAAACAATGCACCTAAAAGCTCAATGTTAGAGGAGTCATGTTATAGAGTTGATATTATAGATGAACCGATCCATGATTGCATGCCTTACCCCCTCTCCCGTGCTATTTCACATGATGTGCTTGTCGAGTCTATTGCAGGTGATGAGCATTTTTTAAAGGTCTTACAGACTCACAAAAAGACCATTGGCTATAGCACTGATGACTTGACAGGAATCCACCCTGATCATAATGAGCACCACATTCATCTACAAGAGGACCACCACACTAGCATTCCAGTTCAACGCGGGTCGCAAGAGGTAGTCCAACATGTGGCTACTAAACTTCTCGATCCAGGCTGATGGGCGGCTGATGCCCATGTCCCTTTCCTTTCCCTTGTTGCAATGAGGCCATTGCCAAGTTCAGCTTGGGGGAGGATTTCTGTAAGTATTAGTAGTGTTTATCTTTTTGTTTTACTGTTTTTTTTTAGGATAGTTAAGTTAGTTTAATCGCTTTGAAAAAAAATTGAAAAATCACAAAAAAATGAAATATTGCTGAAAAAAAAAACACAAAAATACGAGTTGAACATGAATAGAATGATTGCTTCCCTGTGCCCCGAACTTATTTTGAAAAAATGATTTAACTCATTATGCTGGATAGTTGGGCATTTGTGATTGGGATGTTGTGATGTGATCTATGATTGTCTTGATCTTGAGAGAATTTTGATGATAAAGTGCCTATTTTAACTGCACGCTTGAATTGGTTAGATTGTGAGGATTCATTCTAGCCCTCGGATTTATCTCTATATCCGATATATTCTTGTGTGTTAGTTCCTCGTAGCATTCTTATCTTGGTTTTGGCATTGTACTCGTTGAGTTCTGGTAACTTTAGGCATGTGCTGTGATAGAGGCGTTCATTTGTCTAATTTTAAGCCTCAGAGTTGTTTAATGAATTTTTTCCCCTAGCCCCGCTGAGCCTAATGACTTCTTTTTGGATCTATATTAAACCACATTACACACCTTGAGCCTTTGCAATGACTATTGTCCCAAGCCTAGCTTGGGGGAGCATTTGTTAAGTTTATATCATATCGTGTGGTTGATTCCGTAGGGCGGTTGGAAAATAATGATATTTTGGTACAAAGAAAAGAAAGAAAAAGAAAAAGAAAAATAAAGTGAAGAAAAAAAAATGATAGTGAAAAATTTGAAAAATTTCTATGATCTTCATTCGTTAACTATCAAAAGTGTTAGAAATTATGTTGAAAATGACAATTATTGGTTGGTTCGTGAAATTTCAAGAGTTGGTTATTATCTTGGTTATGTTGTTGTTGCCATGGGAGTTGTTTCGACCACACTTAGTCCTACTAGTGTTTTTTTTTTTCTCCCCTTTCTTGGCTTTTCCACCACATTTCCTAAATAATTTCCGTACCTTTACCCGAGCCCCATTACAACCCTGAAAAAGACCTTTTGAGCACGTGTTTGATTGTTTATTGGAATAATACTCGAGTCAATATGCCAAAGTCGAAGATTAAGTTTGTTATTTGAGTCGACTCGATTAGGATGAGCGATATTGCACCTTTCTAAACACATGAGAGTGTGAGTGGGAAGGGCTATTATGGTTGGGTTGGTGAGAGATCGGGCACATATTTTGCCTGCCACAAAATTGAGAGGAGTGACACCTCGGTGAGCACCTTTTCAAGATTTGCATGATATGTAGGGCGGCTACGTTTGATGGTTTACTTAAGTGATTGGTAGTCAGGTGATCTGAGCAACTGAACTTGAATTTTGCTTGCTTGAATGATTTTGAGTTGGAAATAATTGAGTTTAAACTTTTCCATCTGAGGGGTGAAGCAATCCTATTCTTATTCCTGTTGTGCTTTGCTTGAGGACAAGCAAAGGTTTAGCTTGGGGGAGTTTGATGTGATGCTTTTATATAGTGTTTTTCCCCCTGTATTTGAGCTAAAATGTGTATCAATGGTGCTCTTAGGAGCCATTTTATGCTAACTCTCTCCATCTAGTTGTGGTTTTCTGTTCCGTGTCTGATTTGCAGGTTTTAGGGAGTTATCTCCCTATTTTCCGCTGTTATCCGACCATTACAATCGAATGGAGAAGTTCGAAGGCATTTATGATGAGTTCCGGGGTCCCGAGAATACTTTCCGAGGCCTTCGACAAAAGAAGAAGTGAAGCCTTGGCGTCTGAAGCCAAGGAAGGAAGCATCGGGCTTCAGCCCGATGGCATCGGGCTCAACAAGCCCTATCGGGCGTTAGTTGCCATTGGATCAAGTTATTGCGGGCCCGATCGGGCGACGTTGCCCGGTCGTTGTTTCGTTGTCCAGCCCGATCGGGCGAGATGGCCCGATAGCCTCGGGCGTGTTCGTGGGCGAGAGTGTTCGAAGCTGCTGCGCTGAGTCTCCGCACGCTAATGTCTGACGCCCGACTTCATCGGGCGAGGCAGCCCGACAGCATCGGGCGCTAGGAGAGTGTGCATACGCATGAAGCTGCTGAGCTGAGCGCTGAACATCGGCATGGCCCGACTTCATCGGGCGAGGCTGCCCGACCTCATCGGGCATGGTCTGCTTTGAGTGCTGCTACTATTTTTTGGTGCCCGACTTGATCGGGCTTAGTTGGCCCGATCGGGCTTCTCTCCGCGCGCGTTCATTTAATGATTTCGGGCCACTTAGTATAAATAGGGAATTAATAACTTTTAGTGGGGATTTTTTGTTTTATCTTTGCTTTTGCTCTTATTTCTCATAGTTTCTCTCAAGAACCCTAGCTTTTTACTACTCTTCATTGTGATTCAAAATTGAACCTTTGGATTATTCGCAAGTTTAATATAGTTCATTAATTTGGTAATCTTCTTCCTTGTTCTCTTCATTATTATTTGCTTTCTCTATTATTGATTAGATTAGTTTCTTAGTTATTTGCAATAGTTCAAAGCATGGATTTTTATATGAAATTTGTTATTGTTTCTTAAGCATGAGTGAGTAGTTTTATTTCTAGGATTGTGGGGATCTATGTATGCAATGAAGGATTGATAGATTAGTATAATTACCCTATATTTCAATTGTTTCCTGTGATTGAATTGTTCATGCTAGATTTATGAATTAGGCCTGATTTATATTTCTATTATCGCAATATTGAATCTGCTTCGAGAGGAGAGATTTCGTATAGGCTTTCAATCATTAGGCATAGTGATCCTTGACCATGCGAGAGCGGCTAGGTGATCTTTGAGGGAGGTAATGTTCGAGAGAAATTACATGTGCCCTAGATAAATTGACTTATTGGGTAGTTATTATTCGTCTCTGATTTCCTGAATTGTATGCATAGTGATCCATAGTCCTAGTTCTTTATTAATTGATTATTACCTTCATATTTAGTTTTGTCATTTGCCTATTAGTTTAGTCACACACCCCTTTTCAACTGATTTAATTAGTATAATATTAGAATTCAGATACAATACTATAACTTTCTCCCCCGTGGATTCGATCCCGACTTCCCTGACTACTTGTTAGTGGACTTTAGGTTATTTTTGATAAGGTGATACGACTTTAGCACTAGTAGAAAAAAGACGATTTGCGTCTCCCCAAGTGCGTCGCACAACAAGAAAAGCGACGCAGAAGTGAATGTGGACATCATTTGCGTCGCATGCAACTGGGACTCGACGCAAAAGACTCCATATGTGCGTCGTATTTAGCTAGCGTGCGACGCAAAACATCACAAAGACAAGTTATCTCAAGGTCGGATAGGCAAAACATGCGACGCACATTACGAAGCCGAATCACAAGCTATACGCGTCGGATGTATGGTATGTGCGACGCACATAATTGAACCTAAGCATCTCGCGTCGGATGTATGGTACGTGCGACGCATATAGATGTGCCCGATCATTCTTTTTTTCGCCCTAATTAAAATTAAAATAACCTAAAATACTCCATATGTGCGTCGCATGGCCTATATGTGCGACGCATATAAGCTTCCCGTATAAAAGACCCACTTTAACTCTCATTTCCTCCCAGCCGTTTCTCTCACCTTCTCTCTCTCTTCCATCTCTAAACCTAGATCTGTCTCGTCTCTCTCAACTCGGTCGTTCGCCGCTTGCCCTCATCTCTTAACACAAAATTCCGCGAATTTCTAACATCAGCTTTGAATCCGCTGTTCGAGATTCGGCTTTCAATCCACTGATTTTGAGTTCGAGTAGGATGAAGATGAAGAGGCGTGTTGATAAAGATGAAGAGGCGTGATTTTGAGTTCGAGTAGGATAATAAGGTCAGTTTCTCGACTTTTTTTTTAGTTTGCATCTCATTTAGAGACTTCTCTCACAAACCCAAAACACTGAGGAGAGAGAAAACCTAAAAATGGAGGATTCCTTCGAGAAATAATGGTTAATTTCTTTTCGATGATTCCTGCATTTCTCAGGTATCTTCCGGTCTTAATCCATCCACATCCGGCGGCTCTGATTGGGGCGCCGTTGATCTTCCGCTAATCTATTTTCGCAGGAGGATAAAAATGACGAAGAAGATTGCATCTACACCAGATTTGCTTGGTGATTTAGGTTCAATTTTTTGGATGTTACATTTGATTGGATTTTTTTTGTTAGGTTCAATTTTTTAATTTTGTTTTGTATCCAGTCACTTTGTTTTCGGCTTTTGTCTGCTTTTTTAATTTTTTTTTTTTATTTTTTTCTTTTTTATTGATTATGGTTCAATTTTTTTAGATTCAATCCCTTGTTGTGTTTGGATTCAGATTTACTTCTTGAATTTATATTAAAGGAAGAAAAGTATAGGATTTGGGTGTTTATGCAGTTGAACGTTTTTTGAACAACTTCATATGATACTTGCAAATATATATGCGTTACAGTATAAAACAACGATGATGAAAAGTATTCTGTAACATTCTTAGTGATTTATATTTTGGGTACTGACTTATATTTTTTTTTTTACAAAAATTGATACTTTTGCGTCGGATGTTGTGATGGTGCGACGCAAATTTATTTTTTTTTGATAAAAAAATAGTCATCTGCGTCGGATGGTGTTGAATGTCCGACGCAGATTGACTTTTTTTTTTTAATGTAAAATGGATGATTTGCGTCGCACACAGGCTATCATGCAGATGGTGCTGTTGGGGCTGGGGCTAAAGGGTCATTTGCGTCGGACTATGCAGTACATGCGACGCAAATAGCACTACATCTACGTCGCATCCTAATCCGACGCAGATCACGTCTTCGTCATTTGCGACGAGACCTGTGCCGTCGGGCCGATGTCCGACGCAAATGGTGGTCCCAGGTCCGACGCAAATCATTAATTCTATACTAGTGTAGCCTGTCAGACGCGGGCTACAGTTACCCCACCACGACCTCGACGGATGTTCTAGGAACCGTTACGGTTTCCACATCGACGGCCGTTAGTGTTGCCGTGCATGGTTTCGTACTCGTAAGAGGGAGCGGCTGGCAAATGTATTAGCGGTCGAAGATCTTCGTCAACGCCAAGTGCATTGAGATCAATATGATCAAAACCTGCAAACAAGCAAGAAACAGTTAAAAAAAAGAAAAAAAAGTAATAAATTGTTACTATTTTCATCGACGAACCGGTCCGACAACAAAGACTTACCATTTTCATGGGTAGGAGCGGAGCAAAGATGGGCCGAGAAGGGCTCATTCTCAAGGATGTACTTGGAATGAGGAACCCAATATTTGGGCTCCTTAACCCTAGCCTCCTTCCCGTCCTCATAAGTAACTAAGTAGTCTTCCGTGGCAAAATAATCAAAAGCCGTTAACTCTTCCCCAGTTAATGGAAAAGAGGGTAAATGCTCCATACGAGGACGGGGCTTGGTGAAATGACAGCGCACAGGATAATCCTCAGGAACTTGCAACCAAAAGAAGGCATCCTGCCAACCCTTTAAACCAGTCATTTTGAGCTGAACAGTCATCTTCTTGTCGGCCGTAGTTAGTGACCACCAACCTGCTTGCCTGGAAGACCCATGCTTCTTCAACCAATGGAGGTGGCGGAACAAATTTAACGTTTGCGGAAAGTCCAAAAAGCGTACAACCCAGATGTACGCGATCAAATTCCGGACCGCCAAAGGAGTCAGCTGAGCCAAACACACGTTGAACGCGTTCAAAATCTTCACCAAAAAAGAATCCAAGGGAAGACGGAGGCCAAACTCGAAGTGATGAGTATACACGGCCACATGACCGGGAGGGCACTCCGTCACAATAGCCCCCTCTGACGGAACTACCAGCCGATAACCCGCGGGAAAATGATATAAATCCCGAACAACCCTGGGGTAAGCAAGATCAATGGCGTCCTGACGCCACGGTCCATCAATCTCCACACTAAGAGGACCGGCGCTGAAATCACCAGGCAGCCATAGAGCATTAGAACCCGGTCCGGTCTCGATCTCCTCCATCTGATTGGAGCTGTCGACCCTTAGTTCGGCAGCACGGGAACTTTCCCCAACACATGCGCCGATATAGGCACAGAAACGCCAATGTCCGCGTCCGCAGAATCAATCGCGTTCTCAGTGACGCGAACGGCAGGACTCGCAGCAGTGCGACGACGATGATAAACGGTCTCCTGACGAACCATAACGGTAGCAATAGAGTCGCTGTCGTCACCTAAATCAATAATAGGAGGGTTAGGAGCCGAAGATTCCTGCAAATGGTCTTAAAAGTCGGCCGCTACCTCAACCCCAGCATCCGCCAAGTTATCCAACCAGGCGTGTTCTCTAAGAGGGGCAACATCAAGGCCAGGAACATCATCGGCTGGAGGATGCCTGACGGAACGCCTAGAAAGAATTTGATGCCTAAGTTCCCTAAGCGTCTGTCTATCACCGCTCTGACTAGCGGACAGATACCTCCTAGTCAGGCTATGCTCCTCAGGGGTACAAGGTTGTTAAGAAATTTTGACCTCAGCTATTTTTCTCTCTCGGCAGTGAGGGGTATGTCCGCTAACAACCTAGTCCTCCCCACAGGGCTTGAATCGAAAACAGTTTCACTATCGGCCAAGGGAGAAACGGGTTCATTATCGACCAAGGGAGAAGTAGGTTCGTTATCGGCCAAAGGGGAAGAAGGCTCACTAGCGGCCAAAGGGGAAGAAGGATCACTTTCGGTCATAAACGCCTCACTAAGGGCATTATGGCTATCAGACTGGTCTGACATGACGAAAACGCAAAGAAACTTATGGAAACACGGAGAAAAATTGAAGAAATACCTGGAAACGAAGGGTCGTCGGAAAAAGGTAAGGAATGAAAACCGCCGGAAAAGGTGAACAAAGTCCCTAAACAACGAAATTGCACTGAAAAACTTGAGCTTGAGCCAAGGAAACACCAGAAATGTAGAGAAAGCGCCGGCGAAACACAAACCTTCAAACCCAGAAAAAACCCAGAAAACGTTCGTCAAGAAAAGACGAAATTTTCAGTGCACTAGAACCGGAAAATGAAAACTACAAGATTGAGTAACTTTTCGAAGTAATTTGAGCACAGAAAAAGCGGTTTTTGAACAATGCAAGCTTCGGCTATGGAGGTTTCGCTAGAGAAGAAATGGAGAAGGAAAGAGAAAGTTTTGAGCGTATGATAAAAAACTCAGAAAAAGACAACTGCTCCGATATATATGCGCGGATGAACGGCTGAGATTGAAAGACCTCCCAACTCCCTCTCCATATTCCTGCCAAGTGTCGAAGCACGGTAAAACCCTAATAAAGTAATGGGCAGGATTTTCGAAAAAGTAATCATTAACCTTTCGAAATTTTTCAATCCCTACGACGACACGTGGCATCCAACAAATTAACTCTTCCGAAAAATTGAGCACGACAGCAATGACTCGCGTCCACCGACAACATCATTAGCGGTCAAGACCCCAAACGATGCTGGGGGATAGTTGTATGGGTATAGCCCAAGTATGTTAGCGGATCCCTCTGATGAGTCCGTGAACATCATTGCGGACGCGAACATTGTAAATATCGCCTACAGCTCTAACAAGTCAGTATATCAACGTGGTCCAACAACGTTGGCGGTCGCCCAACAATACAAAATAAGGGAATCTTCCCAACTGTCAAACACACCACGACCGTACACGTGTAAAAGGATTACGCACCCTGTCAGAATAATAGTACTTCTATAAATATCCAAATAGTACTATTCTGCAGGTACATTCTCTCACACTCGGAACTCTTATCTCTCTCTCTCTCTCTCTCTCTCTAAATCCTATTTGGACACGTGCTGACTTGAGCGTCGGAGGGGGTTTCCTCGCATCCCCCCCGAGGGTAGTTCACGTTTGCTTCTTGTGCAGCTATTCACCAGCGGACGATAACTCCGATATTTGGCTGACTCTTCACAAGACCGCCAACCGTTCTGCAACCAGAACATCTCTCTTCATGTCATGGATCAAAGCAGGCAAGACAGTATCATGAGAAATGGAGATAGTGAGACCAAAGTTGAAGGTGTAGAAGTACGATTAGTATATCTTAGTCATACATTTCAGTTAATGTAATCCCTTATATTTAAGATATTATGTATATCTTTAGGATATGCTATATAAGGAAGAGATAATATTCGAAAGATAAACATGATATCCTAAATATAAGGGATTACATTAACTGAAATAAATGATTGAGATATACTACAAAAGGGGCCTATTGAAGTCCACAAAATTTGGTCAATAAATTCAAATTATCATAGATATAATGACTCCTCATATACAAAATCTTGATCTTATATAATAATTTATATATATGATTAAAGTCGACAAAATTTGGTCAAAATATACAAACTCTCTAAATTGATAAGGGATGTGATATGCTCTAGCCTCTCGCTAGATCGGGATCAACTAAATTTAAGGAATTAAGCAGCTTACGTACCAATTTGAGGAGAATAAGAATCTCTTTTACCTTCATGAACATGCATCTCACAAGTTTACACAATTGTTACGAAAACTTAAGAATCGAATTTAATTGCAATCAAAAAACATCTTTTTGTCACATGTAAAACCTAATCTTCAAGAGATTAGTAAAACCATGTAACTTGACTAATAAAAATTAATACTTTCCCAAATAAAAATCTTACGTCCCTTGTAAATTGGGCTCACATTCTTTAACATATTAAACTCTCTAAATACTCTTGAGTCTTGATATCTATATCAAGATGGTAGGAAGATATAAAAGCAACACACAATATATAAGTCTCAAACCAATATACTAAAGAACAGATCACATGAAACCATATAGTACTTCGTAAACAATCAACATTCACTAATTAAGGAAGCAGCAAGCTAAAATCGGAGGGCCTTCGAAGCTTTTAACAGCGTTTTGGAGCATGTACACAGATGTGACCAGTGGAATGCCAAGTTTCGCCCTCATCATCATGTGCGTGATTGTTAAGCTTGTGCTTATGACGGGTAAATAATTCGTTCCACACTTGACTAAAGCCTTCACTTGAGAAGTTAGACCAAACGGCAGTTGAATTCTCATACCTAGTACGTGTTATGCGCCTATAATCCTCCACATCCTCATTCGCATGTATGTCATCGTGGTCGATATCAAGAATGAAAAGGTCTCCATATGGCCTTGCAGAATGGATAAACAGAGGCAATGAGATGGGATCACAGGAAACAGCAGCAAGATCCGAAACCACAGAAAGGCTCCCATCAGGACTAAAGAATGGATGGTTCACATGCCCTGCAAATTATAGTTGATATAATCTAGGGTTATTTACTTAATTCAAAATATTATAGAATATATATAAGAAATAAATTAGTACATAGATATGGATGATAGATCGAGTGTAAGCATGTGACTTCACCCTCTCTTCATCCCATATAATACAGGTTTTCTTTAAAAATTCCCATATTGGATAAAGGTGTAGATGTGTAGCCCAATAGTTGCAGATGTAGGAATAATGGCACCAGAAATAATTTTATTCCTATAAAGTAGATATTAGAAAACAGGTTCGCGAATACCATTAATATCTACTGGAGCAGCAGCAATAAAGGCTATAAATTTTAATAAAATAAAATTGAGTATCTAGATGATGGGGTCATCCATTATATATTTTTATCACTACCTGCAAGATCACCACTTCTACTTCCGATGACTTTCAACCACACATCTGGATCGTCCGCCTTCACTAGATAGACTGCAAAGTAACCTGTGTCAAGACCATGGTCCATATCGTCTGTACTCCTATTGCAGTTGGATGCGAATACTATCCACTCTCCACTTGGAGACCAATCACAGTGTGTGTCAACCCAAGGACCATTTGTTAGCCTTGTTATTTCACCTTCCCCGTTTTCCATTGACTGTAAATCTTCAATTATGTATAAATTTTTGTATTTCTTCTCCCCTCCATCTCTCGTTGATCGAAAGACTAGTTTTGTTCCTGTTATAATTAACAGGCCTTTTGTCAATATGGTGAGGTAAAATTAAATTCAGCTTACAAAAAAAATGAGAATATAATTCAATAAAGGCAAATTTTGGTATATACTAATATGGCCAAAATATTATATCAACAAGGATGAAATTCAAATTGTAAAACTCAAATAATATACAAGTATTATTTTTACCCAAATCTACATATATGAGAAGTTTCTCTTTAGATTTCCTTTGTCACGAATTAATTGATCCTTTCGCTTTAACTCAAAATCCAAGACACATTTTGAAGTTTATAATATCGATATTATGTATTGTACTTTATTATTTAAAAGTACTCCATGCATTCCTTATTGATGTTCCTAGTTGGAATCTTTGCACTGTTTGGAATAACATGAATCCTCTAAAATTTTCTCAATATGTAAGAAAAAACATATTCAAATGGGATTATGGGATCTTGTTTGATTTGTCTCAATTAGTACTATGATAATATCAATTTTTTTTATAAATTTTATAAATTTGTAATTTACAGATTTTTATAAGATGTGCATCGTCAAATGTGCAAAGTCAAATTCGGAACATCTAAGGAACAGAGGGAGCATACATACAAATTGGTAAAAATAGCTACGTTATATCTCATGGATCCATTTAATATCACTGCCAATTTATAATTTTTGGTTTTAAGATTTTAAAGTCATATGATATATATATAACAGAAAAATTTGAAAACTACGACTCGTGGTTCCATATATTATTGTTTTTATATTTATATAGAAAAAACTGGAAATCGAAAAAAAGTAACAACCTCTATTAGCTTAACATTAAAAAGTTAGATGAAATTTGACCCTAAAAATTAATATCTACCCTAATTTTGAACTTCTTAAATTGGAAAAAACAGAAAGATAGTGCGCGATCAAGAAAAAGATAGTGGGGTGATACCGCCCGGATTGGTACCTGGGAAGGCATTATTAAAACCGTTTGTTAGGCGTTTAAGTTGATGTTGACCACCACTGCGTGCATCAAGGATTGCACATATCTCAACTGTTGCGTCGGCCTTGAAAGCAGGTCCTTCACATATATAAAGCGTATCCTTGTTTGATTCCTGGCTCCAAACTGGAGCGAACAGGACCGTTTGTTAGGCGTTTAAGTTGATGTTGACCACCACTGCATGCATCAAGGATTGCACATATCTCAACTGTTGCGTCGGCCTTGAAAGCAGGTCCTTCACATATATAAAGCGTATCCTTGTTTGATTCCTGGCTCCAAACTGGAGCGAACACCCTGTTCGGCTCTTCTGCCTACGCAATATATACATATAACATAAAAGTTGGTCTAATATAAAGTTGAATTTTAGAGCGCCTCATAACTTTTTAGATAAATACATCATGATTAGTAAATGGAGGTTGGATTTGCCTCTCACTGTGAGAGGCCAAAAGGGGCATTTTTGAGAGGCCATTTTGGCCTCTCACGATAAGACGCCAACACTTCCTCTAGTAAATAAGAAATACATTATCAATCTAGTTTATCGAAACACAAGATGTGATCATATTATAACATGCAATATCTTCTGCTTATACACTATCTAATTTACTACTTTGTTTCTTAATTTTATACTCCCTCCGGTTCCGAAAGATCTTCCTTGTTACTGTTACTATAGATACCAAGGAGGATCAATTTGTGTGGGGTCTTGGGTTGGTAAAGTAGGAGAGAGAGAGGGGGTTAGGAAAATAAACAAATAAAAAGGGATAAAGTAGGAGAGAGAAAGGGAGTAAAATAGATTTAATAGTGTAATGGTGGACCATATGATAGTGACAAGAGAGGGTAAAAAGGGGAAAAAATTTGCCAAATAAGGAATAAAGTAAAATAGGGAAGATCTTTTGGAAACGCACTAAAACGGAAAGATGGAAGATCTTTGGGAACCAGGAGGGAGTATATGTATAACTAAAAAATTATAAAAACTTGATACTATAAAAGTATACATTAAATTTGGTGAAAGAATATCAAATAAGGTTGATAACTAAATAGTGGTTATTATGAAAATGTTGCAGATACTATATATTAACTTAGCAATAGTGAATTTACTTGCTTTCTTGTATCTCAAATGTATGCGGTTAATGATCTTTATTTTGTATAGTAGATTTTACAAATCTAAAACTTATTTTCGGTTTTGAAACTGATTCCTACTGATAAAAACTCATTACATTGTGCCAAAATTTGTGCAACACTAAACTTTTGCACTGGTTTTATATCAACTTTGAGGTATTTTTGTTCAAATACAAAAAAATATAATTAGATCTGTAAATTGTTGGATTAGTCACTCAAAATTATTTTTTCAATTTAAAATATCAACTCTTTTTACAATTATTACTAATAATTTTTAATATAATTTACTTTATTTGGCAAGCGTGAAAATCTATATATCTCTATTATATAAGGGGAGGGGGGAGATGGTGTCTCGCTTTGAAATACTAAATTACTCTTAATGATCTAATGGAATGAAAAAATACAAAAGAAAATAATTAAGAACTCTTTCTCATTTCAACTTGCCATTCTAAACAAATTAAAAATAGTATATGTGCATCAAATATTTCAATTAAAAATTAAATGGACAAAATATCTTGATCTTTTTTTAATAAGAGAAGACGGTATACATGGCATCCACCTGAAAAGTCTGAAACACTCACTATCTTTGATACTCTTTAATTCAATCAAACCAACTCATTATGTCTATTCTTTTTGTTCATAACTCATTCATAAAAAAATGATATTAAAAATCATTCACAACCTTTATTAGTTTTTTAATCTTTCACATTTCAAGTGTAATCATAACCATAGTACGGATGGATTATATGATAGAATAACAAGTTTTGAAATTAACGCATGCATCACATGCATATAAGGCTAGTACAAACATATTAAAAGTCGTTCCTAAGTGTTTATGCCAAAAATCGACGAAGCGACGATTATTGGTTGGGACGTCGATAACTAGATTAGAAGAAGAAAAATAAAGAATAGAATTTAAGTGACGAAAATAGAGTAAGAGAAGACGAGAAATGGTGACGCGGAAAACCCCGATGAAGGTGGGTAAAAACCGCGGGTGGATATGATACCACCAATCCACTATGATGTCGGGCGCTAAAGCCATTGTAATTACAAGTACATATGACCCTGTATACTTAGTTATTGCGAATATAAAAGCATTGCCATAAAGAAGTAAAAATAAACTTATATGGACGGTTATAGCTTGGCTATATAGTATGAAATTGGACGAGTGAAACTCTCTCTGTGGGACTGCCTCTGTATGACCCAAGCTGGATATTCTCCACCCCCCCTTCTTCCTTGTACTGCTCCCCTTTTATAGAGCTTCCAGTAAGTCATGCACCATTAAGAGCCTCCCCTAAAAAATAGGAAGCATATACAACTCCACGATTTGGCCTTCTAATGAATGTGGATTAATTTGAGATGTAGATACATTCACACTACTTCTCTGCTAGACACGTTTTTCCCAATTTTAGGAAGCACTAGTAACATCTTGCTTTATTATAGGGGTTGTTACAACAACCTTGACTTAGTTCGTCGTCCATGGCATCATCAAGCTAGTTTAGCGGTATGGGGTGTTGCTTGTCAGTGTCGGACGTCAGCCCTCGGCGTCATGTAAAATACGGCCATAACACTAAGCAAGCCTATTTGCCATGTGACACTCTCCTCAAACTTTTAATGCAAATGCTTTATGTCCATGTGAACTTCTCAGTTTAAAAAATATAAATATTGTGTAACTACAAGGTATCAAACACATAACCTTTGAATGAAAAGTGAGAGTTTAGCCATCAATACACTATAACTTTATTGTATAATGTTTCAAATAAAATATGATAAAGTCTTATAATTATTATATTTAACTAAAATGACTCAAATAGGTATTTAGATATCTAACACTCTTATTACGGTACTACCAAGATACTATCGGTGACATATATTTTCTTACACCAATTCCTTTTAAAATATTACTTTCAAACTCAAACTTTTACAGTATTTTTTACTTATCACGTCATGACGCTAATTTTTTACTTTCTCAATGGACATAAAAAATACGAAAAGTAACAAATGCATTATGAATAATAACATATATATTTTTATCGTAATTGACCTGAGCCATCTCCCGGGCCAAAATACTAGTTAATATATTAGAAGTAGTTTGAGACGTATGAAATATTTTTACGTTATATATGTCATCATACTCCCACAATGTTTTCTTTTATTTTCTTATCTTACTCACTTGGAATCTGCTATTCAAAATAGAAAACTTTGACCATATTTAGTGATTATTATACATAAAAAAATGTAGTCATGTGAGATATTTTTAGATTCATATGTACGTAGTTTAAGAATATTTCATCTTGTCCTAATATTACTTTCCCCATCCCAACATGATGTTCAAGTTTGTCAATGCAAGTCTTATATCATTACTATCTTTAATTACATATTAATAAAAATTATTAAAGTTTGATTTTCATAATGTGTTCGTTCATTGACACGAATCAAACAAAACTCCACATAACTATAATATTTTCTTATATAATTGAAAGAATTAGAAGATTGTTTTTACAAATGAATAGTGCCAAAATTACAAATGGGAACCTTTATAGTTTTTGGGACTGAGGGAATATTAACGTATCTATTTATACTAATATATCAAAAGACGTTCCTAAACAAGGAACTGCGCCATGTGGCGCTATATATCCCTGGCAGTGTTTACTTCATGTAAACCACATACAATTAAAATAATCAGAAAATGCATGATATAAGATTTGATCCCATGACTTTGAACTTATATACTAAAGTCTTAACCACTAAACCAAGTAATGTTCGGTCTATAATTTTAAATTAAGTATTAATAAATGAAAATGATTATTACCAGGGACATAATCCGGGCCTAAATACTAGTTTAGAGACATTCACGGTCAAAAATGTGCATTGGAGATCGGCTGTGGAAAAGTTAGTGAGCAAGATAAAAAGAATATTAAGGGCACGGTTAAATGCCATAGCCATCCAAGGGGCGATAGCCATGTGTAAGAATTTGTTCCTTGAATCTGGTCTCAAGAGGCTTTCATCGGCTCACCCGACTGGACGGGGTCAGCGTCTCAACAGGAGCTCAAGGATCGGGCTTCGTAGGGGATTTGGGTTGGCGAGTTACCGCCCGATCGGGCGAATTTCGCCCGACCCAATCGGGCGGTGCGCAGTTTGACGCGAAAACGCGTTTTCCAAATTTGCTTCTAAATAGGCTTTTAACCTAGTTTATTTATTAGACGATTAAGTCATTAATCACATCTGTAATTCTGGTTATCCTTCTCATCAATAATATTATTCTCTCTCTGCCCGTGGACGTAGCCAACACTCCGTTGGTGAACCACGTTAAATCTGTGTGTGATTTTCTTTGTTTTGCATTCAATTATTTGTTCTTTCTCACATCTGTCATAACAACTTGGTATCAGAACTTTATGTTCGATCCGGGTGAGAAAGATGTGTGGGATGAATGTGAAAATCGATAAATTCACTGGGAGAAACAGTTTCAGTCTGTGGCAGATCAAGATGCGGGCTTTACTGAAGAAACAAGGGTTGTGGGCACCGTTGGCAAAGAAGTCGTCATCGGATTCAGAAACCGCTGAGCTGGTCGTTCTGGAGGAGAAGGCACATTCAACGATTATGTTGTGTCTCTCTGACGACATAATTACTGAGGTAGCAGAGCAGGAAACCGTCGCCGGTCTGTGGTTGAAGTTAGAGAGTCTGTACATGATGAGATCTCTAACCAACAAGTTGCTTTTGAAGTAACGTCTGTTCAGCCTGCGTATGCAGGAACGTATGTCTCTGAGGGACCATCTAGATAAATTGAATACTAACTTGCTAGATCTTCGTAATATTGATGTTAAAGTAGATGATGAGGATGCTGCTTTAATTCTGTTAGTATCTTTGCCTATATCGTATAAGAATTTTATGGATTCTTTTATTGTTGAGAAAGATAGTCTGTCATTAGAAGAAGTAAGATCTGCTCTTCATACTAAAGAAGTCAGTCATCAGGCATCTGGTTCTAATACAGAAAATCAGACATCTGGATTAGTTGTCACTAGGGGTAAGGGACAGGGAAAATCTAGTAAAAAGAAATCGAACCATAAAAATTCGAATTCTAAGGGTACTAGACCTAATGATGTCTGTAATTACTGAAAGGAAAAGGGGCATTGGAAATTTGAATGTCCTAATAAAAAGAAGCAGCAGGACAAGAATGAAGGTTTTGCTGCTCTAGTAGAAGCTGATGGTAATTTTGAGGAAGATTTGGCCCTAGTTGTTAATAACCAGTCACATTATAGGGATGTGTGGGTTCTTGATTCTGGGGCATCGTATCATATTAGTCCCTACAGGGAGTGGTTTTCAACTTATGAGCAGATAGATTGGGGTAGTGTTTCTATGGCCAACGCTGCCTGCAAAGTAGTTGGAATAGGCTCCATCAAATTGAGGTCTCATGATGGTACATTCTGTACCTTGAAGAGTTAAGCATGTTCCACTGATGACAAAGAATCTAATATCCTTGAGTCTTCTTGATATTAGAGGGTTCAGTTTTCAAGGTGAAGGTGGAGTTATGAGTGTCTGCAAGGGTTCGAAGGTACGTAGTTCTGAAAGGTATTAAAAATGGTACCTTGTATTTTCTTCAAGGTTCTACTGTGACAGGTTCTGCTGCTGTTGCATCATCTGAGGTTCCCAAGGAGGATATGACTAAGTTGTGACATAGGAGGCTTGGACATATGGGTGAAAGGGGGATGCAAATTTTGTCAAAAAGGGATCTTTTGTATGGGCACAAGGTGCAGGACCTAGAGTTATGTGAGCATTGTGTGTTTGGGAAGCTTCATCGCAGCAAGTTTCCAAAAAGTCGTGCATACTACAAAGGGTACACTTGATTATATTCACTCTAATTGTTGGGGTCCTTCCCGAGTTGAATCTATTGGAGGTCACAGGTATTTTGTGTCGATGATTATTCAAGGATGACTTGGGTAATTATGATGAAGCATAAAAGGGAGGCCTTCATGAACTTCAAGCAGTGGAAGGCTTTGGTGGAAAATCAAGCTGGAAGGAAGATAAAAAGGCTGCGAACTGATCATGGTCTGGAATTCTATTGGTCTGAGTTTAATGAGTTCTGCAAGAATGAAGAGATTGCACGCTATCATACTGTCAGGAATACTCCACAACAGAACGGGGTAGCAGAACGCATGAATCAGACATTGTTGGAGAGAGCGAGGTGCATGCTCTCTAATGTTGGGTTACCTAGAAGATTTTCGGCAGAAGCTGTAAGTACAACTTGCTATCTGTCAACAGTGGACCTCACACTGGTATTGATTGTAAAACACCTTATGAGGTGTGGTCTTGTAAGCCTGCAGATTATTCTTTGTTGAGAGTTTTTGGTTCTACTGTTTATTACCATGTAAGTGAGGGTAAATTAGAACCTAGAGCTAAGAAGGGTGTATTTGTGGGTTTCGGGAGTGGAGTTAAGGGCTATAGAATCTGGTTACCTTTCGGGAGTCGAGTTATACTTAGTAGAAGTGTAATATTTGATGAAAATTATGTGCTTAACCCCAATGTGAAGTCCGTGGTGGTGTCTGTTGGTAGTAATGTTGATAAACAGGTGGAGCTGCAAGTCACTCATGACGATAGTGAATCATATCACCAAGGTGGAGAAGATCAACATGGTGCTACTGAATCTGAATCTTCTAGTCATCAATCTGCCTTATCTGAAGCACATCGAACTAGCATAGCACTTAATAGATATAGAAAAGTTGGTGCGGGACCTCCTAGGAGGTATGGTTTTGAGGATATAGTTGCTTATGCACTGCAGGTTGCTGAGGAGGTGGAGGTAGATACTCATGAGCCATCCACCTACAAAGAAGCTGTCTCAGATAGTGAGTCTGCTCAATGGCTCACTGCTATGGGAGATGAAATGGAGTCTTTGGATAAGAATCAGACTTGGGAGCTAGTCAAACGTCCCAAGGAGAGAAAAATTGTCACCTGCAAATGGGTTTTCAAGAAGAAGGAAGGGACCTCACCTTCTGAGGGGGTCAAGTATAAAGCTCGGGTTGTTGCAAGAGGGTTCACTCAAAGGGAATGGGTTGATTATAATGAGATTTTCTCACCAGTGGTCAGACAGCTATAATTGCACATCAGGATCTTGAACTTGAGCAACTAGATGTGAAAACAGCTTTCCTACATGGAGAGTTGGAAGAAGAGATTTATATGACTCAGCCAGATGGGTTCCAAGTTCCTGATAAAGAAGACTATGTTTGCAGACTGAAGAAGTCCTTGTATGGGCTAAAGCAATCTCCTAGGCAGTGGTATAAAAGGTTTGACAGCTATATGATTGAGTTGGTCTATAATAGGAGTCTGTATGATTGTTGTGTGTATCACAACAAGCTGGATGATGAATCATAGATTTATTTGGTCCTGTATGTAGATGATATGCTCATAGCTGCAAAGTCCAAGTCTGATATTCAGAGGTTGAAGGGTCTTCTCAGTGCTGAGTTTGAGATGAAGGATTTGGGTGCTGCGAAAAAGATTTTAGGGATAGAGATTTATAGGGAAAGAGATCAGAGGAAACTTTTCTTGTCACATAAAGGCTACATTCAGAAGATTTTGTCAAGGTTTGGCATGTCAACATCTAAGCCTATAGATACTCCAAGTGCCTCCAATAATCATTTGTCTGTTGCTTTTGTACCAAGTCTACTGAGGTGAAGAAAGTAGGTACTGCTGATAATCCTGCTGATATGTTCACTAAACCTGTTCCACTGAGTAAGTTTCAATATTGTTTGAACTTGCTCAACGTTCGTGATTGTTAATTGCCTTTTGGGGCAAGTGGCCTTTAGGGGCTAATCTGGTGTCCTTACGGGACATATTTGGTCTGGTTGTCTGTTGAGGCAAATCTGGTTGCAGGGAGAATCTAGGCATTGTGTTCAATGCGTCTGTTATTTGGTTATCTGGTCTGTTGTGAGAGGATTCAAGTCAAGGTGGAGATTTGTAGGAATTTGTGCCTTGAATCTGGTCTGAAGAGGCTTTCGTCGGCTCGCCCGACCGGGCGGGGTCAGCGTCTCAGTAGGAGCTCAAGGAGCAGGCCACCTGATGACATCGGGCGTCGTAGCAAACTACGACTCGGGCGATGGTCGCCCGATTGGGCGCGAGGCGGATTTGGGTTGGTGAGTTACCGCCCGATCGGGCGGTGTGCAGTTTGATGCAGAAACGCGTCTTCCGAATTTGCTTATAAATAGGCTTTTAGCCTAGTTTATTTATTAGACGATTAAGTCATTAATCACATCTGTAATTCTGGTTATCCTTCTCATCAATAATATTATTCTCTCTCTGCCCGTGAATGTAGCCAACACTCCGTTGGTGAACCACGTTAAATATGTGTGTGATTTTCTTTGTTTTGCATTCAATTATTTGTTCTTTCTCACATCTGTCATAACACCATGCAACAACTTAACTTTGTGGATGCATGTCAGTATGTGTAAACGTTTTTGTTTAATCTAATTATCTTGCTCCAGTTGACCAAAAAAAAAAAAAAAAAAGATATAAAGAATACCTGATAAACAATCTGCGACCCTTGGCTATCAAGAACATACACAGTCTTGAACTCATTATCAATGAACGCAAGTTTGGTGTGATCTTTCGAAAAGGATGGAAAAGCTCCCGACATCCTAAATAAATCTACACCTGGTTCTGGAGATTCGACTTCTTCGAGCTTATCACGTAGATCGGCACCATTCTGTTACAAAGTAAGGATGATGTTATTTTAGATCTACAAACGAAAATGATTACGCTTGAAAGTAATAACTTTTTTTTTTTCTTTTTTTTTTCCCATTTTCTGATGAACAAGGAGATAGTAAGCTTGAATAGATCCCTGTTGAAGCTATTATATATAGCGCACAACACATTTTAGTATCCCATATTGATAAAAGAAGAGAGATAAATTCACTTTACAAGGCAAATGGTCTACTCCCCTTATTGTCGTATAATTTTAAGGTGCAACCTCCTTGGACTACTTATGAAGTGAACTCTCTTCTTATGATGTGTGTGATCCAAGTCCCATATTTAACAACCCTATATTAAGTCGTACACAATTTGGCAAGTAACTAATCGATGCCTTGTTGGCCCTGGTGATTCCCAATCATTGCATATAATCTGATGTAAATTAATTCTTTTACATGAATTAAGTGAAATATGAATTTGTCTCATATTGTTTGAGATTAAAATTAGGTACATGTAGTTTGAGATCACCATTTTATTTTAAAGTGTCTTCCAAAGATTTTTTTCCTCTAATTAGAGTTTAAATAAAAAATTATTAGTTAAACAACAACCGAGCAAACTACCTTTAAAACGAATTTCCATGGATACTCTAAAAGTCTAAAACTACTGTATTCTATATTTGATTAATTTTATGATTGAACTTATAATGATTATTCAGAGTTTTTGTACCTTTCAAAAGATCTAGTAGTTGGAGAATTTGATCATATTTAAGACATGTACTTTGGTAGTAAGATCATGGCATTTGAAGTAAGTGGTCAGGTGTTCGAGGCCTTCTATGCAAAGATTTTTATTATTTTCAAAGGGAATGTTACGTAAGCATAGAAATGCCATGTCATATACAAAGTGGTGCCACATCAATATATGAGATGGGATGATAGATGACAGTCTATAATGCTTGTCCACATGTTTTAATAATAAACTAGTTTTTGGGCTGGGCTATGCCCGTATAATTATAATATTCATTTATTAACATATTACATTATAAATATAACACCAAACATTACTTGGTTTGGTGGTTAAGAATTTAGCGTATAAGCTTGTGGTCATGGGATCGAACTTATAAGATGCATTTTCTATTTCTTTTTTTATTGTTGCGTGTTTACATAAAGTAAACACTCTAAGGATAGCGCCACGTGGCGTAGTTCCTGGCTTTGGAACGCCTTTTAATATATTAGTATAGATATAAATGTAGATGTGTGTATCGCAAAGTATTGTACCATAAATGCTAGCTTGAATGTAACTCGGGATCTTCTCAACCCCTTTATAAAAATTATTTATCTATACAAATATATTAAAAAGGCGTTCCTATCAAAGAAACGGTGCCACGTGACACTCTTCTCAAGCTTCTAATACACAATGTTTATAATCTCATTTAAAAATATTAACAATGTGTAGTTACTAGATTTGAACACATGACCTTTGAAAAGAAATGTGAGAGTTTAACCACTAATATCCACTACAATTTCAATGCTTAATGTTTCAAAGTAAAACAATATAAAATCTTATAATTATATGTAATTATAAAGACATAGACAAGCTTTTTGATCTCTAACACTTTTATTAAGTAATAACATTGTCTTACCCTAATTCCATTAAAATTGTTATTTTTATCCCCAATTCCTTATAAGTTTTTTTTAAACAATTTATCATGCCATAACATCCATTTTTCGGCTTTGCACTAGACAGAATATTACGAAAATCTAATAAAATCAATTATGAAATTTTTGAAAATAATATATTTGATAATTGTAACTGACTGGGAAATCGCACGGGGCAAAATAATAGTTGTACTTTCAAAGGTGAAAATATGCTTATGGTCCTCTATACAGGCAATTGAGTTGAAAATTTTGGCAACGAATCACGAACGGATTTCTACTTATCAAAACTTAAGGCTTGTTTGTTGTAGATTTTTTTCAACTTTCAGCATTTTTGAAAACTTAAAACGAAAAACAGGAACCAGAAAAAAGTGGTTTTCACTTTTTAGTTGTCAGTTGTCAAAATCATCATGTTTCTAATAAATTTGGCTATTTTTGTTTTTCATTATAGGACATATATCATATGACTTTTAAATAGAAAAAAAAACTAAAAACCACAGTGATATTGAACGAGCCCTTAGTTTTTTATCTTACGTTTTATTGTTTACTTATGTATCCAATGAACATATTTTCTCATTTGATATGAACTTTATCTTTCCTACAATATGATCGAAATATTCATATATTAGAAAATTAATCACCATAATTATTATTTATTTTGTTATTATTATAAGAAAATTTTATTGATAATTACATAATATATGAAACATTTTTGAAAAAAAAAAAACTATTAAATTTTATAAAACATCTACTCCATCCGTTTCAAAACAAAAAAACACATACGATATTCGAAGTCGAACTTCGACCGTTAATTGCTCTCAATTCATGTCGATAAAAATTAGTATAAGAAAATTGCATTATTATAGTTTTTCTTTTGAAGAGAATTTAATGATATAATTTTCATAATTATTACTTCCTCCGTTTCAAATTAGTCGCCATTCACTTTCCAGTATAGGGAAGTTTCATATTACTTGCTACACTTCCTTTATGGGCAATAAACTCTCTCTATCTCTCTCCTATCACATGGGTCCCTTTTCTTTTTACTCTCTACCTCTCTCTTCTCCAAAAAATTGCCTTTGAATTCGTGAATTGAGAAGTGTAGCAAGTAAAATGAAACGGAGGAAGTATAAGAAAACCATTCTTTTTAGGTTTTCTTTAAGAAGCCGAACGTTAAGACTACTTTTTGTATTTCTTTACAGTAGAATTTCTTCCTTTAAACATCTAAAGTAGGTTTTATTGATTGAGTTAATTTTCCAAAAGCAAATGAATGAGAGATTAGTTCGTACCTAGCAAGAAACCCATATAAAGATTTTGAGTTTTGCCTTTTGGTATAGAGAGCCACAAAAGCAAATCGTGTGTATAAGATTTGATTCTAGATCTTGAGTACCACATCCCAAGATTTTAACCAACTAAACTAATTGACATCCATAGATTTTGAATTTTATTAGAATTACTTCTCAATTTTTATAGTACGTTGAGTTTATGTTATATTTATCAAATTCTCAATTCAGTTATACATGTCATATGACTTTCAACTAACAAATTAATCTTAGCTTTAAAAAGAAAGACGAGTACGTACCTCATCTAAAGATTTAGTATTACAACGATGATAACCAATGCGCTTCTCACCATAGAAGTCGGCTATCACAAAGGGGTTATAGTGATCAGACATACGTTTGGTGTTTTGAGTAATTTGTATGGCTTCTTGTTCTCCAGTACTATCAAAAATCTCAATGTGTCGATACTGATCAACATCACGTTTGCGGTTTGACATGGCTGAAATCTGATGACTCACGGATAGTTGCCACTACAACCGTGTTGTCGTCGATGGCTGCTGGTGTTACAGCATCAATGTCATCGGGGGTGACACGAGTGATGTCCGATGTCAAACCGCCGTCGCTGATATCGGCTCGAAACACACTCCAATGAGCACCGTCTTTCTTGTGGAAAAATAGGACTTCTTCACTCCCCCATGTCGGCCAGCTACCATCTTCGACAACCATCTCGCGGTCATAGGGCTCCTCTACATTCATCACAAAAATGTTAGTATTTAGGTAGTCAATCTCGCCATCCCAACCACCCGGCTTTCCTTCAAGGATGCCATTGCTATCATTGTTCCGCAAGGTGACACTTCAGCCTGCAGGGCTTAAATCAGCATGTCCTGTTCATGTAAAAAAGGTAAATGTGAATAATCATGGCGTTTTGTATATGTATAGTAGTTTTTGGCCTCGACTTAGCTTGGCGTAAAGAATACATAAGAAAATGTTTTTTAATAAACAAATTATTTTGAATATTTTGATTTAGATCTTCATACTTATCTCAAAATCTTAGCAAAATCAGTTTATCATCAACTACTAATATAAGAATAAGATTATCTGAAGTTTTCCAATAAAGGAAGATAATTTAATTCCCAAAAAATCTTATAAATCATTTCGTGGAACCTTTTTTAAGGGGATAGAGAGTTATACATGTCATATTTGGTGTATTTAATTATTTCCTAACAACATCAATAAATAATAGATATAAATAAAATATTTCTCGATGGATTAGATCTTGTTTAGATCCTTTTTTATGTGTGTGAACATATTCTAGCAGGTGTGAGTCGTAGACAACGATAACATCAAGTGAAACAAAATGATAAAGAATAGAGAAAGTATACATTTTTTTTGGTGCGAAGGAGAGAACAAGGATCACAAAACAAAATCTAGAGAAACAATACATGCTCTTTAGTGTTTACAAAATTTATCATTTGATTACTTCCTAGTTTGATGCGATCTCTTTTGATGTGATGTTTAAATTCAATATATTACTTGAGTTAGAAATAGTTGCACCATTTGCATAGTGTTTATTATTCACATCTTCACTTTGATTGTCTTTCATGATTTTACATTTTAGGAAAAACATAGTCATATGGGATCTTGTTAACTTTTTATCAATGTAAAAATTTTTAATATCAACTTTATAAAATATTTACTTATTAATAATTAAAGATATTAAATTCGTATTCATGCATCGACAAGCGCGAAAACACGGTGAAATGGTGCAACTATTTCTAAACAAAGGAAATATACCATAACGGTAAGTTTGGAAATAAATAAATCTTAGTTTCATGGAAAGAAAAAAAATTTACATACGTTGAAAACAAAGTACGGTAGAAGATAAATTGGAGAG
>CANSNZ010001298.1:0-154046 GCA_947646795.1 Beta lomatogona
TACAAGCTATCTAATCGAGGAAAATATAAATATATACACAAGGTAGTTAGAGAGAACTAACAACCTATAACAACCTATAACTTCCTAACTAACTGAGCTGCCACATCATCAATTACATCATTAGTCTCCAATAAACAGTTCATTCATTCATTCATTGCCACAAGAAAGTACTAATGCAATATGGCTTGCCACTTTGAATCACTAATGAAGCATTAAAACTGAATTTGAGACTATTCAAAATTCACATACCACATTTTAACCATATACTAATACTCCTTGAGTTTGTTATTAGCTTTTCCACTTAAACTTTGACACTATTCACATACCACATTCTACTAATATATATATATATAAACAGATATTATTATGTAACATGTCATTGAATTTATCTCAATGTATAATTTCAAGATATCAAACTCCCATCAAGTTTAATAATAGATAATTGAAGATATTAATAGTCAAGATGTATGTTGGCATACGTGAAAGTCAAAGTGAGGAAGAAGTAGCTTGAAAATATACCGGATTTCATGGGTGGTCTTCCAGACCGACATCGCCTTGGATAAGGCCGTTTAGGACCAGAAAGAACTGGCCTAAAGAGGTCATTATCTTTATCTGGATTACCCAAATCATTATAAGGAGCGTAATCATAAACCATCTCATGTAGCTTTCTTTGTCCTTTCCCATTTCCACGGCGACTGAGCAAGTCCTCCGTCCGCAGATCTTTGATGCCGGGTGGTGTTTGTGATGGTAAGTACGTCTTCACAGAGAAAAATGCAACACTACATCAGATATGTTATCTTGTCTTGACAACCGTACCAATTAAACAAAAACACAGAATGACAGTTTACATGGTTTCTGAAGATAATTCTGCTTTCAGGATTGTCTTTACTAGAGTGGATCCATGAATTCGCAGGGAAGTGAAAAGGCTCATCATCGAGTCCATGAAGAACAACCTCAACCAAGTAAAATTCCTTATTGTACTTATTAGTGATGAGAATAGCTCCAGGATTTCCAAAGTTCGAAGGAACTATAAAATTGGCAACATACTCATCAATGTACGAGTGTTCTGATGAGCTGGGTGGACATCCATTCACATAAGCCTCTACACACTTTCCTGCGTTGGTATCTGCAGTACAGGAGCCCATCAAAATGTATTACGACCACCAAATATAGAAGTTGTGTAGGAAAACATGTATTAGTTAGAAGGAAAAGTACATGAAGAAGATACAAATCTAGTATAAGTATGCTTAACCTATATAGCACTTGCAAAGGGCTTGATCGAATGATTGCCGTCCAACTCAGCTAATGTTTCTGTTCTCCCTTTTCTACTATACACTATCTCTGTTTTTTTTCACTTGCAACTCTCCTTTTTAAAGGTCAAACTTGAGCTTTTGTGTCGCTCAAAATATACGAAAAAACGTAATTACATTGAGATCTTTTTAGATTCGTATATATTCAAAATATCAAAATTTCACAACAAAGTAATATTCAGGCAAACCCCTACTAGGCACCCCCGTTCCCACCCCTGACTCTTTAAGTATATGCAACACCACATGAAATTCATCCAAAATTGTTTCCTTTGTGTAATTATGAGCTAAGTTTGACCCAGAAAGAAAAGAAATTGATCATTTTCCCCCTCCCCTTTTAGTGTTGTAAAATAGTGATTGATTAGTGAGCAACAAATCATATATCATCCAAGTTGCACACCACTAAGCATGAACACTGATCATATCTCTACTTCTTTTCTTTCTTAATCTGTTTTGTTTTGAGAGGATCACATAGAGTCAAATAATTCTATCATCTTGTATAGACAAAGTTGTGGCAAAAGTCAAGATCATCTTGAGGTGTTCAAGATCAACCCATAACTCAAATTCAGCCATTATTATCATTTGAACAATGATAGAGCGATCTTAAAAGTTGACAACCCTCACGAGAGAGATAGAGAGAAAACATAATATATACAATAGATTTGACGACATTTTTACTCTCTGAAATATCAAATTTAATATCGCTTTCTTTATCTCTCTCATGAGAATTACCAACTCATAACGTCATCCAAACATTTTTTTCATCAATTTCCATTATTAATTGTCATTAATGGTCTTAAGGGAGGAACAAACAGTGGCGGAGCCACTAAGTCTAAGGGGTAGCAGATGCTACCCCTGTATTTTAAAAAAAAAAAAATTAGTTCTCTTTGAAAATAGAAATAGAGAAGAGAGAGAGAAAGAGCAAAGAAAAATAAACTATTGTTTTTAAATTCTCCAAAAGTAAATAAAATTTTCATCTTCTTCTTTCCTTCTTCCTGGTTCATTAATTGTTTTTTTTTTTTTTTTGTAATATACTTCATTCATTACTAAGGAGTAACATTACACCTACAAATTGCCAAAAAAACATCACTTATAAATTGATTGTCACCATGAATGAAGTACCCAAAGAAGAATGAAGACATTATACGAGCTACCATCTTCCATGTCAATTATTCAGAAATTAGGACTTAATGTGATAATTTCTCCACTGAATAACCAGAGGGTGGGTAAAATTTGGAGATGTTGACCATGAACCACTACGAAAACGAGAGTGATGAACTGGGTCTGGGCGTGAACCACCACCAAAATTGGAGAATAAAAACATGGAATTAGAAAGTTGTAGTCTTGTAGGTTTGAGGTAATTGAGAAGACAAGGAGGCATTAGAATTTAGAAAGTTGAAGGCTTGGGATAATGCTAATAAGAAGCATTGAGAAAAGTCTGAGGCTGAAAATATTTAATTATTTATCTTCTCTTTCGCCCAATGCTAATAAGAAGCAATTAGAATTTGGATAGTTGACATTCTTTCATTTTTGGGCCTATTGCTCCATTAAGTTGAGGTACGTATAAGGTTGGGCTTTCCATCTTTTCTAATGTTGAATTACAATGGCAATAACAAAATTCTAGTTGAAATTTATTAAAGAATTATTTTTACGTATATTACGTGCGTAATCGGTATATTTTAGAGTTATGATGAGATTAGAAGAGAACTATTTTAAAAATAACATAAAATGAAAGTGGACAAAGTTTTAATCCAAATTTTACTCCAATTCAATCGAACCAACAAACTTTTTCCTCCATCAAGTAGTATTCCTTTTCAAACTCAAGAAGATGAATTAGAATTTGGAAAACTCAACATGAACAACTACTTTTTAGGTTGTATTTGAATTTTATAACTTTCCAAATATAATATAGTTTGTGAAGATTTTTTCTTATATTTGATACGTAGTTATCGATATTCTGTTACTATCAGCTCCAAATCACGGATCGCCCCAGGAACAAAGATCAATAGATGGGCATGGGTTGAAACCTAAACTATTTTCAAAACCCCACCAGACAAATACCGACTCACCCACAAAAAGAAATCAGAGTATTGATTAAAATATAGCATAACCCAAAAATACATGAAAAAAATCTCACTTTTTCAAAAAAAAAAAAAAAAAAGACAAAAAGAAGAAAAATGCCCACAAACAACATGAAAGAGTTAGGCTTTGTTTTTGTTCTTAATCTATATAGATTTGTCTAATCTGACTGAACTTTGACTTTATTTTACGCTAACTTATTTAAAGAAAAAACCTTTATCACGTAGAATCTTCTTACATCCTTGGATCTAATTTTCATAATTTTATTCTAGTACGTTATTATATATGTTTGGTATTACAGTGCAGTGTTTAATCTAATCTAACAAAACAAATAGTGAAGAAGACATAATCTTAATCACAAAATTTCTTACCTATTGCAATTTAACTCGAAATCGTGGATGTCATCCCTAGCTTAGTTAGTAAAATCTTCAGGATAGTCTTGGGGATCAAATCCTATCTGTCATTCTTTTATTCGCTCATCTACCCAACTAATAAGAAAGAGAATAAATTACCAGGATCAATCTGGTCACTAATAAGCTGGAGGAAAATCCCTTGACCAATACTATTAATAAAGTTAACCCACTGATCTTCAACTTTATCAACTAATCTTTGTCGAATCTTTTTCTTAATGACAACAATTGCTTTCACTTGAATCCCACTTCCAGAAGATTCCAACAAAGTACCACTTCCATTATCTTTGACCTCCATTGTTGAAGTTGCACTAGATTCCACTGTTCTGTCACCACTGCTGATCACTGCCCTCACCCTCATTCCACGTGTCATCATCTGGGTCCTCTTTCTTCCTTCGCCGGAGATTCCAACTCCGGGAATCTCCAGTGAGTTAATGGGTCATTGAGATATGATGACTTGATTGTTGGGGTTAACCTTGATGTTAGCATGTTTACAGTTGATGGAGGAGAGAGAAAGTGAAGAAGTTATGAAAATGAAGAGAGTGAACATGAACACTAGTTTAGATTATTAATACAGATGCAAAGATTATTATAACTTGTACTTCCTATGCTTTTTTTAATTGCTATATTAGTTTTTCACAATTTTCGAGACACAGTTAATATTTTTAATTGTATGTAATAAAAAATTATATTCTTCCCCATTTTAAAATAAGTAAAACACTCCTTTTATAAAACTCTCCATATAAAAGAAATAAACATTGCACATTTGCACTTATTGCTACATTAGTTTTTTACAATTTTTTTATTGTAAAAAAAATTTTTGAGAGCATACTTCCTCTAATTTTTTTATTGCTACATTAGTTTTTTACAATTTTTGAGATATAACTTTAAACATTAATATTTTTAATTATATGCAATAAAAAATTATATTATTTTTCATTTTAAAATAAGTGAAATATTTCTGTTACAAAACTCCCATATAAAAGAAATAAACATTGCACTTATTTCAAAACGCGTAAAATATTAAAAAAGTCTGCGTCGATATAAATCAAAAAGGCGCATTGGATTATATTTTTCTAACGTAGATAAATTTAAAGTGAGTCGAAATGTAGCGATTAGAAAAAGTCGGGTAGAGTAATTTTTTTTATTTGTTGAAAAGTCTTTGTATTGTTTCATGATTCATGGTTACAATTAAATAATGTTTAAGGAAAAGGACAAAGTATCAATTTTGTCATTGTCATAATGTATAAGCTGACATAATAGTAGCAATCAATCTTGCGTGGGCCAGGTTCGCATTAAAAATAGTGTGGACCAGGGGCTAGACACGTTCCCATTACTAGTCATTCCGCGTTGAAAAATCGCTCGATTTTCTCTATCTGATAAGATTCTCTTTCTAAAATTTTAACAAAAGCGGTTGTTGAAACAAGCATCTGTTATATCGTTTTAAAACAGCTTTATATCGTGTCAAAATACGTTATCATATCAAACATTATAACGATCGATTATGATAATTTTTGTGTAATATACAAATAAACTACGTTTATAACGTTTTAAAATCTATTTATATCGTGTCAAAACCTTTTTATATCATGCAACATTATCATGTCAAAATACACGACAAAACACAATCATGTCAAAATACGTTATATCGTTTCAAAATACATTATATCATGTCAATATACACTATAACATGCAACACTATCTTGCCAAAAAACTCGGCAAAACATTATCGTTTTAAAATCTATTATATCAGTTTTAAAGTACTTATATCGTTTCAAAATCCGTTATAACATGTAACACTATCATGCCAAAAAACTTCGACAAAACACTATCATTTTAAAATACATTATATCATTTTAAAATACACTATATCATGTTAATATACACTATAACATGCAACACTATCATGCCAAAAAACTCAGCAAACATTATCGTTTTAAAATACGTTTATATCGTTTTAAAGTACACTATATCATTTCAAAATACATTATATTGTTTCAAAAATACACTATCGGGAGAGTGAAGTTATCGAGATGAGAGAGAAGTTATCGGGGAGAGAAAAGAGGGGAAGGCCGAACGCGGCAAAAACGGAAAGTTATGTCATTAAAGCTCGCGTGAGATGGATAAGGTGCGCGCTAAGTTAGTGTGCGGGGTCCATATTGGTTTTTTATAATAGTAATACGAGGGTTCCCAACATTTTCTCCATGACTTTAATGTGGTTGATTGACAAGGCCTTTCCTATATAATAATCAATCAATCAATATATATATATATATATATATATATATATATATATATATATATATATATATATATATATATATATATAAAGGAGGAAGCTTTTCGGGTGCGTAGAAGGCTCCTAAGATTTCGAGCTCATAGAACGTCCCGCGTATGATTGCCATGTCATTAAATTTTATTTTTATTTTTGCAAAAATAGAGTTCTATATAGATTTAAATACATATAAGGAATTCTAGATAAGTTAAAATTAGAGTTTGGTTTTGAATGAGCAACCTAAATAATTATATTATGTAAATTGTGTATAACTTTTGCTACGTAATTAGAATATTATAATTTTTGTTCAGTTGAATAGTGCTTGAAATATCTTCCGAAATAAGATCCACTTCCAATATAATTCTACAACTATGAAATAGTGAGCGCGCGTAGGATTGTCGTGTCATTAATTTTTATTTTAACTTTTGCTGCATGTTGGCCTGAAGCAACCCAAATAATTATAGCTAGTATTCCAGTCAAATCCTCCTTGGACTCGAGTTTAGGCCACCAAGGCTCGTCCTTCTTATCAGCATGACCTTTGTTCTTGATCTCGAACCACCATTCTTGGAGGCTGGAGCTCAACATCCGAGGTGATGGCACTAGAGTCGGAGTAGAAGTGTGAAACATAGGATTCAACCCATTCCCTGATGGCAGACCATATGAGAAGCCCATCAGCGGCATATGGGTAGTCTTCAATCACAAGTTTTTACTCCACAGGGTGCTGTAGGATCCTCCTCTGCCATTCCCCTGTAAATTGAGTTAGTTATCATTAATACACCACTCTTTTTGCCTTTAAGATTAAGCGGGTTGTTAGATTATGTAGCACGGAAACAGATGGAATTTAGAAAAAGGGAAACCTCATGTTTTAGGCGGTGGCGGAGGCGGGATTACCGAAGTGGGGGGGACAAAATTCGGACGTCGGGTATTCGAAAAAAAAATTTAGAAAAAAACACTACTAACGCAAATTGTTTAATCTTAATGTTATGTAGTATTTCTTGAAATCGTAGTATTTTTTTAAAATCTTCCTAAACTACCCTTACAAATCTTCTGCATCCCCCGCACTCTCTCACTCTCTCACTCCCTAACACTCTCTCACTCTCTCACTCTCACTCCTCGCTCCCACCATAGCCACCACCACCAAAGCCACCACCACCCCCAAAGCCACCACCACCACCACTTGCCACCACCACCGCACGGCAACCACCACCACCCGGGCGAGGAAGGCCGTCTGGCGACCACCGGGCGAGGACAGAAGAAGACACCGACGCCGACCACCACCACAACACGCCGGAAAAAGAATGGGCCCAAGGAAGAAGGGAAAGGAAATCGGGGGAATCTTCAAATCGGGTTAGTTTTGTAGTTATTTGTGGTCAAAACCAACGTAGGCTTGCCGGAAAATTGCCCCACTCGTCGCCCAGGAAAAACGAGGCAAAAAAATTTTTTTTTTTTTTCGTAAATGCGGGGGCAACGGATAAGAAATCCGTTACCACCACACGGTGGTAACGGACATCTTTCCGTTACCACTTGCGAGGTAACGTAGATCGGGCCGTTACCTCTGCGGTGAGTAACGGTAAAGATGTTCGTTACCGCTGCGGTGGCTAACGGAATTTCCGTCCGTTTTCCGCATTGAAAAAAAAAAAATTTTGTTCTTTGTGTTTTCCGGCGAGGGAGGGGATTATGGGTTTTTTTTTTCTTTTTTTAATTTATGTTTATGTTTTATTAATTTCTGTTTTTTTATAATTATATTTATATGTTTATTTTAAATAATTTATGTTTGTTCGTAATTTATGTATTAATAATTTCTGTTTGAATTAAAAATAATAATTTGTGTTTATTTGGGCTTTTATAATTAATGTCAATAGTTATTTGAATATATTAATTTAATTGGAATAGTTAATATGTTAATTTGTGTGATAATATGGTAATTAGGTTTTATTATTATTATGTTCATTTGTGTGATAATATGGTAATTTGTGTGATAATATGGTAGTATTATTTAATTTATTTGATTTACTTTATTTAATGTTTAATAGCATGTGATAATAGTATTATTTAATTTTAATAGTTATTATATAATAAGTTAATATATTGATTTGAGCATGTTATTATATTATTAAAATATTTCAATGATATTAGCATGTTATTATTTTATATTAGTAGCATATTACGATTATTTATTGTAATGATATTAGCATGTTAATTTGTTTTTATTAACATGTTAATTTATGTAGGGTATTTGTTTTTATTAGCATGTTTACTAAAGATATTAGCAAGTTAATATGATTTATTGTTGTAATTTTAGTTAATTAATTATTAGAAAGTGAATAGTTATATAATAATGCCCTAATTTACTTACTTTGCGCATGTTAATATATTTTAATAATATTATGTTAACACCATCACCAATGTTAATGCATCTTAGTATTAGTTTTCCTTATAATTTTAGTTAAGTAATTATTAGAGTGTCGATGGTTATAGATTAGTAGTAATTACAATATAATAATGTAGACATTAAATAAATAATAAATAATTAACATAATGTATTATTAGGGTCTTGATGGTCTGAGGGATCGACGCCACGACACACTAGATCTCGTGGTGTTGATGCATCTAGTAGGAGGCGGGGGCGATGCTCGAGGCTAGCCGGGATGCCTATTCCGAGGACGCGCCGATAGTCTTTGGATGGGATATTGGGGACGGCGGGAGTTAGATCATGCTATGAGAGATGACGATGGAGGCGATGTGGGTGAAGCCGCCTCCCATGTGCCTGTGAGGAAGGGTAGTAGAGGGAGGTTTGTTTCGGGGTCGAGTTCGGATCTAGTAGGTATGTCGGCGGGGCTAGAGGCTGCTAGGGATACTTCGTGGTTAGTTCCGAGGCGATGCCTGGGGGCCCACTTGACGGTACCCCGATTCCTAGTTGGCGGGGGCACGTCGGCTCCCGTATATACCACGATACGGCTGCTAGGGATGTTATCTTTGTGCCATAACCGCTCCGATGCATTTGATCCGTTCTTGACTTGGGGTTTCGGCGGCGATCGTTGCGGCGCTTGGATAGATCTTGTATTGCCCGGCTACCGGGGGATTATGTTTGGGCACCTTGACTTTCCATTACTTACGGCGTTTGTAGAGCGTTGGCGGCCGAGCACGAACACGTTTCACATGCCTTTTGGAGAGATGACGATCATGTTACATGACGTTTGGCGGATCCTACGTGTTCCTATTGAGGGTCGGGTTGTTAGTGGTGTTTTTGCCGACTCTGAGTTGTATGTACGGTTTGAGGAGCTCCTCGGCTTGACTCGTGAGGAGTTATTATGTGAGGACTCACGGAGTGCGGAGGAGCGGTGGCGTTACGGTTCGGAAGATTTTCGATCCTTTGCATGGATCGGGGCCGTCGGCGGCGTGCGGGTTCGCGCATGGTTCCTCCGACACTTGGGTGTACCCTCTTCCGCGATAAGAGTGGTTCACGCCTCATGCCCCCGAGAACATAGCGAAGTTTGGATGACCTTGATTCGGTTCATACTTACTCGTGGGGCTCATTTTGCTTTGGCGTACCTATATCGTCGGCTAGGGGTTGCGTCTAGAGCGGATAGCAAACGAGGTTGCCGGGTGTCGACGCTCCTCCGGTCTTTGGATATACGAGTACTTCCCGTGTTTCCGAGCCACGGCGGAGGGCTGGCCTTCGGTGATCATGATCCTCGGGCACGGAAGTGGGATTATCACATCGTCGGCAAGGATTTCGTCCGATTTGGAGTCCGTTCGTAGACGCTTGGACAACCTTCGGGTTCGGAGGTACGAATATTTGATGCATTACTAAAATATATATTATTATGTTCTCATATATTACTACTACGTTAGTAACATGAAATTATTACATTTATCCGTTTTCGGGTCGTTGGACGCCGTATGGGGATGACCGGGTTGCCGTGATTCCGAGGACATTGTATGTCGGTTTCATACGTTATCGAGGTATCATTGAGCCGTACAACCCGGATCGTGTGCTGCGACGGTTGGGTTTTGTTCGAGGTCATTCCTACCCCTCCTATTCGGCTGATTTCGCATACGGGCCGAGCAACCCGAAGAGGTATACGGTTCAATTCTCGGTCTCGATGGCTGAGTCTGCATGGCGGCGGTTCACGCCATATCTTTGGGGGTCTCAACGTATCACGGTTGAGACGGGTTACTCGTCGCGGAGAGTGTTCGAGGGAGTACATGGATTGGTTTTGTACATATTCCCATCCTACCCTCATTCTTTAGATAGGACGCATATTCCCAGGGCCAACACTTCAAACACCCACTATGTACGCAATATAATCATTTATTTGTTTACTATTTTATATGTTATATTATTGATACATAACATAACATAACTAGCCGACTTTTTTGCGGTGGATGGCCCGACATTTTGACGCCACGAGGGCGTTGACGGAGGATCGGCACAATGACCGGCGACCCAACACTTCTTTGGCATATGAGATGTTGGCCGACCTCGCTCGGGATTGGGATCTTTGCATTGCGTCTAGATCGGGCACGGGACGGCTGGCGAGGCCGAGCATCATCATGACATGTAGTCATTGCATTTCGGTGTTCTCATTCCATTAGTTATGTATGGGTGTATTATGTAGTTACATTTTTTGATGATATTACTTTGGGTGTATTATGTAGTTACATTTTTTGATGATATTACTTTGTTAGGTATATATGACTTTGGTTTTTATGATGATATTTATTATTTCAATTTGAATCCTTGCAACCTATTGTTTCAATTTGAATCATTGCAACATATTATTTCAATTTGAATCATTGCAACTTATTATGATCCAACATTATAAATTAATATCATATCAAATACTACTTATTGGCTCAAATTCAATTATCAAATAGTATTAATAATTACAAATGCATTTATCAAATACATTACATAAAATATTACAATGAATAGATCGCACTATGTACTATATACTAAGAAAGAGAGTAACTCGTCCCATAAAGCGCGTCGCACACCATACAACAGATCCCGACCATCGACACTATCTTCATGCATGTTATGCCACTAAGTTATGAATAGGTGGTACCGGTGATCCGGGAAGTAACTCCGAGTCTAATATAATCTTTGAAAGGTACCAAGATGTGCAATTACGAGTTCGTTAGTTGGACCCACCGTGTATTCGAAGCACGCCAAGGAAGGACAGTGATACACGGATATAGTTGTCCCTGCGGGTCAAATCCAACTAAAATGGCTGCGGCATTGAACATCTGCGCAATAGGAAACAAGTCTTGCGAAGTAACCATCCAATGAGCCTCGGATCTTTGTCCCCCCATTCCAAATAATGCGCCTTATTCTTTGCGTCTATCCCATCATAATAAATACGTGTGTAAACATCCCGATGAGCAGCAATCTCATTTGCCATATTTTGGCGGATAAAACCCCAATGGTCTTCACTCCCTAAAAAACAATCTGCAACGGTTCAAAATCCACGATTCCGTCCGTTTGGACATTAGTCCATCTAGTAATGAATGGGCGAAGAATCCCGGGAATCCTACGGTAAAATGGAAATCCACTAACACCATCTTGTCCATCCACGCTTTCCCGACCTACAACAATCAAATTAATTAACATAAAATTTATCGGTACGTATCAAATAAATGTTATCAATAATCAATACATACAATTAACAAACATATTACCTGTAGAAGTTGACAAGCTCATAAGCGAACTCGAAGATGCGCTTCTCTTTGAAGACGAGCCGGATGTGTGCTCAAACCACTCTTCTTTCGTTTTGTACTTGGGTGATTCTTTCGGCGTGGTCTCCCTTTGGGGTTCTCGACAATATCGGGCTCAAAAGTCGAATCGCCCGGATTACGCAGATGTTCCTCTAGAACCGGGTAGCGCTCCGCAATACGGCGGGATCACTACTTTGAACCTGCTCAACCAACTCTAAGAAGTGCGAGAATCTTGTCTTTGCCTCGAGATACAAACATAGGGTTGTTGACACCATCACCAATGATCAAAGTAGTCCAATAAGGATGTAAGTCGTGCCGGTACGGACTCTCGTTCGCCTCCGATCGTCTCCGTATGGCGCATGCACAGGGGATTACATGTGTGGTTCTCAACGAGCAACCGCAACGCTGATATACCTCGTAGCCTAACTCCCGCATACGATTTTCCTCATGCGGTAACAGTTCTAAACAGTAATGCGAGACTCGACCATTTAATTGATACAATGCCCGAGTCTTGTATAATATTCCGTCCCGACGCCGACTTTCCTCCAAATCATTCTCAACCTTCTTCACACGATTTTCTATCTCACTTTGTGAGCAATAGAAAAGATGGAGTCCAAGGCAGTTGTGCTACTAAAAACCCAAGACTTCGGTGCGAGTGTGCACTTTCAACTCGGCTAGTGCACGTGTTCCCAAGGTGAAGTACATTGTCCGTCCATGCCCGCACAAACTTCTCTTTGTACCAAGCCAAGTTGTTTCAACGTATTGGATTATTTTAGGCCACTTTCTGTACACATCTCTCATATTATCAACCTCGGCCTCATAACTCCTCTCGTCGGTCGCGTTGACTATCCGATACCAAGTTCGGCTCACGAATCTCGGACCCGCATCGGTGTTGCCCATGATGTTACTCACTCTAGCCTGCACGTCTTTGTTGATATGCCATCTACATAGCAAATGTGCGAGTTAGGAAACACTTCCCGGATCGCTTTCATAAGGCCCGAATCACGGTCGGTAATGAGTGTAACGGGGACAACATTCACTCCGATAAGCAACCTAAACTTGTCCAACACCCGATTATAACTATCAGTTGTTTCGTTGGCCATCGAGCATACCCGACCATAAAATTCTTGTTGCACGGCGTCATCCCAATGAGCTCTAGAAAAGGCATGTTATATTTGTTGGTTTTATATGTTGCATCCATACCAACAACAAGTGGATAAGTTCGGAGGATATTTGCCGAACGAGGGTGCACCATGAATCTTTGCAGTCATTGCATTTGTCTCCTCGTCTTGCCTAATCCGGTGAAGGTAGTCGCTCTCTCGAGCAAGGTGAAGGAAGTGTTGCATCACGTCTCTACCATCCATTGCTTCCCTTCTATCCTTTTCCTTCGGGTTGTACAAGTGTCTCATATTTGGATGATCATCGGGAAATTTTTCATTCACGGCTTTCATTATACTAGCGGGCTTAACGTGCGACTTTATCATATCGCGGCGAATACCTTTGCCGCCGGGACTAAGGCCGCTGATGGGTCGATGGCCCTCGGGGTAATGAATGAACTCATGATTGTGCATGCCCCTAATCCCCCGTTACGCTTTGATCACCCATCCGGTTCGATCTGGGTACTCCAAATACTCGACCTTAACTCCCGCTCTGACCACGAGGCTTTTGTCTTTGTAGCTACCCGGTATGCTACACTAAGATCTCTACCTTCACCCCTATATGGTGCGCCCGGTTACATTTCATATATACATATTCTCGTCCACTAGGATCGTGTTTATGATTTGACATAATAATCATCACAAAGCCGATTTCATTTGCCCTTTTCTTAACCCAATCTTGTAGTTCCTTTTTCTCGGCCCGTAGTGTTTCATTATAAAACATGTGATTATAATCTATATAATCACCCCCAAAGTCCGGCAAATAAGCCTATAATGTTTAGCATTTTTCAATTAGACAACATATAATCAATAATATTATTCACATATTTGAAAACAATATCAAAAAATATTAACTAAATATTCGTTAACAAAATTAACATAAACGGATGTACTATTATTCGCTAATTACAAAATCAATACTAATTATGACGGAAAATCAAATATTAACTAAATGGAACATATTAACTATTAACATTTAATTAATATATTCAAATTAACTATTCACATAAATTATAAAAACCCCAAATAAACACAAATTATTATTTTTAATTCAAACAGAAATTATTAATAAATAAATAAATAAATTAGGAACAAATATAAAATATTTTAAATAAACATAAATATATAATTATTAAAAAACATAAATTACTACAAACATAAACAAAACATAAATTTTAAAAAAAGAAAAATAAAAAAAAAACCCAAACTCCTCTCCCCAACCCCTGCTTTGAAAACACGAGGCTAAAAAAGATATTTTTTTTTTTCGAAAATGCGGGGCAACGGATAGGAAATCCGTTACCACCGCCTCCGGTAACGGATCACTTTTCCGTTACCACCACGGAGGTAGCGGATCGGATCTACGTTACCTCGTGGTGGCACCGAAAAGTGATCCGTTACCATGGTAACGGATCACTTTTCCGTTGCTTCCCCGGAGGCAACGGATTTTTGGTCCGTTGGTTACGTGGAAGCAACGTGTTTTACATCCGTTTCTTCCCTTTGGGGTAACGGATTTTCGATCCGTTACCCCTGCTCCGGTGGCCAAAAAAATTTTCCGGCAACTTAAAAAAAAAAAAAAACCAACTTACCACATTTCGTTCCGGCGGCGTTGACGGTCCTTCATCGGACATTTTGCGTCGGTGGTGCTCCGGTGGTGGTGCTCCGGTGGTGGGTGGTGGTCGGCCGGCGGTGGTGTTAGTGCTTGATGGTAGAGAGAGAGAGCTTAAGTTTGGTGAGAGTGGAGAGGGTAAAGTGAGGTGAAAGGGGAGGGGCATGGGGGGTATATAATGAAAAAAATACGGACGATTTCAAGTAAATACGGACGGTAAATAGCGGTCGGTTCTCAAAGTGGGGGGGACAAAATTCGGACGTCGGGTATTCGAAAAAAAAATTTAGAAAAAAAACACTACAACACAAATTGTTTAATACTTAATGTTTTACATTCAAAATACTTATAGTTTTATAATCCAAGAGAAATTAAAAAAATTACTATAAACTAGAAATGAAAATTACAAATTCGGCCTCGGATCTTCATATTTTGAAAGCGAACAATGATTTTTTTATCCGAAACTTATAAGAACACATCATTCTCAATAAAAGTTACCAAACGACCCTTAGCCTTGGACTTGTATCTCTAGCGGCTAGCCCCTTGAGGTTACCTAATAGATAACCCGGTAATAGGTCCTCCCAATAGTCGCGACCGACATTATTACGGCTAAGATGTTTACCAAACAACCCTTAGCCTTGGACTTGTATCTCTAGCAGCTAGCCCCTTGAGGTTACCTAATAGATAACCTGGTAATAGGTCCTCCCAATAGTCGCAGCCGACATTACGGCTAAGATGTACCAAATTATGGAAAAGCGGTATGCCATCGCTATCTAAATCCCTAAGCAAGTTCAACATAGAAGCACCACATAACAATCTAAGAGACCTAACACAAGAAATCCCTTGAATTAATCCTAGTACCTCGCCACGATCGGCATAGAAAAATTGCTTTTCTACCTCAATCGTCACATCTTGTAAATTAGTTGGAATTGTAACAAAGTCATAAAACGCTAAATAGCCCTTAACATCAAATTGCACTAACTTAGGGGCATCAATCGGAAACTTGCAATTATTTGACAAGTCGTCGATCATTTCTAAACTCAAACACTTGAGATTAATGGCGAGATATATCAACAATGTGGTTCTCCTCACTCACATTCAGATACAAATGTAAATCTTCCAACAAAGGGCAAGACTTAAAAAGAGCACCCATCAAAGAATAATGTGAATCACGGAGAGAAAGGTGAAGTTTCTTCAGATTAGGAAGATTAATCAATAAACTTCACAAGTATCACACATTCACAACTCACAAGTATCATAACCAAACAATGATAAATCATAAATATTACCCAAAAAGAATGAAATTAAAACTTAGGGAGTTAGGGTTTAGAAAAAATTAACTCACTGCCACTAGTGAGTGCCTGAGTGGTGACTGGATTGGGCGTCGGCGACTGGCTTCGGCTCCGGCTCCGGCTTCGTCGTTCCTCACTTTCTTTCCTTCCTTCGAAGTTTGTCGTCCTCCTTCTTTCGAAGTTCGTTGCCCACTCATCCTCCTTCCTTCGAAGTTCGTTCCTCGCTCCTTGATCACAACCTTTGAAATGGCGCCCGTGGCTTCAGACTCATATAATGAAGAGATGAAACGAAATTGGAAGAGTAGGAGTAATCGAAATTCGAAAACATGAAAATTGGACGAAAATGGTGATGAAGATGTGAACAATGATCGAAATTTTATGCATCGATTGCTGAACGGATTTGAATTTACGGCCATGAAAGCTTGATGAGCTAACCTAAGCTTCCTAAAACCTCTCATTTTAAATCTTCAATTCGACGTTTTTCCAGAAAGTAAATTGAGTTTGAAGAATGAAAAGGTTTGAGTTTGGTGGAATGGGGGTTTCAAACTTTCTCTCCTTCCTTGGTTCCTCAAATTCTCTCTCTTCCCGTTCCACTCTTTAGTTTCACGCGTCCTCCCAACTCCCAAGCCCAGCATCCTTCCTTCTTCTTTTTTTTTTTTTTTTTTGTTTTTTCGTTTTTTTTTTAAAAAGCGTGAAATTATTTTTTAAAAGTGGGGGGGACATCTGTCCCCATGTCCCCCCTGCTGGCTCCGCCCTTGGTTCTAGGTGTTTCCAGGTTTCATTAGCACAGTCCCAGAGGTTTTCGCGCTTCATAATTTTAATCCTAGGTTGTTAGCGGTCATGGAATCAAACTAGGGTATCCTCGGTAGCTTGTGGCAAGAGTGGGGAATTATGTTATGGTTGTTACAATTTAAGTCCCATACTACTAAGGGTGTCAAAACGGGTTCTCAAACGGGTTTAGGTATACCCACGGTGAACCAGGTCGGACCCGGACAGTCGGGATTCGATTGTCGGTGCCCCGGGTCATGATTGGTCGGGTTTTGTTCAACTGGGTCGAACACATTTGAATCATTGGATTCCGGGTCTTAGAAACAGTGCGGCGTTCCATTTACAAGTCGATTCATTCCCGGATATGATCGCCCGTTGACATTTATTTTGCCGGGTTTGCGCATGTCGTATTTAGGTTTCATGTACGGTTGAGTTAAGTCAAATGTACTCGGGTTGAATTAGTAATGACCTTAGTTCGATCATTGTGAAACATCGGGTCCATTCGCTATTGAACGTCGGCTCGACTTCGGGTAACTCTGATCGGGCCATCTTGATTTTGTTATGGATTTTGTAAACGAATCATATTAATAAAAGTATTAAGATCGACATATATACACATATGTGTGTGTGTGCGATAGATATATGGATGACAACGAAAAACCAATAAAAACACTATATTGATTACCGTGATGTTTAGTGTATTCTCTTAGTCAACTCTTATTTCGAATAATCAAGCTGCGTAAAACCACTCTAATGAGTAAAGGAGTAGAACGACTCTTCATATGTTTTAATATTATATATTATAACCAACGACAATAATAACGAGTAGACGATCAATTCCAAACTTTATATAAATGATTTATTATTATAAGCATTATGATTGATATATAAGTTGGTAAATAGTTATGATGGTAAAGAGAATAATAATACTAATAAACATAAAGCGACAATGATAATAGGTAAAAATACAAATAATAATAGTAATAGTAACAAGGCTAACAATAGCAATAGTAATACAAATAAGAACGGGGAATACTAACAATAACAATAACAATATAAATACTAATATATTGAATCATTTTAATATAATATTGATATCAAAATAATTGTAAAACCAATCTAATACTCTATTGATTATAAATTAGTATAACGACTCTTAATATGTTATAATATTATAACAAATGACAATCATACATTCATATGTTTACAACGACGGTTCATATGAGGCCTAAGTGATTATAACGAGGGTTCATATGTTCCAAGCTTTATATAGATGATTTATTAATATAAGCATTATGATTGATATATAAGTTTGTAAATAGCTATGATGATAATGAGAATAATAATAATAATAATAATAATAATAATAATAATAATAATAATAATAATAATAATAATAATAATAATAATAATAATAAACATAAAGTGATGATGATAATAGTAATAATAATAATAATAATAATAATAATAATAATAATAATACAAAAAATAACAATAATAGTAACAATGCTAACAATAGCAATAATAATACAAACAAGAACAGGAATATTAACAATAACAATAACAAGAACAATAACAATATAAATACTAATAGTAATAGTAGCAACAATGCTAATAATAACAATAACAATAACAAACATAACGTGATATATATGTATTATGTTGTGACTATATATGATAAAGTATAAACAAACATTTCTATCAATATGTATGTTTAATCATTTTAGTATATATAAAATTGGTATCAAAATAATTGTAAAACGAACCTAATACTCTATTGATTATAAATTAGTATAATGACTCTTGATATGTTATATATAATACTATAACAAATGACAATCATACATTCATATGTTTACAGTGATGGTTCATATGAGGTTTAAGTGATTATAACAAGTACTTGCTAGTTACTATATAGTTGGATTAAAACAAGTTGTTATTATCATATAAGATCAATATAATGAATATTAATGTATGAATGTAAGTCGATAGTTCAAGATAACAATACTCCATTTAAGTTCATCATCTTTATGATGATAATATAACAAACAATCACTATCAACTCAACGAAGTTCCATATATATAAGTTATATCGTTACACTATAAGTTCACTAAATAGATATTATAAACAAACAATTACATAATTGAGTGATATCTGCATACTAACACTATAAGAATACTAGCTAAAGAAGTAAATCACTATAGAGTTGTAGAGCTTTCCTTAATAGGAGACATTGAATAACATAGTTTATTATAACATATAGGAGGTTTGTTATATTACTATATCTTTTTGCATTTTAACAAGATCTTAATTGATAGTTGAAAGAAGTTGTTACTAGATAAGATTAATGAACGCATCAATATAGATTATAAGCTAATTCAAGAATAATACATTATTTTAGCTAATAGTCTTTATGTGAAATGCATTTTGAAACTAAAAATATGTATTTGGATTGAAACAAGTTGTTATCAGACGAGATCAATGAATGTATCATTGTAAGTCGATAATCTAAGTCAATGTAACACTACATATAAGTTCACTTAAATAAATATAATTATATTATTACTTAATTGAGTAATAGACTGATTGTTGTATAAGTAATGTTACACGGAGTCTAATTAAAATTTAGAAACTCAATTCACAATTTAATAATAATAATAATAATAATAATAATAATAATAATAATAATAATAATAATAATAATAATAATAATAATAATAATAATAATAATAATAATAATAGTTATACTATGCTAATTAATAAATGATAGTTATACTTAAATAATACTAATAATAACTTCAATAAAGATAATTAAAATTTTAAATTATAATGAAATAATAATAATTAACTAATTACTAAAGATTGTAAGTCACTAAACCAAGACAACAACTATTAAGATTATAAAAATATAAGATTATCAATCCATGTGCTAGGTCATCAATCCATGTGCTAGACTATTCTATTTTCTATTGGTTAAAGAATGATATCATGGATCATGAATTAGAACCATTGATCTGAAAAGAATTAAAATCTAACCATTAATTGTGTATTGAAACATAAAAGAGGAAAAAAAGATGGGATCTAATCTCATCCGTTGATGATTTTGATCCAACGGATGGGATTAAATTTAGAAACCCTAATATTATTAGGTATAAAAGAAGTGTGTTTGTTCCCCCGTATCTTTCTTCTACCTCCGGCCCCCCCCGACCCTCACCTCTCTCCTCCTCCACTCTCGGATCCTCTCTCACGCCACCACTCTCACCCTTTCTCCTCACCACCACCACCATCGTTCTAACCCCTAACCCCCTCATTCCTCCCGTCCCTCATTCCTCGGTCCTAACTCACGGCCTCCCTCTTCATCATCCTCGATCCTCTCATCTTCTCTCCCTCCGCCTCGACTCACCTTCTTTCTACACCACCACCACCGTCACTCCTCTCGCACTCTTTCTACACCACCACCACCGTCGGTCCTCTCGCACTCTTTCTACACCACCACCGCCGTCACTCCCTCTCACCAAAACAAAACCTCAAAAAATCAGAACATCCAGAACAGAAGTAGTCATTTATATTAGATCTATTTATAAAAATCATATCATATCATAAGAAAGGAACAAATACAATCTATCACTAGGAGAAAGTAAAATAAAATAAAATCAGAGGGCAAGGTTGCGGTCCAAGGCAGATTCAAAAGAAGGACGAGGATTTTCGAGGTTGTCAGCGGTGGTGATCTGATATTCATCAACCTCATCGATCTTCCTCTTCTTCAATTTGTTAAAGCTTGTTTGGTGATGGTACGACTCGGAGGAGGAGGATCCACAATGCCATTACAAGGATACTGCAAATAATATTTTGGTTTTATGCAATTTCTTGTAATTTAGCTTATTTATATATTTTTAGTTTCGTTTTTTTTTTTTTTTGTAATTTAGGGTATTCCACCAATAGGATGATTTTTTTTTCATTTTTTGTAATTTGTAGATTTTCGTTTTGTTGATTTTTTTTTCATTATTATTATTTTCGTTTTGTTGATTTTGGGATTGTTGATTGTGGCTGTTTTGTTGATTTTTTTTTTAAATTATGATTTTCGTTTTGTCAATTTGGCGAGGAATTTGGATTTGTTAATGTAGTTGGTTATTTGTTTGAATCTAGGTCGTTTGTGTAATTTAGATTTATTGACTTTTGTGTAATTTCATATAATTCCACATTTATTCTTTGTGTGATTTTTATGTAATTTCGGTAAATCTTGATTTTTGTATAATTTATTATAATTGCATATTTTTTATAAGCTCATATGTTGTTGTTTAGTATAGTGTTACGAGAATTTGAGATATTATTTGGTAGAATATTAAAATGGGATAATTTGGTAGAATATTTGGTAGAAAAAATGAGGAAAATTTAGTAGAATATTAAAATGGGGTAATAAATTTGGAGTATAGGGTTTAATAAGATATTTTTTAAAATAATTTGAAAATGAGGACATTAGGTAATTATAGAAAACATAAACAAGTACATGATATTTAAAGTTTAACTCTTAAATTAAATGTAATTTATTTTTTTATTTAATTAATTATTAAATGTAAGAAAGTTTATAAATTTATATATTTAAATGATTTTATGGATATAAAAAATAATTAAATTTTAGTACTATCTGATTGAGTATGGTTAGGTTCGAGTTTGAATGCGGGTGCATGCAGTCGGGTCGGCATATAATCTTGCACTGGTGCGGTCGGAGTGCGGGTAATCCCAGGTCGGGGTTTCAATCGAGTCACGGGCCCGACCTCACGGGTCGAACCCAGGGTTCGAGTCGGGTCGGAATCGGGTTGGCCCGGCGGTCGGTCGTTTTCGACACCCCTACATACTACCTTGCAACACTTCTCCTTCGAATTAAGAAGGGAAGTTCCTTGATTTCTGAACAACACTGCAATTATGTTTGGTTAACTAAAACAATATATTCAGCCATTTCTCCACTTACATGAGCTATGCGTGTCTGCAACAGTTGATATGAACCTAATTCTATAAGATTATCAGAATCTTGTACACTTCCTAGTATGGTTGGAGAGAGATGAGAATCTGCATATTTCCAGATTTTTTTTAACTACTGAGAACCAAAAATAACAAAAGTTTCCCAAAGGTTTTTCATAAGAGATGGGTCCTAGTTGAGGTTATTAGAGGGAAATTTCCCTAACACACCTCTTAGAAGAGCTATACTGGTATGAAACCTTAGAAAACATCAATTGAATTTGTTTTTTTTTTTCCATTTTCCTATATATTGTGTTGGAAACATAGATGATGGTGAAGTCAAACTTATTTGGCTGCTTTGTCTGAAGGATTTATGTCCTCGACTTAAATGCAATTACTAATGATATTATGGATCGTATTATGGAGATAATAAATTCGTTCCATTGGGTCGTCTATACATCTTGCTAGAGAATGCTATAGAACTTTGGGTTAGGAAATTATAAACCCGAAGCCCGATATAATGGATCCTATTAGGTCACATGATATACTTGGATCGACAAAAAGAAGCCTAGAGCCCGTAAGGGCCCTAGGGTGGCCGGCCAAGAGGAGGGGAGAGGAGAAGTGATTCTCCTCCTAACCTACATATATTTATATATTTGGTTAGGCAATAAAAGGATATACAAGATATCTCTTATTATTATTCTCTCGTATATTCTTTCCTAAAGTCACAAAAACTCCATTAAAGTAGAAGAATAATTTCTTCCTTCCAACTAGCATTGGTGGAGTGTTGATCCGGGTTGGTGGACCAAGTAGAGGAATCACAATTGAGGTTCTTTATCCGGGTTATACAAGCTTTGTGGAATTCACGCTTCAAAGGTAAATTCTTAACTATTATGTGATCCATGAATGTATATGCATGAGATCCTGTTTTAAGTGCTTATGAATATGATTAATGAAATTCCGCTTAGAGTACTTATAATCCTACAGTGGTATCAGTTTTAGCCTCTTGCATATAATTTTTGGTCATAATAATTAGATTTATTTTGATGTGTTCTTGACTAATTTTAATTGATTAAGGGGAGGAATTGAATTATGGATGTTTTATTTAATTGGATTAATTAAATTTGATTTAATCGCTTAATAACCAATTTTAATTTCGCAAATTCGACCTAATTTTGTTTTTATTATTCGAAATATATTTTATTTGGCCAAATTTTAAAGAAAAAAAAAATCCTGATTTTCGAAATTAAAATTCAATTTTAGATCTCAAATTTTTCGAAAATTTCGAGAGTTAGATTTATATAATTAATCTGAATTTTCATATTTAAATTGTTTATGTATGAAAATTAATTCATGTGAAAAGAGTTTTGTGTGAGTTAGAGATTAATACATATGAATAATGCTAACATTAAATTAAAATAGAGATTTTATGTTAATTTCGAATATTCAACTCATATAATTAATCTGAATTTTCATATTTAAATTGTTTATGTATGATAAATTAATTCATGTAAAAGGAGTTTTATATGAATTTAAGGTTAATTGATATGAATAGCCCTAAAATTAATTAAAATGGAGATTTAAATTAATTTGCAGAATTAGGCATAAAGGAGTTTATGTTTAATTTAATTTGATCACTAAATTAATTTACAAAGTTGTGATTTAATTTAATTCCCACAAAAAAAAAAAAAAAAAAAAAAGACAAACGTGGGAGGAGGAGCAGCCACGGCTGGGTGGCTGCTCCAGGTGGTCCTTGGTGGGCTGTCGTGGCTGCGGCAGCAGCGTGGCTTGCTAGCCATGTTTTCTTTGCTGCCCAACGGTAATTTTTTCAAAAAAATTTTTTTTTTTTTTGCGAAAATCATTAAAACAGATTTTCGGGATATTAAGCGATTTCCGGTTAAATAATTTTATTATTTAATCTAATTAAAATTAGTAGGCTAGATTTTATAGGATAGAATCTTTAGGTGGTTAGGAATTACTTAAATATTTTATCTACTTGCTATAATTAAGAATATTTGATATTTTGATTGATGGCAAGAATAATATGTGATATTATGATGTGGCATTTATATTTTGATATAATTGCTATGTATGACTAGTATGGCCCAAAATTAAGTTAGAAAATACGATCTGCGTATCGTGATGTATTCTTGTAATTTTAAAGACGATCTGCGTATCATTAAGTATTTTTGTAATTTATTTAATTTAGTTATTATTTAAATTATTTTGATACTTATGTAATCCAAAGACGAGTCCATCAAGAGAAGGCCCATGGCTAAGGTGGATGGAGATCCATGAAAAGTCCAAGAATGTGCCATTGATGCTTAGTTCTTAGGATTAGGGGCCATACTAGATCATTTTATTTTCGCATATTATTATTCTTTAAAATACTTATCAGTTTATTGTATGTTGGTTGTTGATGCGCTAGAGTTCACTAATTTATAAAAACATAATAAACTTAGGTCCCGTAAATATTAAGGTTGCTTTTCCAAACATAAAGTACTTATCAAACCCTTAATTAATAGTAATAGGTCATGCCTCTGCAGGGTGTTATCATTAATTTTGGGATATAAGGTAAAATTGCGAATTTTACAACTTAGTTTGGTTGTCCTTAACAAAATTATCAAAAGTGTTTTGAATTTTGAAGCAAGAGATAGTTAAACATGCGATGTTTATCCATCTAAACAAGAGTTATAATTTGTTATAATTAGTAAAAGAGTTTACTTACCTTAATAATGTAACGTTAAAGATAAGGCCTCCGTCTGCTTAGTGTTGCATGTTGATAGGATCTTGTAAAACACTTATTTAAATGGGACATTAAAATTGAATAGGTGATCAACTTAGAAACCTTTGCATGTTTTAGGTTACTTTATAAACATAAAATTGAACTTTGCTTTATTTTTCTGTCTGTAGATACCATGTCTAATAACAACAACAACAACTCCGGTTTCAACATTCGTCCTTTTACGGAAAAGGACGAGGTTGAAATGGTGAAAATTTCCTTAATTGGGAAAGGACCTTAAGACTTGTTACGAGGTTTGAGGGTCGAGAGGACGTTAGATACCCCACTTCTGTTGTAGCGGGATGAATCAGCGAGGCGGACAAACGTCGTGCCAAACGAGGCTAGTGATAAGTCTATACCAATCACTTGCTTGATGATAGCGGCCATGGGCCGAACCTCCAAAGAGGTTCGAAACCAAGGATGCTTATACCATCATGCAAGAGGCTGCGGGCTATGTTTCAAACACAAGCCCGAGTTGAGCGGTATGGGACTAATAGGGAGATACTTGAATGTCACATGAAGCCGGGTTAGTTGTTGGCCCCGTGTTTTCGCAATGATGGGTCTTTTCGAAAACATGGAACGACTTAGACTCCCTTATAGGGTTGAGTTGGCTACGACAATATTCTCCACTCATTACCTGACGGTTTCAATCGGTTCGAGAATGACCTCCAATATGAATGAGTGCGAAAAGACTTTGCAAGAGTTGCATGGATTGTTGGTCGATCTTTGAAAGGAACATCCCTAAGGTTGAACCAAAGAAAGAGGTTTTGATGGTTCAAAAGGGAAAGGGTTTCAAGAAGAAATGGGCGGGGAAAAAGGACAAAGGCAAGCAAGTTGCCATTGTTGCTTTGAAAAACCTAAGCCAACCGCCAAGCCAAAGGTCGGCTGCGGAAAGCGAAGTGCTTCCCTTTGTCACAAGATAGGACCTTTGGAAGAGGAGCTGCTCGGTATACTTGGAGGAAAAGAAGTATGGGGCTTCCACTTGAGGTATATATGTTATAGAAATCAATTTGACTTTTACTTCTTTATGGGTATTTGATACCGATGATGTGCGGGGACTTAAAAGAAGTAGGAAGCTGGCAAAAGGCGAGGTAGAGCTACATGTTGGAAATGGAGCACGAGTTGCTGCACTTGCTATACGGAGCTATAGTCTACACTTGCCATCCGGGCTTATTTTAGAACTAAATAATTGCTATATTGTTCCTTGATAACTAAGAACATAATTTCTGTTTTAGTTTTGGATTACGAAGGGTTTTGTTTTGAAATAAAGAACAAGTGTTGTTCCATTTCTTACAATAATATGTTCTATGCCAATGCTAAATTGATAAATGGCTTATATGTGCTTGATAGGTCATTACAAAACTATAACATAGATAGCAAGAAACAAAAATCAAATGATTCCAACCTTACCTACATTTGGCATTGTCGAATGGGTCATATAAACCAAAAGCGTATTCCTGAGTTACAAAAGGATGGTATAATTCCATCATTTGATTACGAATGATTTGATGTATGTGAATCATGCTTAATGGGGAAGATGACAAAATCACCATTTACTAGAAAAGGTGAAAGGGCCGGCAATCTTTTTAGGACTCGTACATACGGATGTGTGTGGTCCTATGAGCACAAAGGCAAGGGGAGGGTTTAACTACTTCATTACCTTCACGGATGATATGAGTAGATATGGATATATATACTTAATGAAACATAAGTCGGAATCTTTTGATAGATTCAAAGAGTTCCAAAGTGAAGTACAAAATCAACTTGGTAAGACAATAAAAGCACTACGATCCGATCGTGGTGGTGAGTATTTGAGCCAAGAATTTGATGATCATCTAAAGGGTTGTGGAATTCTTTCAAAATTAACTCCACCGGGGAACACCACGGTTGAATGGTGTATGCGAAAGGAGGAATCGAACCTTGCTAGATATGGTTCGATCAATGATGAGTCTTCTTGATCTTTCGATTTCTTTTTGGGGATACGCTCTCGAAATGCTGCACACACACTAAATAGGAGCTTTAAAAGTTGTAGAAAAGACTCCATATGAGTTATGGAATGGAAAACCTCCAAACTTGTCTTTTCTTAAGATGCGGGGATGTGAGGTCTATGTAAAGCGGTTACTATCGAGACAAGCTTGCACCCAAGTCGAGATAAATGTCTCTTTGTGGGATACCCAAAAGAGACAAGGGGTTATCGTCGAGAGAACAAAGTGTTTGTTGCTCGTGATGGTGTCTTTCTTGAAAAGAAAATTTGTTTCTAGAAAGACAAGTGGGAGTAAAATAATTCTCGAAGAAATTCGAGATGAGCAACAATTGGACATGGTTCACACCATGTCGGAGACGGCCCGACAAGACGAAAGTCTAGTTCGGGGAGATGACGTATTCAACGCGTGAACCTCCTACGCGTCCCCTTGAATCTAATTCAAGCGAAGATCTTAAGAAGTTGAAGAGAACATTTCTCTTGATGCTCGGGCCCCGCGTAGGTCTAGTAGAGAAAGGATTCCAAACAAGAGGTTGGTTGATTTCTTGTTAGCGAAAACTACGAAATTATGATTTTGGAGAATTCGAGCCTACTACCTACAAACGAGGCTTTGGCGAGCCCGGACTACGAGAAATGGCTTGAGGCCATGAAATCCGAGTTAGACTCCATGTGCGAGAATAAAGTTTGGACCCTGGTTGACTTGCACGATGGGGTTAACCCTATTGGATGCAAGTGGGTGTTCAAATTGAAAACATACAAAAATGGGAATGTCTATGTCTATAAAGCAAGGTTGGATGCAAAAGGATTCGAGACAAATTCATGGTGTAGACTATGATGAGACCTTTTCTCTAGTAGCAATGCTTAAGTCAATTCGGATACTTTTAGCGATTGCCGCATTTTATGATTATGAAATTTGGCGGATGGATGTCAAAACAACATTCTTGAATGGGTTCTTAAATGAGGATGTGTACATGACACAACTTGAGGGTTTTGAGGATCGAGAAAATCCTAAAAGGGTTTGCAAGCTTGGAGATCCATTTATGGATTGAAGCGAGGCATCTCGGAGCTAGAATCTTCGATTTGATGAGGCAATCAAGAAATTTGATTTCATCAAAAGCGAAGAAGAATCTTGTGTCTACACACTAGTGGAAAAAACATCAAGTGCTCCGGTTAAAAACCGTACAAGTGCTCAGTAATTGACCCGTAGGCACGCCATACGAGCACTTGAGCATTTATCAAGTGCTCCGGTTTTCAAGCGGAGCAATTAGATTCACTTGTGAATATTATATGCTCAAAATAATTCAAGTGCTCAGGTTGATAAGAAAACCGGAGCACTTGTGAATCAAGTGCTCCGGTTTTTTCTTGTCCAGCGGGAGCACTTGGCTATTTTTTTTAAAAAAAAACCACTTGCTCTTTGCCGGCATGCAAGCTAGCGGCGGCCAGTAGCATAATATAGTAATAAAATTCACTAGCTACTAGGATGCCTACTCGCCCACCAGCTTCTAACATCTGAAAAAGGCCCTAAAATATAAAGTAGAAGTAGTTTATATCTCCCTTCAAAAAAAAAATAGTAGTTTATATCTAGTCAAAAGCACTGAATAGAAACAAAAGCTTCATAGCACACATTTACACAAAGATGCACCTGCACCTCTTAAAACCATTGTCAATGGACCGTGATTTCTCAAGCCATAAGGTATCCGAAAGAACGAAAACTTAGAGGTGCAGGAAACATCGTACACCAGCATAGAACGAGGACAAGAGGAAATCAAGGGTTTATCAATGACTCATGAGTAACATCGTAAATCAGCAGGATACCCTGTGTTTTGTTATAATATGCTCAAAAGATATGAAACCAAAAGGTTAATGACAAGGGTGTAACTTACTAGAAATTGGGATATCTAATACCACGACTCCATGAGAAATATCAGAAATCAATGAAAATTTATATTTCATCACATACATAAAATACCAATATTATAATTCCTAATAGATTCCATACAAAACCCAATTAATCGAAGTATCTAAAAGATGCTAAAAATCACTGGTAGCATTTTAAGTAGTTCAAAATTATTTCATGCTAATCAGTAGTTGCCAAGAATGCACAACATTATAAAAAAAAGTGAAACACAGGCAATTACCATTATGATTGATCCTGAGCCGTTACCTGACCAGGAGTACCCCATATTTGCAGCTTAATCCGTTTGCCATCAAGCTCTATGGTTCAAATCTTGAAAATTGATTAGTAGATGAAAGTACATTACTATAATCTCAGGGCTAAGTAAAAATTCTTAAAGGTCAACCATCACGCATTGATCTATCCATAAACAAAAGAACTAAACCACCACAGAATCGCGGGAGGAGGCAACTCTTACTCACTTAGAAATGCAGTTGTCACGGTGAAACTGCACTTGTAACACTAAACGAAGACTGTTCTCATGGACGATCAACAGCAGTTCAACGATTAAAAAAGCAAAGTACATAGCTAAGAGTTTCTCTACCCATACAACTTCACTGTACTCAACGTCAAGTTCTGCATTAATAAATCTCCGAACTAAAAAAAAATCAGAATTTTCAATAAGTATGTGAATTAAAAGCTATGAGACAGAGGGAAAAACATAGTCCTCATGGTATATGCTGGTTAAGTACTAAAAGCGATATGTACAGGTAAGCCATTCACAAGCTACATCTGTGTGCATCTGTAGAATCCACATCTCACCAGAAATCATTGCAAGAGCATTCACCATTGCTGAAATGGTGAAAACGATTCCTATCTCTCACTATAATTTCGCGATCAAAAGCCTTGGAAATGAGTTTACTTGCTTGGTGACAATCTCTACAAACTCTCAAATTCTTTGAGATGCGAATGGTTTGCCCTGGCTTGGTCTTTAATAGCCCAAATGCAATGGCAAGCTTTTCACTATGATAGTTCGAAGGGTTCTGTTTTTCTTCCTCATCAATCTCTTGAATTAAACCGTCCTTATCTGGAACATATCCGAGGCATTTTATGCTTTCCAGCATCTCATCAAGCTTGGCATAAATATTCCTGCTTTCAGGATGAGCCCTGCCTCCTGCAATAAATTCACTAACAACGCCTTCCATTTCGATCACTGAAAAACCAGGAGCCTTTTTCACCTTTCTATCATTCATTAGCTTCCTGATATTCGCAACATCATTCCATTTGCCTGCACTTGCATAGAGGTTGGCCAATAGAACATATCGGCCACTGTTATTAGGATCCAATTCAATTAATCTCTTCCCGAAATTTTCTCCTAGATTCATGTCTCCATGGATCTTACAAGCTCCGACAAGGGCGCCTAACACCCCGGTATCAGCTTCCATGGGCATTTCTTCTTCAACAAGCTTTCTGGCCTCTTCCAGCAGTCCTGCTCTACCTAATAAATCAACCATACATCCGTAATACTCCATTCTTGGTTCGAGTCCATGGACATCAGTCATATGCTTGAAGTAATGACGACCTGTCTCAACCAATCCCGAATGAGCACAAGCACTAAGAACATTCAAGAAAGTGATGTTATCAGGTGCAACCATCTCTCTCTCCATATCCTTGAAAAGCTCTATAGCAGCTTCTCCTCTTCCATGAATTGCTAATCCACCAATCAGGTACAATCATTAGTTCTCCTATCATTGAGAAAGCAATACACACAAACTTCCTCTGCTTTACTAATGATATATAGCTGCATATAAATATATCCTGTTTCATCCTTTGTTTTGAACAATTTAATTCAACAATTTGACGGAGAAAATGTCATCATTATCAAAGAGCAGAAAACCCTAATTCCTCATTCAGTTACATACTTCAATCAAGTAAAATTAATCACAAATCATAAGAAAATTAGAATTAGAGAAAGTTTAAGAGAGCACACTAATCTTGATTCATGGTTGCAAGTAGTGAAAGATGATCGAAACCTAAATTTGAAATTTCACCAGAAAATTGCTGGAGGAACGACTTGGATTAATTAGATCGATGAAGAGGCGGATTCACGTGCAATGCGACAGGATAATCTGTAAAAGTGTGAATAGAACAAAAATTCGTGATTTATTTGAAAATTTTATCCTATAATTATGAATTCGAAGTAAAGAAAAAAAAAAGAGGGAGAGAGATTAAGCAACGAATTAACTTACTGTATTTTGGGAGATTGGAGTCAAGGAGTGTCGCCGTCAATGAAGTAACCAGGGAGGCCGGAGGTGAGACCCCAAGAAGCAGAAATGAAGTTTGGGAGGAGAGAGAGCGGAAGAAGTAGATCTGAAGCAATGGTGGTTTTGTGACGGCCGGAAGCAAAAACCGACGAGGGTAGATGCCTTGGCAGTCACGAACAATAATTATGGTTAACGAGAACAGCCAAAGATTCTCCTGCAACTTGCCACCGCAAATCAGCTTGCTCGATTTATAAGAACTCGCTTAATGAAGTCGAATTTCTCCCGAAAATTCAATCCAATTGAAACCTAGGGTTTAATGAAAAAGCAAATGGAAGAGAAATTCGAATGAATTATACTCTGCGCCATTCAAATTCAAAGTGTTTGCAGGCCATTATTTGATCGAAGAAGAAGCGAGAGATTGTAAAATCTCCTCGAGAAGAAGAAGCGCAGAGAAGAATTCTGCGATTGTTTTGTTCGTTGGATGATAGACCAGAGCGGAAAAATACGACAATTGCAGATCTAGTTGAAGCAGCATGAACAGTGAGGAGAGAGTAAAAGGAAAATAGAAGATACGAAGAAGTTCGACGGACGAGGGAGGAGGGTTCTATTGAGGAATGAGAGGGAGGAACAAACTTCCAATTGAGGGAAAATAAAAGTGAAGCACAGTACTTACACCTATAGTCGAAAATAATTGTGCATGTGCTCGGGTTGATCAACTGGAGCACTTATTCACAAGTGCTCCGGTTGATTAGTCAAACGGAGCACTTGACATCAAGTGCTCCGGTGGGCTATTCAATAGGAGCACTTATGAATTTTTATATTAAAATTTTCACAAGTGCTTTGGTTGATTATTCAACCGAAGCACTTGACAAATAGCACAAGGAGTTTTTCCCACTAGTGACAAGAAATTTAGTGGGAGCAGCTTAGTCTTCTTGGTATTTTATGTAGATGACATACTACTCATGGGAAATGACATACCAATGCTTGAGTCGGTCAAAGAATGGTTAAAAAGTTGTTTCTCTATGAAGGACACGGGAGAAGATGAGTACATACTGGGAATCAAAATCCATAGAGATAAGTCTCGAAGGATAATTATGCTAAGTCGAGAAATTTATATTGATAAGGTTCTTGCAAGGTTCAACATGGAAAACTCGAAGAGAGGTTTCGTTCCCATGTCACATGGCATATCGCTCGGCAAAGAGTCAATGTCGGATCGAGCTCGATGAGTTAAAGCGAATGAGTAGCATTCCTTATGCTTCGGCTATAGGATCTATCATGTATGCCATGATAAGTACTCGACCGAGATGTTGCATATGACTTGAGAATGTGTAGCGGGTTCCAAGCAAATCCGGGAGAAGCACCTTGGATTGCGGCTAAGAGCATCCTTAAGTACTTGAGGAGGACTAAAGGCATGTTCTTAGTCTATGGGGACAAAGTGAGTTGGTTGTTGAAGGTTACACGGATGCAAGCTTCCAAGCCGACATAGATGATTACCGCTCTCGGTCGGGGTATGCCTGTCGTTTAAATGGAGGAGCGGTGAGCTAGAAGAGCTCAAAGCAAAGCATTGTAGCAGACTCTACGACAGAATCGAGAATATTTAGCGGCGGTTGAAGCGGCTAAAGAAGCGATTTGGATCAAGAAATTCTTGACAGAGTGGATATCATACCTAGTGCTCTGGAAGGGATTGAGTTGTTACGTGATAACAATGGTGCTATTGCGCAAGCAAAAGACCGAGATCACATAACAAATCCAAACATGTAATGAGGAAGTATCACCTCATTAGGGAGATTGTTGACGGGGAAGGATGTCGGGATCTGCAAAGTTCACACGGATGAGAATGTGGGCTGATCCGCTCACTAAACCACTACCTCGGCCCAAGCATGAGTGTCACGCTATGGCTAAAGGCTTGAAGCAAATGTTAGAGTGGCTTTAGATTGTACTAGGTTTAGAGAAACTTGTTACAATGTAAAGACATGGTTTTGCTATTTATGTTTATGAGAATAAATTTTATCTTATTTAATTATTAGTTTGGTATTAAATAAAATGTCCAAAATATATCTTGAATTCTATGGTTTTGTCAAATATGTGATTTGATAAATGAAACACCATAAGTGAACAAAATTCATAGAATATTAAAGTTCCTAATCTAAGTCATTAAAGCTGGACATAAATGACTTGTTAAAGGGATTAGCATATAAGATTGATTGATAGCGCCGTTTCATGGGCTATGGAAACATAGAGATGTTTAATCAATCATATGGATATGTATAGTTGATACATAGTCGAACTAGACCTACTTAGAAGTTTTATAACTTCGAAATTATATTAGTAGATTCCTTAGACATGAGTGGAACATTACTTAGCCCAATGATTGGTATAACTTTGATCTTTGTCAAACGTCATGCCGTAAAAGGGGACTATAAAGGCGGCATTCGAGGTTGTGCTAAAAGTTGAGTGGGAGTATTGGTTACCACAAGATTTAAAAGATCCTCCTATATGAGATAGGATAGGTGTCTTGGCCCCTTGAAGAGCGAAAATTGAAAAATGCATGGCCGTGCTCAAATGGATCATTCGATCATCATTTGTTTGTCAATTCGAACTCGAATTTCAAGGATTAATTTGAAAATTAGTATGGATGATATAGAAATATGATCATACTATCAAATTAAGACATTAAGAGACTTGAGGAATTCAAACATTGCACACTCGTCTCGGACAAGTGGGAGATTGAGCGATTTATGTCCTCGACTTAAATGCAATTACTAATGATATTATGGATCATATTATGGAGATAATAAATTCGTTCTATTGGGTCGTCTATACGTCTTTCTAGAGAATGCTATAGAACTTTGGGCTAGGAAATTATAAACCCGAACCCAATATAATGGATCCTATTAGGTCACACAATATACTTGGATCAACAAAAGAAACTAGAGCCGGTAAGGGCCCTAGGGTGGCCGGCAAGAGGAGGGGAGAGGAGAAGAGATTCTCCTTCTAACCTAAATATATTTATATATTTGGTTAGGCAATAAAAAGGATATACAAGATATATCTTATTATTATTCTCTCTCATATTCTTTCCTAAAGTCACAATAACTCCATTAAAGTAGAAGAAGAATTTCTTCCTTCCAACTAGCATTGGTGGAGTATTGATCCGGGTTGGTGGACCAAGTAGAGGAATCACGATTGAGGTTCTTTATCCGTGTTATACAAGCTTTGTGGAATTCACGCTTCAAAGGTAAATTCTTAACTATTATGTGATCCTTGAATGTATATGCATGAGATCCTGTTTTAAGTGCTTATGAATATGATTCACGAAATTCCGCTTAGAGTACTTATAATCCTACATGTCCATCTTCCCGCTTGTATACTATTGTCTTTGGATTGTTGGTTATACGAATCTGCCACTCTAAATGAAAATGGAAATTGAATTCTCTCCTTTCATTATATAAACTTTGTCAAAATCTTCTAAGTTGACTTTCTCCATACTTGCATCATTGTCAATGCATTTTCTATAGCTAATAAACTATGTGGTTGCCCGCGTGAAAGACAAACAAACTAATTAAGATATAAGTAATGTTTTTAAATTCATATAAGGAATCCTAATAATTTTTAGACAAGCAACCCCAACAATTATAAATAATCTCTAATTATTAATAAGTAACCCCGACGGGCCAACAATTATAAGTGACCCCTAGTATATTAATTAATAACCTCAAAATATAATAACTAACCTTATATGTGGATTGACTTTATATAAGAATTTGCGGTGGGATTGTATCAATGACAAAATTATTGTTGCCTTACGGTCTATTTTATTCGATCGATTTTTCAATAATTGAGATTGTCATAATTAAATTGGGCCGAAACAAAGCATTAAGTTGTTCTTGTTTTATTTTTGGAAAATTTGATTTAATCGAGTCCCAACTATGGGCGTCCCGACAAAAACGGTTCTAAACTCCTAACTATCGTTTTTTATTCTTCGGTCCCAACTTTAATCCTCCCTTTACCTTTGGTGGTCCGAGTGGGTGGTGACTTCTTGAACCAGTCAAAAAACCTTATTTTCCTTTTTACTTTTTTTTTTTTTCACTTGTTTCTTCTACCTCATCCTTGAGTCTTTTTCTCTCCTCCCTCCTCCCTCCTCCCTCCCCCCTTCCCTTCCCATGCCACCCTCCCTCTTCCCCATCCCTTCCACCTAAACGACACCTCTCTCTATCTCCTTCCTCCCTTGCCACCCCTCTGCCTCCTCCCCCTCGCACCCTCCCCGGCCACCCCCTAAATCCCCTCCCCCTCCCTTCTCCCCTCCTCTGCCACCCCCTACTGATGCTTGTGAACTTCCTCTACTCTATTTTCTTACTTTCGAGTCCACAAAAACTCTCGCTGCACCTAATCTTTATTTCATCTTCAAATTTTATGGATTTCGAAAGAAATGATGGCGTTTTGGTTCTTTCAGTCACAAAATCAAGGGTTTTGGTTCTTTCAGTCACAAAATCAAGGGTTTTGGTTCTTCAAAAATGTTGAATGATAAATCCTAGAATTAGATTAATGGTGTTTGATCTTCAAAAAGAATAAGTGACTGCTAATTCTAGGTTCGATTTTAGGTTGCAATTTGCAAATATAGTATGAGTGATTGCTAGGTTAAAGAAAGTTATATAATGGAAGAGAGGAAGTCAACCACATCGATATTTCTGGAGAGGACTTAGATTTGAATGGAGTAGGAGGTGTTTATGTTGGTGGAGGACAATGTACTTGGTAATGGTGAGGGTTCAGGTGTGTCCCTTTTTGGTGATTGATTGTAATGGTAAGGGTTCAGGTGTATCCCTTTTTGGTGATTGATTCACTTCTAGCTACAATGGGGGCTGTGGAAAGTTTTGAGGATGGTGATGGCAACAACCCACCTAGTGTTATGTTGAACTCTAGGGCTGCCATTGTTGCGAGTGCGGGGCGAGTTGATACCGTGGCTTCCTTGTCTTTGGTGATAGTATGGGGGCGGGGGAGGGATGGGCTGGGGAAGGAGAGGGGGAGGCTGGGGGGCGAGAGGGAGGTGGGCGGGGTTGGGGGAGGGGTTATGGGAGGTGGGTGGAAGGGGAGGGGGTTGGGTCATGGGTGGCAGAGGAGAGGAGGAGGGAGTAGTGAAGGAAGGAGGGAGGAAGAAGATAGAAAAAAAAAGAAAAAATGGCAACTTACCTGCTACAGCAGGTTTTTAACCTGCTGGGACTATTATTGTAAAACACCCTTCAAAGTTGGGGCCGAACAATAAAAGACGATAGTTGGGATTGTTTTTGTCAGGACGCCCATAGTTGAGACTGATTAAATCAATTTTTCCTTTATTTTTTAATTCCACATTTTTTCTAGCTTTTGCCTAAAAAATTGTGCCACATCAATTATTTGCTCATTGGAATGAGTTTGATTCTTTGTTTATTCAACCCGAGGGTTGAATTAGTTTTACATTTAGAGCTTTTTGGTCAAATTGTTGCAAGCAGTGGTGGAGCCACTAAGTCATCTGCTACCCCTGTTTTCTTAAAAAAAAAATTGAGTTCTGTTTAAAAACACAGATAAAGAAAGAACAAAGAAAAATAAATTTTGTTGTTTCTTCAATTCTCCAAAGTAATAAAATCTTCATCTTCTTCTTTCCTTCTTCCTGGGTTCATTTCATTGTTTTCTTCACCAAAATTATAATTGTGAATTTAAAGATTTGTGAATAGTGATTAGTGAGATCTAAACTTTGGGTTTTTTATTTTTTTGTGGACTAATAGATGAATTGTAATGTTGTGAATTGTGAAAGTAAATGTGTGAGATTGATTTTTTTGACAAATTGCTAGAGCATCTCTAATCACCATAGTCGAAGTAATGAAAGTGGAGAAGATGGTGGTAGAGTCAACGCTAATAAAAGGCAGTGGGAGGTGGGAGTCAATGCCAGAGGAAGGAACTAAAAAGCAAGACTTGTGTGCAGTAATTAAACTAAATGATAAGGACTTTTAGGAAGAAAATTAAATTAAGCAGCCAAAAGTTGTGTGATTATTGATCGAAGGAAATTTTGTGGAACTAAAAAAACTAAGCTTAGACGTCATTTTGTATAATGTAAACTCTCAATCTTGGAGTGTTGTATATTGATCATATATATAGGTTACACAAGTGTAAGTCCTAATTATGTTAGGAAACCTGATCAGATAAAGATAATATAAACCTAATTATATACAATAATATATACCTAAATATGTGGATATATTCTCTATTAGTTAGTTTTCTAATGTTGAATTACAATGGCAGTAACAAAATTCGAGTTGAAATTAACTAAAGAATTATTTTTATATATGTTATGTGTATAATGAGTATATTTTAGATTTATAACATAAAATGAAAGTGGACATAATTTAATCCAAATTTTCCTCCAACTTAATCGAACCAACAAACTTATTTCTCTGTCAAGTAGTATTCCTCCTCAAAATCAAGAAGGTGAATTGGAATTTGGAAAACTCAACATTAACACCTACTTGTAAGGTGCGTTTGAATTTTATAACTTTCCAAATGCAATATAGTTTATGAAGATTTTTTTTCTTATGTTTGATACATAGTTATCAATATTACGCTACTCCTCACTTCAAATCTTGGATCCGCCCCTGGTTGCGAGTAATATGAAACGGATGTAGTATTATGCAACAGCGGGATGACTAATTAGTCATATGCCTACTCATATCCCCCTTGAAGATGAACTCTCCAAGACCGCAAGATTAATAGCATTAGTAAGCGTTTTACAATAACAAGCAAAGGAGTTAATTATCAGAAAATATTCAAAATTTACAAAGCCAAGAATTAATTACTTGCCAGTTGAATGTTTTAACCTTTAGGTCCTTATTTCAATCACAACAAAAACAAAAAGAATCTGTTTCATGTAGAGAACAAGAAAACATACATCCTTCTTTTTTCACAGTTAGCCTTAAAACCTTTTCCTCTTTCATGTACAGCTCAATCATATTCACAAGAAAATCTGTGTTTGAATCCCAGAAGAACCACATAGATTAAGTGGTCAGTGCTGCGACAACTCCGAAGGATATGGCGAGCATCTGTTACGAATCCTGAGATGGCTCGAAACGCAGACACACTTCCCTTTGGGACACGGAAAGCCTAATGGAGGAGACGACGACGACGATGATGGAACTGATGTTGGGGATGAGAGCTCTTTGTCTAGTGGACTTGGATTACAATTACCATCCCCCCATAACTTCATTTGAGTCACCTGATCTCATGATGTTTTCTATTATGTTCTTCACATCTGATAGTTTCACAGGCTTTACTATATACTCCTTTGCTCCCCCTGCAAGCACCTAATTGATCAACAACACAGTAAACTTGTTAAAAAAAGTGTTGGTGAACTTTTTTAAATTGACACTATTTACGTACTTCACTTTGATTGTCGTTTGTAATTTATACATAAAGATAATGATTAAAGTTATGCACGGTGGGTGCCAATTAGTATAAACCACGATATGATTATCCAGTACGACAATACATAATGTTGTTTAACACGTTTAAAATTTTACTGTACGGAACTTTTCTTCTTTTCTTGTAGATATATATGTATTTATTTTCCTGCTAATAGAATAAGAAAGACCTTAATTTAGTTTTATCTAATGGTAGTCAGTCGTTGAGTGGGATGGAGATTATGGATTAAGGATTATTCTTTATGCTAATTGTTATAGAATATGGAAAATATTCTAGATATTCTGTACAATATTATCTTTGTGCATTTATGTAAAGTCAGAATTCTCTTACTATTAGGTTCATATACCTATATATATTTGATTAATAAGAATATCCGGGCAAGGGAGAATTACACAATTCTACAAATTGAATATATCACTCTCAATGGGAAAAAACTTTGTCTACTTAGGTGGCAATCCACCTAGATATTCATAGTTAGTGGAGTACAACTCGGCCTCAATATTTCATTTTGTAGTATTCCCTCCGTCCCATATTATAGTGCTTGATTCTGTTTTTTCACGGGTATTAAGGTAAATAGAATCTAAGAAAAATGTAAAGAGTGTTTGTGTATTGAAAATAAATGTTATGGGGAAAAAACTGATTTTAGGAAAGAGAATGATAATAAGTGGTGAAATAACATTAAATTCATGACTATTTCAACCCTTGCGTTGAATAAACAAAGCAAAATCCTTATTTTCAGAAGCGAAATAAATAATGGTGGCGCAATTTTTTTGGGAAAATCGTGAAAAGGTGTGAAATAAAAATGGAAACAAGAATTATATTTTGGGACACTTTAAAAGGAAAGAAGCACTATAATATGGGACGGAGGGAGTATTAATTTAATAGACTTTGACTCATTAAATATGACACCCTCAAGATTTCATTTTGTAGTATTAATTAAACTCAACTAATGTTAGAAACATCAGATAATAGGAAGGATATCAGATGAGGTGTAGGTCGTACAAGAAACTAAAATGCTATAATATCAGATAAACAAATGATAGGTGAGTGTAGAACCATTAACAATAGGGACTCTTATCATTGTAGGCGTTCATATCACTATCACGAAGATTTTTTTTTTTTTTTTGCTAAGTTAGTGTAGTATATATATATGCAAACCCACAAAAAAAACCTAAGCTTAGCTAGAAGGTGCAAACCAACTAGGTTGGACTCCACTCAAGCAAAGCAACAAAAGCTATACATCACAGCCATCACTGCCGTATCAAAATCTACAGATTCAGACACCAACTAGAATCAGCCCTAGAAATTTTCTATGGAAGAGTAACTAAGATTCTACTTTTTACAACTTGTTTCAAATGTTTAATTGTAGAATTAACAGTAGGAACCTGATGATGCCAGTAACTTGTGTTCCTGCATCTCCAGACAAAATAGATGACGGCAGCTATACCTGCATACCAGACTTGTTTCCTGAACTTAGTTGCCCTATGTCTCTGAATCCATTGGATCAATCCATGCACATCAGTTTTCTGAGCCTGTATACTTAACTAATTTTTAACCTCCTGGATACACCTTTTACTGAAAGAACATTGAAAAAATAAGTGCTCATGGTTTTCGGGGTCAGAGGCACAAATCATACATAAATCTGAGCTAGCAACACCAATGCTTGAGAGCCTGTCAACAGTTCGAAGTCTTGCTTGGACAACCAACCAAGCAATGAATCTATGCTTGGGAGTGTTCATTCGTTCCATACCAGATGATCCCGGTGGACATGTTCATAATCCCTTAGCATTTTCTTATATACCAAAGCGACGGAATAAGCTTCCATCTTTGTAAAATTGGGTTACGGTAAAATAATTCTTTAAGATTTCTTTAGTTGCACATACTTTCCTCCAATACCCATTGCCACTAGCTCTAGGGATATAATCCCACCAATCGGCATCCATCAAGTACACGGCGTGTATCCATTTAACCCGCACATTGTCCTTGGTGGCCGAGCCGGACATACTTACCCATGCTAGCCATATTCCATACACTGGCATTTCTAAAGCCCAAACCACCATTTGTCTTCCCACAACACACTCTGTCCCAAGCTATGTTACAACATTTACTTGTATTAGCATCACAAGACAATAGAAAAGCTCTGCATACCTTCTCAACAGCATGAAGGACTTGCTTAGGTAAAATGTACACTTGGGCCCAATACATATGTAAGCTCATTAGAACAGCATTGATTAATTGGACTCTAGCAGTGTAGGAAAGATTCCTAGTGCTCCAAATTCTAATCCTAGCCACCATCTTCTCAATCAACACTTCACATTGTGCGTTAGTAACTCGTTTGGAGCATATGGGCACACCTAGATACTTAAAAGGGAGGCTGCTTTTTTTAAGCCCTTACACAGCTACAACTCTCTGAATTTCACTCTCCTCCATAGCACAGCAATAGATGTCAGATTTATTCATATTAGCCTTAAGCCCAGAAGTCTCAGAGAACAGTTTAAAAGCTTGCAATAGTAGGTAAATGGAAGGGAATTCACTTTTGCAGTACAGAATCAAGTCATCTGCAAAACACATATGTGTTAACTTTACAGCATGGCAATTTGGATGAAACTTGAAATGCTCCATGTCACCCACCATTTTAAGCACCCTAGAAAGGTATTCCATGCATAAATCAAACAATAAGGGAGACATTGGGTCCCCTTGTCTTAACCCTCTAGAAGAGTGGAAGTAACCTTTCATGACACCATTTATCATCAAGGAAAACTTAGGAGTGGTGACACATTCCATAATAATTTCCACAAAATAGCTAGGAAAACCCAGATGCACTAACATTTCTTTCAGAATGGACCAATCAACTGTGCCATAAGCCTTCTGAAGATCCATCTTGATCAGACAACTTGGTTTTGCAGCTTTCCTACTGTATTGCTTCACCAAGTCTTGCACCACCATAATATTATGAACAATGTACCTGCCATGCACAAACCCTCCCTGGTTTTCAGCCACAATGTTAGGCAAAATAGTTCTCAACCTCCTACAAATGAGTTTTGTAATGCATTTACATAATGTATTACAACAAGTGATTGGCCTGAAATTACTCACACTACTAGGGCATTTACTCTTAGGGATAAGAGTGATAACAATAGAATTAATCTCCTTCAATAACTTTTTATGAGTAAAAAAGTCCAAAACAGCAGCAATGATGTCTGGACCCACCACATCCCAATTGCCTTTATAAAACTGTGATCCAAAACCATCCGGCCCTGGAGCCTTCGACCCAGAAGGCTCCGGGGATAGAAACAAGGCACTTTTAATCTCCTCGGCTGTAAAAGGTGCGGCCGGTATCCTCTTATGAGACTCGGTGATAACCGGCCCATATTGGACTATTTGCTAGATTACAGGCTTCATGTTTGCATGGATAGTGCCAAGAAGCTGTTGATAATAAGAGAGAAATGCATCTTCAACCCCACTCTATGTATCTTGCCAGCATCCATGACTATCATTGATGCCATACACATGATTTTGGACTCGCCTAGCCTTCATGCTTTGATGAAACAAAGTGGTGTTTTCATCACCATCTTTGGTCCAATCAAGCTTAGCTTTTTGCTTCAAGAACTATATGTACGTTCTATGCTTCAAACGATACTCTTTAATAGCATCCAGTTCAGCATCAGCATAATCAATCCGCCCTGGGTTCTGGTGCATCATATTCTGAGCTTCAATCATAGCATGATATGCTCTAGTATCAGCAGCTTGCACATCATTGAATCCCTTTTCATTAAGCTCCTTCAACTCCTTCTTTACTCTCTTCAATTTTTGTACCACACAATACATTTTGGTACCATGAACATCAGGATTCCAACATGAAGTTATAATAGACTTGTATTGAGGAGAAGATCTCCACATATTATAGTACTTGAACGGTTTCTTACCATTCCTCATGTGAGGATAAACAGTTAGCAAGGCGGGGAGTGATCAAACTCACCTTCCGGCATAAAAAACACCTCGGCGGTAGGATAACTTGGTCTTGCCGAGCCTCATTTGCAACTACCCTATCAAGCTTAGAGTAGACCCTTGCACACCCTTGTTGCTTGTTGTTCCATGTGTAGAAACACCCAACACTCTATATCCTCCATTCTACACTCGGCAAAACAATCATTAATAGGGTTCATCTCAGGATTCCTGACAGCAGCGCCTATTCTTTCCTCTGGACTTCGTACACAATTAAAATCTCCAAACATTATCCAAGCTTGATTTGTATTGAGAGCACACAAATCAGCCCATAATTCAGCTCTCTCACTAACTTGATTGAATGCATATACAAATGTGCAGAAAAAACCAGCCACACCACTGAGAGGTTGTATGTAACAGTGCATCAGCTGGCTTGTTGCTTTAATAATATTCACATGAAACACTCCAGCTTTTCATGCTAAAAGAATTCTACCACCAACATGATGACCAATAATCGAAGAAAAATTCCACCCAGCAAACATCCTCTGATATAGATCACCAAGGTTAGAGGATTTAACCTTGGTTTCCAGAAGGCCAACTAATCCCACAGAGTTCTTGAGAATAAAAATTCTCACTTCATTTTGTTTTTTAGGATTATTATCCCCCCGGACATTCCAACATAGCACCTTATCCATTAGATGTGGAAGGGTCCCCTCTTCCCACTTCATTCTCAACTGGCTTACTAGGAGCCACTGCTGGTGCACTTTCATCCAAAGCAAGAAAACCATTATGAGTGTGGGTAATCTTAGTCTGACTTACTCTCACTTTAATAGGCTTGTATGCCCTCTAGAAACCCTCCTGATCCATTTCATTCTAGTGCTTGTTCTGTTGGATTTGATCAGCTACTGGTTGCTTAGGGACAACACCTACATCAGCTTGTTGTTTTTGCATCCAGACTTGTCTAGTCTTTCCCTTCTTGCATTCACTAGCATCTTGACCAATGATCTTACAAATTTTGCATTCCACAGGCTTCCATTCATAATGAATTTCAACCTTTGTTCTGTCTCCATGCTCATTTATAAAGTAAACCTGGTCAGGAAACACCTGGTTTAACTTTACATCCACCAAGACTCTTGCATACTGCACTTTGTCCCTCTTTATAGTTGCCTCATCCCTCTGGATTGGTGCACCAATCTGTTCAACAATTTTAAACAATGATCTCTCACCCCAATACTTAATCCCAATCTTCAATTGGATCCATATTGGTAGCGATTTAACGTCCTCCTTCTCTACATCCATATCAGCAGACCATGGCTTAACTATCAATGGTTTGTTATCAAAAAAGTAATGCCCCTGCATCATCTTATCCCTGCTTTCCATTGCCAAAAAACGAACTATATAGATCCCCTTCTTCAACAATGCCACCTTATCAATACTAAATTTCTTCCAAATACGTCGGAAAAAACCTTCCATTACTTGAATAGGAGGATTTGATCCAACAACATAGCAAATTATCGTTGAATTCCAAAAATCTACTTCTTCTTGAATATCATCCACATCAATTTTAACTTCATTATCATTTATAGAATTCCATGGCGGTTCAATCGGTTCCACGAAGATTCGAAATCTTAAGGACACGATTTGTGATCGTTGACAATGCTTATTATAATATAATACCAATTAAGGTTACGACTAAAGTTCGTGCATTCAAGCATGTCAAGAGTTAGACAAGCTTGTCGATAAATCGAAACACATCATGTCTTAACTTTCCTCATGTACTAAAAAAACAAAAACACATCAGTTTTACTAAGGCTCTGTTTGGTTGGGTGCAAACCATTTTCAGTGTAAAATGATTTTCATGGAAAACAATTTACAATGGAAAACACAATTCCAAAATTAGTTTTCCGTTGTTTGGTTCCATGTAAGAAAAATGATGAAACGAAAGGAAAATGAAAGGGAAAGTAAGGACGTAGTGAGAGGAGTGTACAAGAGAGATAAGGAAAAGGAAGGAAAACAGTTTTCCCTTCATTTTGAAAGGAAAATGGTTTTCCACCATTTAGAGAGCAATTTTACTCCTAGGGAAAATGATTTTACACTCCTTTGCTAACCAAAAAATGTAAAATTGAAAATAGAAGAAAATAATTTTCCAGGAAAATGTTTTACGCCCTACCAAACGGAGCCTAAATCACCCTCTTCAATTCATCGTTTGCTAATTGAGCAAGGATTAGGACTTCGATTATTTTCATCACAAAAACATGCAAGCCAAATGTAAAAGAAAACATGTTAGGAAAAATTGACGATCCACAAAACTCACTACAATGTTACTAAGACCCTTCATTTCATCTCAATTAGACACATACTCGTGTCGGATCCTCAACACACTCACAAGAATAGAGACATTGCGATATTTCTTTTTGGACCAAATTAATGGAAATTTATACTCCCTCCGTTCCAAAATATAGTTCCCATTTCCATTTTGGGTGTCCCAAAATATAGTTCTCATTTTCATATTTAGTTCCACATTTTTCCGTAATTTGTCTAGAAAAACCGTGTCCCATCATTTATTTACTTCTTGAATTTTGTTTTTTGCTTTGTTTATTCAACCCATGTGTTACAATTAATGCTCTTTCACCAATTATTCTCCATTCTCTCTCCTAAAATCATCTTTTCCCATACAACATTTATTTAAATAAACAAATTTTTTTTACTATCCCTCTTATATTCTACTTGCATAAATTACCGTGAAAAAAGGGAAATGAGAACTATATTTTGGGACGGAGAGAGTAATAAATTGGCTATATCGGACACTTGAACTCACGAATACCAAAATCTTCTAAGCAACATATTCTCACTATAATGTTCATATATATTGATTTGATTCATAACTTTAAGAGAATGACCACCTATTAAAGCAAAGTTCTTAATTACTCAACACCCCATATAATGAAAGTTTAAGCACAATCATACCTATCAATTCGAGTAAGGATGTTCTCAGAAGACATTATCACCACAGGTACCTCTTTAAAGGTCGATGATTCCTGCTACAACAAAAACAACAAAAAAAAAATCTATATAAATGGAAAGAAGACTAGCTTTCTTAAAATCTACAAACTTTTTGTTATAAATTGTTTCCAGTTCTTTCAAGCAGTATTTTAGTTACAAAATACTTCCTACTACTACTATATAGCATACAGAAACATTATTCAAGACATAAAATAGAGAATACACCATCAAATTTTAATCTGAGACATACCTATTGACAGCTAAAATTTATAGAAGTTGAAATAATTAAAGGGTTAGAAAAAAGCAAAGGTTACCTTGATCTTTCTCAGCAGATCATATCCAGTCATTTCAGGCATGGAATAATCTGTGATAATCAAATGCACTTTCATCCCCTGATACATCACAACGTAAGCTCATAAAAAAAATCATTTACTTCACTAAGAGAGAGAGATACATCTAGCCATGCATGAGCTATCCATTAGAAATACAACAATAAAAATTTATTAACACTGCTTCAGTTGGATTCCGTTAATTATTATTGTCTATCTCTAGCCTAATGGGTAGATTATTCTAAGCAATGATACATCTAACCACGGTATAGATTAAGTTTCTTTTTCAATTATCCACTTGGTAGAAAATGTTTTATCTTTTTCCAGAATACACATACCGAACACAACCGAGGAGAGCTCTTCTCTTCATCTAATCCCAGCAATTGTAATGCCCTTTTTCCACTTTCCACCACTGTTACTGCTTAAAAAAATTTAAAAAAATTATTAGAAAGTATTACAAAATGTAACAAGTCACAAACCCATTGAAAGCATGATAAAAACCCAATGCAACGTTGGGTTCGATGGCCCAAATTCTTGATTGTTCCATATTACCAAAATACTAGTACACAATATATATTTCACTAATTTCCCCCTAAACTTGGAAATCATTTTCATGATTTTTACCTAGAATATATGGGTAAATTCATCAAACTCTATGTCAACAAATATGCATGTGGGAGCATGCGTGGTAATTACTACACACTTCTTCTACTTATTAACACTATAAATAATAAAAGTGTTGGACTTGGGCATACTTTGGGTATCATTAACCAACATATACTGATATACAACATAAGAAGCCATACCTTCTATAACAAGTTTTTCCGTGTATATGCTACAATCTCCCTAATCCACTATTTCTTTTTGTATTATTCCTTTGTGAGTTTGTTATTATATAATGAAAGTTATAATTGCATTATTCACCCTAATAATATAAGATTCTCGTACTCTCCTATTTGAAATGGTGGATATTTGGGTATTCGTCGTCTGTGGGTTTTTTTTCTACATCGTTATTAGATTTTTCCATGGTAAATAGTGTGTCCTTTGCATTACTATTCTTGCCGCATGTTTCATATCCACTTATTATTCTCAATCTTTACGTCTTTACTTTTGCTTGCACACACGACCCTAACACCCAATATGTAGTTCTTCCTCTCCCTTCACTTTCTAGGAAGCTAATATTCATAAGTAGCAACCAAAAAAAGAAAAAAAAAAGAATATTATAATGTCTGGTTTGGTCACCTACCTTTACAAGATGAAATCTTTAGGAGTCTCTCAATAACCTTCCTGTCCACAAAGCTATCATCAACAACTAGAACATGAAATTCTTGCTTCTCCAAACATGGCCTATATGAAGCTTCAAATTTCTCCATTACCCTTTGTATTCTTTTTGGCTATTTTTGTTGCGAAATGTGTTATCTCAGGTTATAGTAACATGCAAATTGTAATACCCTTTAAAAAGACAAGATCTTTGTAATTGGCATATAATGTTGGGGATTTTTGTGAAGAAATGAGCTAAGGTTTTTTCTTGAGCTTTTTTTGTTGGGATTTTTACTAGTCAGAGAGTAGAAAAGGGCAGGGAATTTATAATCTCGTAGGTTCGATGGGTCTCCTTTTGGGTAGCAAAAAGTACCAAGAGCTGGGATTAGGGCAATTAGAATTTGTGTGATTTTCCACTAATGAGGTTGTTCCACTTGTTCGTAAGAAATTGGTCACCTGGTCGAATAGAATAGAACTAGAAGTAATATTAATTAATTAGAGTTGGAATGGTACATTTTGACCATAGTTTTAAGTCTAATTAAGAGAGGTTGTTGGGTGGAAAATAAAAAATATATATAGGAACTTGGTATTTGTTTAGAAATAAATGGAAAATGTTCTGATATTACTAGGTTTGGATATTGACACTGTACTAGAAGCTTATCTGGGGAGTAGTCGTCCATTAATTTAATTATATTCAAATATAGTGCATATCAAGATGTCCATGTTTTGTTTAGGTATGTGCAAATAATGACCTAAAATTAAGATGGAACACACTTGTATGTCGACACTAATGGTAATTAGTACTTGTTGAAATAATTAGAGGAGGCAAGATGGAGGGCGGATACTTAATCAAGAACTAAAGTGGATATTACATGGATAATACTGGGATTTGTTGACTTTTGTAAAAAATATCCTAATTTCAGATCTTGAGGATCAAGCTTGTCATTGAAAAATTGGAATTAAGTTGTTACATTATCTCCTCTCAACCCTTTCAGAGAAAAGTGTTAAAGAAAGGAAAATTTAAGGATTGACTCCATCGTTTTCACTCTCCAATAAGAGGTGGCTATTGGATGGGTGTAACGGGATCCGACTGAACCAACTTTGTAAGAAGATCGGCCCGGCTTGGACTGCTAGATGGTCGGGCCTGAACCGGACAACCAAACGGGTTTCTCGTGGGCCAAATTGATGGGTGCGAAAACGGACCGTGAACCTCACGTATTCAACTCGAACTAGCTCGTTAAATCGGTTAGAAAATGAATAAAAACACTTTATCCTCGGCCCCGGTTTTCAAAAACACTAGTGTATAAGGACGGTATTGAAAATTATTTATTGTAGATACTAGTGTTTATGCGGTTAAAATGTAAAACTCATTTTCATTTACGAAAAAAAAAAAAAGTTGGACCGGTGGGCCAAAAGCTGAACCGGACCGAACCGGTTCAAGTTTGAGAAACCCGACCTCGGACTGGGCCAGGCCGGTGGCCGGTCTTGTTCGGATTCATGCCGAGCTAAATCGGCCCGACCTACGAACCGGCCGGGCTGGCGGCTCGACCCGTGGCCATGTGTAGTTTTTTTGTTGTTGTTGTGCATTACTTATTCTTTTTTGGGAGTATGGGTAATGATTTTAGTTTATTTCTTTTTTTTTTTTTTTGACGGGATTTTTAGCTTATTTCTTGCTAATGTGTAGTTTTGCTAGTTTGTTTTTGCTGATCTTAGAATTTAAAAATTTGTAAATTACAACATTGTTTATTTTGCTTGGACCATCAAGGAACTTGTGCTCTTGGGATGTGTCGGTTTTGTTTCTCTTGTTTAGATTTGAGTGCTTGTGCTTCAAAGTCATGCTTTGAAGATGTTATCACTCGTGATTACGGTAGGATGCATTTCTTTTTAGAATTTCCAATCTATATTTTGAAGGAATATGTCCTTAGACATCCCGGCAATTACTAAATATAACTCGGTTTTTTCACCATATACCTCGACTAATTTTTTTTTTGCACTTCGTATACCCTCGTAAGTTTCCAAATTCACCATATACCCCTCACGTTTCAAAAATTACATCGACATGCCCTTATGACTAACGGTGTTAGACTTCCGTTAGTCATTAGGCCCTAATCCTACCCTAACCCTAATTAACTAACCTAAATCAAAACCTAATCCTAACCTTAACCCTAATCTAATACACTAAACCTAACCCTAACCCTAACCACCCCTGCTCCCACCCCCACCCCTCTCGCCACATCACCCCTCACCACCACCCCCTCACCAACACCACCCTCCCCTTCCCTGCCGACCACTCCCCTCCCCTCCCCCAACTGCCAGCGAACCCCACTCCCCTTCCCCGCGAACCCCGTTCCACTCCACTCCCCCGTGAACCCCACCCCCTCCCCAGTGCCAGTCGCTAACCCCCTCCCCTTCCCAGTGAACCCCCGTCCCTTCCCCGAACCCTAAACAAAATTCGAAAATACGGGTTTTGTTTTTTTGTGAAGAATCGGTGGTGAGGAGGGGGTGTTTGAAAAAATCTAGGTTTAATTTCGAAATTCAAAGTGGAGTCTTTGGTGGTGCGCCTTTGTGTGATGCCGGCGGGGAGGGGGTGCTGCGGCCGGGGAAGGGGATGGGGGCAGGGGGCCGGTGGTGGTGTAATGGGGGGCTGCGAAGAATCGGTGGTGGGGAGGGGGTTACGGGTTGCGGGGAAGGGGGAGGGAGGGGGCTGGTGGTGCGCACGTGCGATGCGGGCGGGGAGGGATTGCGGCGGCCGGGGAAGGGGATGGGGGCGAGGGGGCTGGTGGTGGTGTAGTGGGGTAAGGGGGGTGGGGTAAGGGGGTGGTGGGGGTGGGGTGGGGGTGTTCGGTGTTAGGGTTAGGGTTAGGGTTAGGATTAGGGGTAGATTTAGGTTAGTTAATGAGGTTAGATGGGGGATTAAGGGTTAATGACTAACGGAGTTTAACGTCGTTAGTCATTAAGGGTAAGTGGATGTATTTTTTCAAACGTGAGGGGGTATATGGTTATCAAATTTGAGAATAACATAGTGTTATCAAATTTGGCATTAAGTGACTTAAGGAATTTAACATTGCGCTCTTGTCTTCGGACAAGTGGGAGATTGAAGGAATATGTCCTTAGACATCCCGGCAATTACTAAATATAAATAGGATTTATATTATGAAGATAATAAAGTTAATTATTTTAGTAATCGTATTTTCTTGCTAGAGAATAAATATGATTAATAGGACAATATTGATTGGGCCTATAACTAAAATAGATTAATCCTATGAGGTCACACATTGTAGCACAAGTTGGACAAAGCAATCCAAATCCATTTAGGATTAGGGTTGGGCCGGTCCAAAGGGGAATAGGAGGAGAATTAGTTCTCCTAACTAGCCTATGACTCTTGCTTCAATTATATATAGGATATAATATTAGGGTTTAGGTGATCGATTGATTAATCAGTTTCTTTTCACAAGAGAGAGAAAGTGAAACCCTAAACTATTCTCCCTAATTGGTGCCTATACCACCTAAAAGCAAGAGATTTCTTCTCTTTCGTTCTAGCTAACGTTGGTGTTCAACTGGTGCTCGTGGAGCGATTAGAGGAGCAATACTTGGGGCTCTCGGATCTTCAAAGTTTGCATACAACGGGAAATCACGCTACAAAGGTTTGATATTTAATCCCTATTAAATGATTCATATGTTTGATTATGTTTGCGATCCTATGATAAATGTTAGGAAATTATTTCCTGAAATTCCGCTATATGCATCTATATATTCCTACAGTGGTATCAGTTTTGCCTAACTCATGATATTCATATGATCATGTAATTGTATGCAAAGTTATTATTTTTATTCAATTAAGGGAGGATTTATTTATGGCTTGAATTTGCATAATTGATATTTGATATTAATTGATTGGAAATTGTAAATATTTGATTTATTTGTGATTTATGCTCAAATAATTTTATAAAGGTCCGAATTTTTTATATTATGGAGGAAATAAATTGTTTAATTCACTCCAAATTTTTGGAATTTTATAAATATATTTGTTAGATCTAAAATTATTTAATGTTTAATTTGATTAATCATTGAAATTAACAATTAAAAGATTTGATTTTTACTTGTTAAATAAATCCAATATTCATCACCCACATAGATCTAGAATAATATGATGGCTGAAAATAATTTGATTATTTTCCCACTGATTATCGGATTTTTATCATATTATTTATGAATTTTGTTTAAATATTATGGTTAATTTGATTATTCCCAAGATTTAAGGATACCAATTAAAATATTTGATTTTATTTGTTATGATAATTCATTAGATCACCCTAAAAATTATTTTCGAATTTGTCGGAATTTAATTGTTAATTTTCGAATTTTTGGAGATAATTTGACTTTTGCCCAAATTTTGAATTTTTTTGTTAGATTAATGTTTAATATAGATTAAGCATTGAAAAATCTAATCTTAACAAATTTAAAATTTTGTTTGAGTTTGTTAAGTGATTCGGAATATTTGCCATATTTTTCGATTATTAAAACCTAATTAAATCCTAAATCTTTAAATAAATTATTTGTTAAAGATTAAATGGAAATTTTGTAAATTGTTACAAAATTCAAAGAATTTGCCCACCATGGCTGGGTGGCCCCACCTGCGCCGGTGGAGCCACGGTGGAGGGCAGGGTTGGGTCGGCGATTTTAGGGGCAGGGGCGGCGCAAGGTGGCGGCCTTGCTAGCTGGGTTAGTCGGCGCGACCCGGTCGAGCTGCTTGGCGGTTGTTGGTCGGTTTCTTTGTCGGTTTGGGATGAGCAGCCGAGGTCCGCAACGAGGTTGGGCCGGCCGGCGGTGATGACCTATTGGCTAGTGCCGTGAGATGTGTGTGCGATCTTGGGCGTTTCTTTGGCGGGCAAAGGGTTAGCGGACCATTGTCTTCGCTAGCCTCGTGAAGTTTTATGGGTGTTGAAGTTTGGTTGTTGATTTGGCAGCCTTGTCTTTGCTGGTCAATGGTCAACAAGTCAACCATATTAAAAAAAAATGTTTTAAGGAAAATCTGATTTTCCAAACTTGAGCATAAATCCAAAAGTTTCCTAGTTTGCAAATGTGTGAATAATAATGATTATTGCCATATTTAAATAAGTAATTGAATGAAAATAATAAAGTTTCCTAAATAATTCCTAGCTTAAATTTGTTAAGTTTTATAATTATTATGGAAAAGTTGATTTGCTTATTAATTGTTAATAAGTAAATAGTTTGTGTTTATTTTATTTTATATTATAAATGTGTGGATGTTTAATGCAATATGTATGATATTATGTTTTGCATGATATGACTAGTATGGCCCAAATTAGGATAGTAAATACGATCTGCGAATCGTTAAATTTGAATGTAAAATTAAATACGATCTGTGAATCGTTTGTATTTTTGTAACTATAAATTTTCGTTATTTATTTAATTCAAATTATGTAATCAAGCATGAGGATCCATGGAGTTTCGAGGATGGTGATCCATGGAGATTCAAGGGAGGATTCATGAAGATTAGTTATTTTCCTAAGTATAGGGGCCATACTAGATCATTTAATTATTGCTTTTACAATTCCCTTGCATTTATTTTGTTTAAATGCTTGCTTCTAAGTTTGTTTGTGGTTAAATGATTCATGTGTTCACTATTAATTGACCATATTATAAACTTAGGTCCCCAAAAGTAATATTGAGTTCAATTGCTTTTCCAAACAACACCTATAAAGCTTTACATCATGAGTAATAGGTTCAGCCAAAGAAGGGTGTTGCTCATAGTTCCGGGGATAGTAGGGTAGGTTTTTGAAACTTACATGTTAATGTTTGGTTTAACTCAACAAAATCATCAAAAGACAAAGTTTTGGGTTTTGAAGCTAAGAGATAGGAGTAAACAAGGAGTTGTTAACCTGTCTACCAAGAATTATAATTAGTTATAATTAGGAAAGTGTTTACTTACCTCAACTACTATAAATTGAAGGCAGGGCCAAAGTCCGTTTGATTGTAGTGGGAGCGGATCTTGGTTATTTCTTTATTCAATGGGGGGCTTTCATTTTTGAATAAATGGTAGTAGTAATTAAAATTTGGTTAATTATTGCTTTCTTGATAAACATTTATTATAATTATGTCAAGTAACAACAATATCAACACCAACAATTCTACTTGTAATTTGCGCTCCGTCCTTTCGAAGGACAAAATGAATGTTGAACGTTTCATTGCAAGTGAAAGGGAAATGAGAATCGTTCTCGAAGCGATAAGTTCAACGACTTTCACATGCAGGGGAGGAAGCAACGATGCAAGAGATGAATGAAAGGCTAACTCAGAATGAGCGAAACATCTCTAACCAGCCTAAAAAAGAATATGAGGATGTTCTTATGGTTAGTAAAGGGCAATCGCTCAATTGGACTGGGATTGCTATTAAGAAGGACGAAAGCAAACCAATTGCCAATTCTGAAACTTCTGAAAAGCAAAAGACTACACCAAAATCAAAAGTTGCTGATGAGCACTATTGTTACACCTGTAACAAGGTTGGTCATTGGAAAAGTAGTTGCCCCAAGTATCTGAAGGATCAAAAGAAATGAGTTTTAGTTGAGATATGTATGTTATAGAAGTTAACATAGCAACTTCTGCTTCTTGGGTATTTGATACGGCTTGTGGTTCGCACATTATTTGTAATATGCAAGGCCTCAAAAGAAGTAGAACATTGGGAAAGGGAGAAGTAGATCTTCGCGTTGGCAATGGAGCACGAGTTGCTACATTGGCAGTGGGAGTATATAGTCTACTTTTACCTTCAGGATTATTTTTAGAACTTAATAATTGTTATTATGTTCCTGCTATCACAAAGAACATTATTTTGATTCCTATTTTGGATTCCGAAGGTTATTCATTTACAGTAAAGAACAATTATTGTTCTGCATATTTGAATGATATGTTATATGTCTCCGCTAAGTTATCAAACGGTTTATATGTGCTAGACTTAGAAACCCACATCTATAACATAGACAGCAAGAAACATAAAGCAAATGATTCAAACCCTACATACCTATGGCATTGTCGATTAGGCCACATAAGCTCAAAGCGCATTGAGAAACTTCATAAAGATGGAATTCTCAAATCATTTGATTTCGAATCATTTGATACTTCGAGTTTTGCTTGATTGGGGAAATTGACAAAGTCTCCTTTCACAGGTTCAAGTGAAAGGGCCAATGACCTTTTAGCCCTCATACATACGGATGTGTGTGGACCTATGAGTACGTTGGCTAGGGGAGGGTACAGTTACTTCATTACTTTTACCGATGATGTGAGCAGATTTGGATATGTATACCTCATGCGGCATAAGTCGGAATCCTTTGGAAAATTTAAGGAATTCTAAAATGAAGTACAAAACCAACTTGGGAAGAAACTCAAGGCATTGCAATCCGATCGTGGTGGTGAATATTTATCTCAAGAATTTGGTGATCATTTGAAGGATTGTGGAATACGGTCACAATGGACTCCACCGGGGAACACCACGGTTAAATGGCGTTTTCGAAAGAAGGAATCGAACTCTACTTGATATGGTTCAATCCATCATGAGTCTTCTTGATCTTCCTATTTTGTTACGGGGATTTGCACTTGAAACAGCGGCATTCACACTTAACGAGCACCATCCAAAGTAGTGGAAAAGACACCATATGAAATGTGGATTGGAAACGTTCCAAAATTGTCTTTTCTAAAGATATGGGGTTGTGAAGCTTATGTAAAACGTTTACTTTCGATAAGCTTTCACCCAAAATCGATAAATATCTTTTGGTGGGTTACCCGAAAGAGACTAAGGGATACTACTTCTACAACCAAAGTGAAAACAAAGTGTTTGTTGCTCGTATATGGTGTCTTTTTGGAAAAGGAGTTTATTTCCAGAAAAACAAGTGGGAGAAATGTATATCTCGAAGAAGTTCGAAATGAGCAACAAATGGATGAGGTTAACACCTCATTAGAGGCGGCCCGGCATGAAAATGCTCGGGAGGTGGTGCATTCAATTCACGTACCTCCTACCGTCCCACTTGGAGATACTCTATGCGAAGTCACTCAATCAAGTGAGGTAGAAATTTCTTCGTTGTTCCCCAACGTAGGTCTAGTAGGACCATCATTCCGTCAAAGAGATATATTGATTTCCTTTTGTTGAAAGTTCTGAAATAACGAATTTAGAATCGGAAGAACCTACTAGCTACAAAGATGCTTTGGATAGTCAAGACTCCGAAAGATGGCTTGAGGCCATGAAATTCGAAATGGATTCCATGTCGAAAATCAAGTATGGGACTTGGTTGATTTGCATAATGGGGTAAAACCCATTGGATGCAAATGGATTTTCAAGTTGAAAACAGACAAGGATGGAAACATTAGTGTTTTCAAAGCAAGGTTGGTGGCGAAAGGTTTCAATCAAATTCATGGTATTGACTATGATGAAACTTTCTCACCAAGTAGCCATCTTTGAAGTCCATTAGGATAATCCTTGCGATTGCTACCTTTCATGACAATGAAATATGGCAGATGGATGTCAAAAACCACTTTCCTGAATAGGTTCTTGAAAGATGATGTGTACATGACACAACCTCAAGGTTTTGAAGATCCGGGAAAATCCGGGGAGGGTATGCAAGCTTAAGAAGACCATTTATGGACTAAAGCAAGCATCAAGGGGTTGGAACCTCAGATTTGATGAGGCAGTCAAGAAATTTGGCTTTCTCAAATATGAAGAGGAATCTTGTGTATACAAGAAGTTAAGTGGGAGTAGTATTACTTTTCTGGTCTTGTATGTGGATGACATACTTCTCATAAGAAATGATAAAACCATGCTTGAGTCAGTCAAGGAATGGCTTAAAAATTGTTTCTCTATGAAAGATCTAGGAGAGGCAGAGTACATATTGGGAATAAAGATCTATAGAGATAGATCTAAAAGGCTGATTGGACTCAGTCAAGAGACTTATACTGATAAGGTTCTTGCAAGGTTCAAGCTGGAAAACTCCAAAAGAGGTTTCATTCCCATGCAACATGGCATAACACTTGGCAAGTGTCGGTGCCCTTCTAGTCCCGATGAGGTCAAGCGTATGAGTAACGTTCCCTATGCTTCTGCAGTAGGATCCATTATGTATGCCATGATATGCACTCGACCGAATGTTGCATATGCTTTGAGTATATGCAGCAGATACCAGTCAAATCCAGGAGATGCGCACTGGTTGCAGCGAAAAACATCCTTAAGTGCTTGCGAAGGACTAAGGATAATTTTTTGGTATATGGTGGAGATAAGGAGTTAGTTGTTACTGGATACACTTATGTAAGCAAGGTTCATACTGAGGATAATATAGCAGATCCTCTGACTAAACCGTTTGCTCAACCTAAGCATGAGTGTCATATTAGGTCTATGGGGCTTAAGCATATGGGAGAATGGCTTTAGGTTGTTTACTTCATGTTTACAATTGTAAAGACATTTATTATGTTTTGAATGTTTATCAAAAAAAATTGTTTCTTATTTAATCGCTTGGTTTAGTATTAAATAAAATGTCCAAATAATTAGTGTTTTCAAATAGGATTATTGAAAACGTTTTGATAATGGAACCCTATAAAGTGAACTAAAATCACAATTTATTTAAAGTCCCTAGTCTAAATCACTAATTGGACATAAGTGATTTATTTAAAAGACTAGTATATATTTAATTGATAGCACAGTTCCATGGGCTAGGGAGACATAGAGATGTCTAATTGATTATATGGATGTATAGTTGATACATTGAGACTTGACCTAATTAGATTCTAAAAGTAAAATCAAACTACTATATTTAGTGGATTCCCTAGACATGAGTATGTCTTAATGACCATAATATAATTAGTTTAACTTTGACACCGTTAAACGCCGCGCCGTAAAAGGAGGTTATAAAGGCAGTGATCGGGTGGGCTAAGAATTGAGTGGAAGTTATGGTTATACAAGAGTGGATAAGTCCTCCTATTAAATAGGAATGGTGTTCGGGGCCTCTTGATGAGCAAGAATTGGAAAATTGCATGGCCATGCGAGAATAGGATTAAAGAGTTAATCCTTATTTGAGCGATTCGAACTCGGCAATCAAGGAACATAAATTTGAGAATAACATAGTGTTATCAAATTTGGCATTAAGTGACTTAAGGAATTTAACATTGCGCTCTTGTCTTCGGACAAGTGGGAGATTGAAGGAATATGTCCTTAGACATCCCAGGCAATTACTAAATATAAATAGGATTTATATTATGAAGATAATAAAGTTAATTATTTTAGTAATCGTATTTTCTTGCTAGAGAATAAATATGATGAATATGACAATATTGATTGGGCCTATAACTAAAATAGATTAATCCTATGATGTCACACATTGTAGCACAAGTTGAACAAAGCAATCCAAATCCATTTAGGATTAGGGTTGGGCCGGTCCAAAGGAGAATAGGAGGAGAATTAGTTCTCCTAACTAGCCTATGACTCTTCTATAATATATATGATATAATATTAAGGTTTAGGTGATCGATTGATTAATCGGTTTCTTTTCACAAGAGAAAGAAAGTGAAACCCTAAACTATTCTCCCTAACAGGCGCCTATACCACCTAAAAGCAAGAGATTTCTTCTCTTCCGTTCTAGCAAACGTTGGTGTTCAACTGGTGCTCGTGGACTGATTAGAGGAGCAACACTTGGGGCTCTCGGATCTTCAAAGCTTGCATACAACGGGAAATCACGCTACAAAGGTTTGATATTTAATCCATATTGAATGATTCATATGTTTGATTATGTTTGCGATCCTATGATAGATGTTAGGAAATTGTTTCTGAAATTCCGTTATATGCATCTATATATTCCTACATATTTTTCCACCTCACTTTGGTTGCAACATTACCACCAGACATTTTCATTTGAGTTGCAATGTGTTGTTTGCTTGGAAATGTTCCGTCTTTCTCCACTCCCTTCAGCCAGCAGTTTCATGTATATATAGGTAAGGTTCCGAGGTTATATGCTTTCTCGTACCACAGATCCTTTGTTAAAGATTGTATGAGGAACTTACTTGTGGAACAACATAGGTTGGGTTCAGTAAATTTTGTTGCAGTCTCTATGAGAGTTATATATATACCATTATTACAAATAAAGCTCAATGTTGAACAACTCAATTCTTCATGTTAAAGAGAGTGAGGGATAGCTCAATTGGTTAAAACTTCTCTCTTGATTCTAAAAGATCGCGAAATCGATTCTCATCACCCCTTTGGCTCTTTAAACACCAAAAAGAAAAATCTTCATGGTAAAGTAATTTTGTAATGAACTGGGTTATAACTAATTTGGTGATACTTTAGTATCATTCGGTTAATATCACTTTTTGATCTTTTTGAGGGGCTGGTCAATCTTCTATTATTTCATCCATTATATACTCCCTCCCTGACTTACCATTTTAATTGTCAAATTTTTTTTCAATGTTCCAAGAAAAGTTGTTAAGTTTCCAATAATATACTACACAATAAAAGCTCTAAACGTTCCACTAAACTTAATTTCTATTAGTCAAAACTAATATAATAGGTAGGGAGCAGTAATAATAAATGATGTTCCTTATCTAGTTTCATTCCCAAACATAACAAATAATGGGAAGGACTATGGAGGCCGGAGGGAGTCGGAGGGAGTATTTACTATATGTGGTGAATTTATTCAAGTTCTTTTGCACATTGGTCAGTCCTTTTTTAGAGAGTGTTTGGTTGATAGCTAGAAAATGATTTTGCATAAAAATGTACTTTTATTATTCCATTTAATTTCTCTATTCAGCTTGTTTACTCTATGGGTGCCGCATTATTGACAAACTATGTGACCACGTGCTTAAAAGACAACCTAACTATATTAAGATGTAGCCGATCCCTTCAATTCATATAAGGGCATTCTCTTATAAAAACAAGCCGAATTAAATTATAACTAATTAATAGTAATGACTATCATTTAGGAGCCGGGGCGGCGAGGCGAAAATAAGTTGGGAGAACTAACCCCTAATAATTTCTAAGACAAGCAACTCCAACAATTACAAGTAACCCCAATAATTATAAGTAACCCTTAAAAATATCTAAGACAAGCAATCCCAATAGGAAACATAAGTAACCCCTATAATTATATGTAACCCATGCTATATTAATAAATAACCCCAACAATTAACATAAGTCCTAGTATATTAATTAGTAACCTCAAAATGTAATAGCTAATTTTATATGTAGACTGGCTGCACCATCAACTAATGGTGTGGCTGGCCACATATAAGATTTTGCGCTTTATCATGGTAAGTTAATTAACTATATACGTGCCCATCTACAAGAGATGGGTAGCTATTCAAAAAAAAAATTTAATAATATACCTATATATATCTTGATACGAATTGACCCAAAACCTAATGGAAGGGCTTGTCACCCGAATATGACTTGAACCAAACTAGATTTGAACAACGTTTTTTCTACCTCTAATTATGACAAATTATGAGCTTTACATTGAATGATTGAATCGCTTATAGGTTAATTAAACTATGTTCTCCTGTTTGGTTTCCCTAAATGACAAAATTAGAGTATGTCTTACAGTCTTAGTAGACCCATAAAAAAAAAAGATTTCAAGAAGAAAAATTGGAATATATAAAACTCAGAAGAAATAAAGCTAAGTTGAGCAGTATACTTCGTATTATTAGAATGAATTCATAATATACACTGTTCAAATAGAAATACTATTTGGGATGCCACGACCTGTGACACCAGGACCAGAAGTGGGCAGAAGCAGCTCATATGGCTGAACACCAGCACCAGTTCTATTCTTTAGTTTAAAGTTCTTATTCCTTTGATGTATTATCTCTTCAATCTCCTTCAAACGGGAGGAAAATTTCTCAAACATGCCTTTAACCTGTTGATCATCAGTCCAATGGCCGTGCTCCTGTCCGAGATACTCTTCATCCGGAGAATGCGTAGATAAACTGTCTTGGACGGCCATAACTTTGGTAGCTTGAAGTTTGGAAGGCAAAGACGCGAGGAATGTAGCTTGGGGGTTTTTAAGGAACTTCTCATACTCAGGTTCATTTTCTTGAGGGATAAGTTTCCTCATCAGTGTAGGTCGGTTAGGAACATACCCTCCAAAAGGGTACTGTCCAAAGTTTATTGCTGCATGTTGGCCTGAAGCAACCCAAATAATTATAGCTAGTATTCCAGTCAAATCCTCCTTGGACTCGAGTTTAGGCCACCAAGGCTCGTCCTTCTTGTCAGCATGACCTTTGTTCTTGATCTCGAACCACCATTCTTGGAGCTCAACATCCGAAGTGATGGTACTAGAGTCGGGGTAGAAGTGTGAAACATAGGATTCAACCCATTCCCTGATGGCAGACCATATGAGAAGCCCATCAGCGGCATATGGGTAGTCTTCAATCACAAGTTTTACTCCACAGGGTGCTGTAGGATCCTCCTCTGCCATTCCCCTGGAAATTGAGTTAGTTATCATTAATACACCACTCTTTTGCCTTTAAGATTAAGTGGGTTGTCACTTGTCAGACTATGTAGCACGGAAACAGCTGGAATTTCAAAAACAGGGAAATCTCATGTTCCAGCTGTTTCCAGGCTTCATTAGCACGAAACGGATGGGGTTTCAGGAACAGAAACATTTCACAACAGGTCCCAGAGGTTTTCGTATTTCATAATCCTAGGTTGTTGGCAGTCATAGAATCCAACTAGGTATCCTAGATAGCAGCTGGCAAGAGGGGAAATTCTGTTATGATTATTGCAATTTAAGTCCCATAATACCTTGATTTCTGAACAACATTATGAATTTATGATTGTGTTCGGTTAGATTAAAAATATATTCCGCCATCTCTTCAATAACCTGACCTATGCGTGTCTGCAACAGTTGATAAGAACCTTGACTCTATAAGAATAAGTATCAGAATCTTGTACACTTTCTAGTTTCTACACTTAACAGTATGAGAATGGTTAGAGAGAGATCAGAATATTCATATTCCCAATTCTTTTCTACTTTTAACTACTAAGAGCCAAAAAAAGTTTCCCAAAGGCTTTTCATAAGAGATAGGTCCTAGTCGAGGTTATTAGAGAGAAGTTTCCCTAATCATATTATACATAAAAAAATGCTACAACTCTGCCTTCTTTTTTTATAGACATAGTAATTAAATGATCTTAATGCATCAACTTGTATGGGATATGAGTGTGAACCTTTTATCATATATAGGGAGCTAAAGCCACATTATGCAAGAGGAAATGTGATCGCAGCTGAATGGATAGGTGCACAAAAAGCTTAAAATTTTCACCTTCGAAGTAAATCTGCTGGCAGCGCCTCCATGTCAAACCGCCACATGCTCTTGTAGGCAGCAGAGCTGATCTCCATAGCATATTTTCCAGGGGTAAAACACGCCTCAATGATTCCCCCGCCATTGATCAAGCTCTGCCGAGCGAGGGCGTTGATTTCCATAGTATACCGCATATGTGGATGCAGGAGCTTGTAAATGGGATGTATTTGGCTAAGCTGTCTTTTAGTAGCAATTATGTAAGCTTCCATGCTAGCATGAGTCCTCAACCTAACAACCACAAATCCCTTCGAGATCAGAGTTTTTCTTGAAAAAACTACCTTTAACCTTACAAAAATACCGTCTTTTCATTATAAAAATCATAGGAAAGCTTCTCCCATAGTTTTCGAAAAAACTCACCAGTGATTTATTAGTTGATGCACACCGCCATCGGCTGCACAAACGTGGGCTTTGGCCAACTTCCAGATCCAATAGCTTGTAGCATCATGGCCATGAGTATAAACACGATTAAATGCAGGGCGAAAATTGGTGGGAGGAAGCGAAAGCTCAATAGCAACAGGTTTAAGAGCTCCGCCACTGGTTTGGAAAAGAATTGTTCTGGAGGCATACACTTTTCTTCCTTTTAACTCGTTTATCTTGTTGACAAACGGAAGTAACAGGTCATGATAATCTATTATGAAAAGTCTCTTGTTATCAATGGCCTGTATCAACAAGACAAGCAGAGCAGAATCAGTTGTACATTCTAGTTGTCACTTGTCAGTTCATAAATATTAGATTTTAGACTAGAGATTCAAACTCATTGATGATGGACCATGAGCTTGAGAGTTCATTTCTGCAACACAAGAAAAAGAAGATAAAACAACCAACACCCACCCCACTTCTAGAAGGAGGAAATGATCCAATCTCAAGGGCATATGCCATATAGCACTTAGCAGAAGGAATGGGAGGCACAAGATCTATATAGACAAGCACTACAGATAGAATTTTTGACTCATGCAGCCATCCCATCGGAATTAAGGCTTTGACATTGTTGTTGGTGGTGGTGATTTATATGAAGGCTGCTTTGGGATTTTCCCTGACTAAAGATGGGGGTGCTATTGGAAGTAAAAACCCTGAGACTGATTATTTTTCCCATCTTAGAGATGGGGTTACCATGACTCCTAGGCAAGTACGCGGTTGTACTCTTAACTAGTCTAGATTGGAGGAGATAGTTTCCTCTGTCTAATGGAGGAAAAGCAAAATGCATTCTCAATCGATTGGGAAGCCACCAATAATGTTGAAGCTTGAGCTACCAAACGCATGAAGATGAAAACCAATACCTCTTCGACACTCGTGCCATCCAGTTCTTCTTCAAGTACTTCCTTTGTGATCCCGGATTCTGAAGGGCCATAGACTGCTGGATCAAGTTTGCTCATAATTGGAAATTCCTAAACCACAAAGTCAAGCCTTAGGAACTTCAAGCGATTTTGTTTTCATTCAAAAGTAATATAAGAACTGAAAAAAGTTATCTTGAAGCTACCTTTAGAAGTTCAATGTTCACAGGATTGACTCCTGCTAAAGTCTGCCGTGCAAATTCATTATCCCTTAGCCATGAAAATCTATCACCTGGGAGCCAAAATCATAAGTACCAGAAGCATAGAAGGGGGATCAAAAGCAAATTCAGAAATAGAGAAAGTTACGGTACATATAACAGATAAAATCGATATATATAGAACAGAAGACATACTTTTGATAACAGCAGGTATATCATACTTGAGTAACTTAGTACCCATGTTGAGCATTTGACTTATGTTATTGACCTTTTCAGCTGCCTCATCATCTTTTAAAGCAAAACCATTGATGTATAGGTTGTCTATCTCAGAAAAGCAGCTGAATGGGATATCTGAACTAGCCAAAGTAGCAGCAATCTGAGGTACTAAATTGTGCAAAACAGCTTTCAGTCTTCCCCTAGAAAATGTAGCTTGCTTCGTCTCCTCAAAAGTTTCATCACGGGGAACATATACTGGATGAGGTTTCTCGATTCTACTCTCACATTCTGGAACTGCATGAGTTCAACAATACAGAAACAATCAAAAGCAAGTCAAAATCCAGAAAAGAAGTATCAGATACACGTAATGAAGTTTAACAGTGTTATTTTCTGTGTTTTAGTATTTAGTTCAGGAAGAAGAATAGAGAGAAAAGTATTCTCTTAATGTTCAGAATCAATGAATGAATAATTACAAGCTATCTAATTGAGGAAAATATAAATATATACACAAGGTAGTTAGAGAGAACTAACAACCTATAACTTCCTAACTAACTGAGCTGCCACATCATCAATTACATCATTAATCTCCAATAAACAGTTCATTCATTCATTTATAATCTTTCACTTAATTAAGTACCTTTTCTTATACCACATTCTCTTTCGGTATAGAAACTACATTGCCACAAGAAAGTACTAATGCAATATGGCTTGCCACTTTGAAACACTAATGAAGCATTAAAACTGAATTTGACACTATTCAAAATTCACATACCACATTTTAACCATATACTAATACTCCTTGAGTTTGTTATTAGCTTTTCCACTTGAACTTTGACACTATTCACATACCACATTTTAACCATATATTTACTAATATATATATAAACAGATATCATTATGTAAAATGTCGTTGAATTTATCTCAATGTATAATTTCAAGATATCAAACTCCCATCAAGTTTAATAATAGATAATTGAAGATATTAATGGTCAAAGATGTATGTTGGCATACGTGAAAGTCAAAGTGAGGGAAGAAGTAGCTTGAAAATATACCGGATTTCATGGGTGGTCTTCCAGACCGACATCGCCTTGGATAAGGCCGTTTAGGACCAGAAAGAACTGGCCTAAAGAGGTCATTATCTTTATCTGGATTACCCAAATCATTATAAGGAGCGTAATCATAAACCATCTCATGTAGCTTTCTTTGTCCTTTCCCATTTCCACGACGACTGAGCAAGTCCTCCGTCCGCAGATCTTTGATGCCGGGTGGTGTTTGTGATGGTAAGTACGTCTTCACAGAGAAAAATGCAACACTACATCAGATATGTTATCATGTCTTGACAACCGTACCAATTAAACAAAAACACAGAATGACAGTTTACATGGTTTCTGAAGATAATTCTGCTTTCAGGATTGTCTTTACTAGAGTGGATCCATGAATTCGCAGGGAAGTGAAGAGGCTCATCATCGAGTCCATGAAGAACAACCTCAACCAAGTAAAATTCCTTGTTGTACTTATTAGTGATGAGAATAGCTCCAGGATTTCCAAAGTTCGAAGGAACTATAAAATTGGCAACATACTCATCAATGTACGAGTGTTCTGATGAGCTGGGTGGCCATTCGTTCACATAAGCCTCTACACACTTTCCTGCATTGGTATCTGCAGTACAGGAGCCCATCAAAATGTATTACGATTTACGACCACCAAATATAGAAGTTGTGTAGGAAAACATGTAGTAGTTAGAAGGAAAAGTACATGAAGAAGATACAAATCTAGTATAAGTATGCTTAACCTATATAGCACTTGCAAAGGGCTTGATCGAATGATCGCCGTCCAACTCAGCTAATGTTTCTGTTCTCCCTTTTCTACTATACACTATCTCTGTTTTTTTCACTTGCAACTCCTCTTTTAAAGGTCAAACTTCACAAACTTTGACCATCACCAAAATATAAGAAAAAAACATAATTACGCCAGATCTTTTAGATTCGTATATATTCAAAATATCAAAATTTCACAACAAAGTAATATTCAGGCAAACCCCTACTAGGCACCCCCCGTTCCCACCCCTGACTCTTTAAGTATATGCAACACCACATGAAATTCATCCAAAATTGTTTCCTTTGTGTAATTATGAGCTAAGTTTGACCCAGAAAGAAAAGAAATTGATCATTTTTCCCCCTCCCTTTTAGTGCTGTAAAATAGTGACTGATTAGTGAGCAACAAATCATATCATCCAAGTTGCACACCACTAAGCATGAACACTAATCATATCTCTACTTCTTTTCATTCTTAATCTCGTATTAGAAAAACAAATCATGTTCAAGATTGAGTATTAGTGCAAATTACCAATCAAGACTAATCATAATGAGTCAAGATTTTTTGTTTTGTTTTGAGAGGATCACATAGAGTCATATAATTCTATCATCTTGTATAGACAAAGTTGTGGCAAAAAGTCAAGATCATCTTGAGGTGTTCAAGATCAACCCATAACTCAAATTCAGCCATTATTATCATTCGAACAATGATAGAGTGATCTTAAAGGTTGACAACCCTCACGAGAGAGATAGAGAGAAAACATAATATATACAATAGATTTGACGACATTTTTACTCTCTGAAATATCAAATTTAATATCGCTTTCTTTATCTCTCTCATGAGAATTACCAACTCATAACGTCATCCAAACATTTTTTTCATCAATTTCCATTATTAATTGTCATTAATGGTCTTAAGGGAGGAACAAAGATCAATAGATGGGCATGGGTTGAAACCTAAACTATTTTAAAAACCCCACCAGACAAATACCGACTCACCCACAAAAAGAAATCAGAGCATTGATTAAAATATAGCATAATTAACCCAAAAATACATGCAAAAAATCTCACTTTTTCAAAAAAAAAAAAAAAGAGAAAAAGAAAGAAAAATGCCCACAAACAACATGAAAGAGTTAGGCTTTGTTTTTGTTCTTAATCTATATAGATTTGTCTAATCTGACTGAACTTTGACTTTATTTTACGCTAACTTATTTAAAGAAAAAACCTTTATCACGTAGAATCTTCTTACATTTTTGGATCTAATTTTCATAATTTTATTCTAGTACGTTATTATATATGTTTGGTCTAGTCTGGTCTGATTTAATCTAATCCTAACAAAACAAATAGTGAAGAAGACATAATCTTAATCACAAAATTTCTTACCTATTGCAATTTAACTCAAAATGCATGGATGTCATCTAACTTAGTTAGTAAAATCTTCTAGGATAGTACTAGGGATCAAATCCTATCTAATCATTGCACTTATTCGCTCATCTACACCAACTAATAAGAAAGAGAAATAAATTACCAGGATCAATCTGGTCACTAATAAGCTGGAGGAAAATCCCTTGACCAATACTATTAATAAAGTTAAACCACTGATCTTCAACTTTATCAACTAATCTTTGTCTAATCTTTTTCTTAATGACAACAATTGCTTTCACTTGAATCCCACTTCCAGAAGATTCCAACAAAGTACCACTTCCATTATCTTTGACCTCCATTGTTGAAGTTGTTGCACTATTAGATTCCACTGTTCTGTCACCACTGCTGATCACTGCCCTCACCCTCATTCCACGTGTCATCATCTGGGTCCTCTTTCTTCCTTCGCCGGAGATTCCAACTCCGGGGAATCTCCGGTGAGTTAATGGGTCATTGAGATATGATGACTTGATTGTTGGGGTTAACCTTGATGTTAGCATGTTTACAGTTGATGATGGAGGAGAGAGAAAGGGAAGAAGTTATGAAAATGAAGAGAGTGAACATGAATACTAGTTTAGAACTTATAGATTATTAATACAGATGCAAAGATTATTATAACTTGTACTTCCTCTAATTTTTTTATTGCTACATTAGTTTTTTACAATTTTCAAGACATAACTTTAAACTTAATATCTTTAATTATATACAATAAAAAATTATATTATTTTTTATTTTAAAATAAGTGAAATACTTCTATTACAAAACTCCCATATAAAAGAAATAAACATTGCACTTATTTCAAAACGCATAAAATATTGAAAAAGTACACATCAATATAAATCAAAGGAAAAATTGTCAAAAATAATCCCAAGTTTTGGCCATCTTCCCAAATTAATCCCAACTTTGGATTATTTTTAAATAATCTCAAGTTTGTTAGTAATCTTCCCTTATTGGTCCCTAGTGAAAAAAGTCGGTTTAAAACTCGTTTTAAAGGTCAATACGCCGCGTGAAGCATTTCCGTTTGCCTTTCATTTTAATAGTGGAGTGGTGATGAAGGCGATTAGAGGTGATTTTTTTAAATAAAATGGTGTCTTATCAACTTTTTAAAATTGGTTTAAACGATTATAGGTCTTTTGGACCAATATGGGAAGATGACTCCCAAACTTCAGATTATTCAAAAATAATTAAAACTTGGGATTAATATGGGAAGACACCTGAAACTTGGGATTATTTTTTACAATTTTTCCTAAATCAAAAAGACCTGACTTGATTATATTTTTCCTAACGTAGATAAATTTAAAGCGAGTCAAAATGTAGCAATTAGAAAAAGTCGGGTAGAGTAATTTTTTTATTTGTTGAAAAGTCTTTGTATTGTTTCATGATTCATGGTTACAATTAAATAATGTTTAAGGAAAAGGACAAAGTATCAATTTTGTCATTGTCATAATGTATAAGCTGACATAATAGTAATACGAGGGTTCCCAACATTTTCTCCATGACTTTAATGTGGTTGATTGACAACGCATTTCCTACATAATAATGTAATATTATGCTTTAAAACAAAACTTCAATATTGCATTAGTTGCAAACTTATTTTCCTACATAATATAGATACAATATATCACTAGTTTTTAGGATGATATCTATAGGTAATTATAATTTTCATTTATTAATAATTTCTTTTAAAATTATAACACCAAACACTACTTATTAAGACTTTAATATCTTGACTTGAAGTTTTGGGATCAAATCTTATCTATGCATTTTCTAATTTTTTAATGTATGTGGAGTAAATAAAGTAAACACTCTAAGAGATAACACCACATGACATATTTCCTTGTTCAGGAACACCTTTTAATATATTAGTATATAGATGCTTTAAAACAATACTTCAACTTTGCATTAATTGCAAACTTCAGTTTTGGAGTTAATATACTTCCTCCGTTTTTTTTTAATTGCTACATTTTCCATATATGGGTGTTTGTTTTTAATTCCTATATTGTTTAACCTTTTCTTATTTGGGGTACGTGGCCCACCATAAAGTACTACTATTATATTTGTTTTTCTCTTTTTTTACCCAAAAGTACTATTTTTTCACTTTTTCCCATTATTTTATATTAAATGGGTCAAAAAGTACATTCCTAAAAGCTTGAAAGTGACATTGCTTAAATTATTGTGCATACAACAATGTAGCAATTAAAAAAAGCAGAGGGAGTATAATTTTTATTAGAGGCTCTAGGTATAAATATATAATTCTTATTAGAGGCTCTAGGTACCGTTAGTAAATTTTGTGTTTAGTAACTGCTATATAGCGATTTTGTATTGATATGTAGTAAGGGTGTATTGGACAATAACTTTTGATATAGCTTTTAGTGTTTGAACTAAGTTAAAACTCTAACAGTGGTAAAAAATTGTGTTTAGTGAAGTAGTTTGAACTAATGTTTTGGGACAGTTATAAATATTAGCTTTTGGGGTAGATGTAGCTTTTGATGATTAAGAATAGTTTACTTTTGTAATTTTTTAAAACTAACAGCTAGTTTTACCGAACACTAATTATCATAAAAGCTACTTTCATTGTCGAACTCTAATAGCTAATATCTGACAGTTAACTACTACTTGTACAGCTAACAACTACTTTTGCAAACAGGCCCTAAATGACCAAAAATCTAGATTGTATTAACATTTCGAATACTCTTAGGGGGCGTTTGGTTCGAATAGAGGAATGGAAAGGGAATGGAATCAAGTAGAGGGGAGGAATGGTAACAATAATTGTTTCTTTTATTGGGTGTTTGATTCAACAATGGAAATGAATCACTTGTAAGGGAATTGAAATTTTTTTGTTACTCCTCTAATTTTGGAGGGTAACAATTTGGGGGTTTGGGTTACCCTCAAGTAAAGGTAATGATTAACTTACTACCCAAACCAAATAAGGAGAAATGGATTCAGATTACCGAATTTGTTCCAGGCTCCCAAAAAGGTCAACCAAACATAAGAGCATGTTTGATTCGTGATTTTGGGCCCAACCGATTCCCTTTCTTTTTGTTTGGTTCAACCCTTCATCGACCCATTACATTCTTGGTGGTAATGGACTCCCCAATTTGTTATACTTCCCTCCCCCTCAAGTAACAAAATACATTATTTGGTGGTAATGGTTATCATTCCATTTCCATTCCATGGCTTAAACCAAACACCTAATAAAGCTAACCATTTTCGTTGCCATTCCTCTCATCTATTTGTTTACATTACCTTTCCATTCCATAACTTGAACCAAACAACCCCAATGAAACTTGTAGGACACGTTTTCGCATTTGCTCACTTATTTTTATATTTATATCTATAATCTTTGCATGGAATTATTTTTTTTAAAAAAATTAAGTAATTGAATGAAGTAGAGAATTGAAAGTCATATATAGTGTTCTATTTTCAGAAAATCATAGAAATACAATAGAAAATTTAAATTCAATTTGAAAATCGAGTATTTAAAAAGCGAATTAGTATTTCAAATCAAATTTAAGCCTGTAAATTATATGACACCGGTATATGATTTTTATAGTGTTAATCTACTACTTTTATAGTAAATTCGGGTGTACCGTAAGCATGCATGGTACATCCTGAGTTTTTTTTACTCATTTGAACTCCTCCAAATTAGCAAAATATACTTTCAAAAGCTCCAAGTGGGCAAAAAATAATCTTAAGTGTATCATGCACATGATACACCCAAGTGTATGATAAATATACTAGTTCTAATCTCAATTCAAATAATATGTGGTAGGTATTAGTTTGAGATATAGAGAGTACTGTTTTTGAAAGGATCAGATAGTACTTAGTACTACTAGATTATGTGGTGTAGAAATACATATATGTTATCCAATCCTCCTTTATGGAGATGAAAAGAGAGGGCAGCACTCGAATATTCATTGGTAGAAAGAACAAAGCCTTTCAACACCATGGTGTTCATTTATGTCTTTAACTATGTATAAATAAAAATTACAAAATGTTGGAATCTATGAAACTATATATTAAAATAAATAAATCTCACGTGCTTATATATTTTCTTGCTTATAAACAATACAAAATGGTTAAAGGGAAGTATGTAAATAGTGTCAAAATTAAAGTCAAAATGTAGAAGTAAAAAAACCCGAGTAATATGAAGTATAATATTTGTTATAGTTTGACAGTTATGTATTTTGTCGTGACATTCGCCATGTGTCATCATGTGTTGATATATTAATTAAAGGGTTGGGTTAGATTAGTATATTGTGCTTAAGTGACACCTATGTTGCACTAAAATTTCATGAAAATCAATTGTATGTCGAAAATGTGAATGTCATATAACTTAGTTGGTAATATCTTGTGGGGGAATATAATCTTGTCTACATCACTGCTCTTAGTCGCTCATTTATACGCATAAAAACTGTCTTTCGAAGATGGAATGTTTCCATTCGAGATTCGTGTCCATTTCGAAACTAAAACATTTTCGTTCGTGTTCCGGGAACAACAAGAAAATTTGGATGATTATATAGTGTTTAAGTGACTCCTAAGTTTGTATGGAGACTTCGTGGAAGTCACGTGTCTGTTTTGAAAACGAATTCATTCGTGTTTCTTGTCTGTTAAAAAAGAGACATTTTTACTTACTATCCACAAACTTCAAGAAAACTTATTAATCATGGGTAAAGTATCATCACAAAACACCCGTTTCTGAAATTCGTATTTTTTTGTATCTGATTTCCGTTCCTAATTCTGTGAAACATACCATAACAAACATCTTTTCAAGGACAAACTTCATATTTAGGAATATACGTAGTTGCTGATACTCTTAAAATCACATATTTGTGAAACATACAATAACAGACATTCAAGAATTTAATGTAAAAAAAAGGTGAATTATATCCTAGCATTGATAAATTATTTCAGCTATATGTAGAACCAAAGAAAGGAGGTAGTGGACTAGTGGACCAGGAGCTTGTTGAAAAGGATTGATATTAGCCATTTAGGGAGACTAGAGAGATGTAGAATAAATGAAGCCCAAAGTTGCTGTCAGTTATTGTCATTTGTCACTATATAGCTTAGGGTGCTCGCACAAAACCGGGTACCCAGATATGGATATGTGGGTATCCGCATTTGCGGGTAATTGAAAAAGCGGCCCACGATCTGACTCGAAAAAACGAGCACCTAGACAAAAGAGGCCCGTTTAATTAGTAGAGTCTCAAGGACAAGCGGGTAATTTCAAGCACTCAACAAAAAAAATTGATATCAAAATACAATTATGTTGGTACAAAACATAGTCAAGTTGGTATCAAGTTGGAATTTGGTATCAAATTTTTAAATTGATACCAAATTACAATTTGGGTATCCAAATAGAATCATGTTGGTAACAAATTATAACTACCAACTTAACTTATTTAGGTATCAACAATTTGGATCTAAGAAATTATGCACGCGATGCACGCCGATTTTTTTATTTTTTCAAACATAAATTATAGCCTTTTTGTGCATAAACAACCAAACAGGGGTAAAAAATTTGATATTAGACATTTTTTTGGCTAAATTTCGTAGGTTAATCCTTAATCCTTCTTTTATTAATTTTTTTTACTTATTATTTCTTTTATGTTTTTAAAATTAAACTTGATGAACATAAAAGAATGTTAAGTGAATTTATTTAGGATTTCTTATGTTGTATTAACATAGTCTTTTGTGTTAAATAAATCATTTCACTTTGTTAATTGATTGAATTTACCGTTTTGATGTAATACTGAATTGTGTTTGTGAATTGATTGATAGGATATTTGATTGATGTAATATTTATTTTTACTTTTTTCAGCATAAATATACTAAATTTTATCGTCAATGTTTCTTTTTTTGGTGGCTCAATTATAATGAACTTGAATACCTTCAACATTTAAGTTAATTTTTTAATGTTATATTTGAGTTTGACTTTGGTTTTCCCCCTTTTTTTTATAGTAGTTGATTTACTAATGGACATTTAAGTAAATTTATAGGGGGGAAACCATAATAGAGATCAACAATTTGGTACCAAATAGAGTTAAAGTTGGTACCAAATTGATATCAATTTAAGTGTATTTGATATCAACTTGTCTCTATTGTGGTATCAATTTAATTGTCTAGTACGTGAAATTACCATGTGCTCTTATATAGTAGTCTTTGAAAACTCTACCAAAATATTACCAACACTTCCCCGTCATTTGACACCTCCATCTATACCAAAGATACCTCAAATCTTTGTACATTGCTAAACTACACATACAAGCTACAACATAGTACTATTCATAGATTGAAGACCTCGACTACCCACTTTGAAATGTCAATAACTTGGGACCATTAACTTTAGTACTGGAAGATAATGACATCATTCGTGCGACCAATCATAGGTTTTGCAATAGTATATGTACACACAATCACACATATACCAAAATCAAGAGCTAGGTGGTCCTAACTCCTAACACTTATTTTCTAGCTTATGTTATAAAGGAAAACACTGGTTTTAATTTTTTTCTTTTTTTTCTAAACTTCTATTCATCACCCTGAAATTACTTAAAATCTCCCCAACTATCATGTAAATGTACCATTATACCCTTGACGGCTTTTACAACTCTTTCTCCACCACTACCTAAAATCACTAACCACCAATCGCTATCTCCAACCCACCGACGATCACCACCGACGACTACGAACACAAAATTCCGACGAGGTAATTTTTTTTTAACGACTTCTATGGGGCTCACGTGTGGCCTGCACGTTGGCCCCATGGACACAACATCTGGCCTGGACGTTGTGTCCATGGGGATAACCTGCAGGCCACATGTTACCCCCATGGAATTCGTTAAAAAAAAAAATTACCTCGTCGGATTGATGCCGTCGTGGTGATCAGTCGTGATGATGAAGATGGAGAGAATATGAATTAGAGTAGGAGTTAAGTTGGAGTAAAAATCAAAAAAATATAGTAAGGGTATAATGGTACTTTTAGAGGGGAGTTGGGCGATTTTAAGTAATTTGAAATGACATTTAAGCAATTAAAAATAGTTGTAATATTATTCCATTGGTTGTTTTGCGCTTCTCTTATCATATTCATGACATACATCACCTATTTATTTGTCTCTAGGACAAGAAGTGTTTTCATAAATATGTAATCCTGTGTGTGTAACTCCAATGTCTTGAAATTACCAGCTTGTTGAAACATATTGTAGATGCAAAATGATAAAACCCGGGGAGCGGATTTTCCATCTCCAAGGAAAAAATCTCCGATCTCCTATCAAAAATATTCCTAATACACCTTTTGGGCTTCAGCTCTTGCATAAAGTTCTTGTTTCGACAATTTAAAAGTCGGAGATAACTTTTTACTAATGAATCCTCCTTATGTAATATATTCCATAAGAACTTGTTGAAATGTATTGTAGCTGATACAAATCCAGTGCTTGAAATTACCAACAACTTGGACATACAAAATTTCCTCCTTAATCTAAGCATTCATTGGACTAAGAATATATTGTTTCTCATCATTATCGTTTTCATTCTCAGCGTACGTACATAGGGAGCCAAGTGCCAACAACTCTAAAATTCAATTTTGATCTTCTTTGGTAGAGATGTCTTTTTGCCAGTTTTTTAGGTAGTGTTTGGCTTTTGCCTTTTAGCTCTGTATGTAGTCAAACGATTATGTTTGCTAAATAGTTTTTTCAATCAACTGAAAAGTTGGTTCAACCAAATATATATACATATAAACAACTAATGCAAACAATTAATTCAAATATTCGCTAGAGCAATATTATCAGCTAGTCAAATAATCGAGTGAATTAGCCAACAACCACCATCAAATCATATCGGCAAACACGGTTTACGACTAAGGGTGCGCTCTTTTCACTTGAGTTTTGCTTAACTTATCTGATCAAACCTTATTGAAATTATTAAAACTGATTTAAACTTGTTAAAAATTATTGTAGTTGATTTAAACTTATTGAAATTTATTGTAGCTTATTTTATAACTTATCAAATTTGTTTGAACTAATCTAATTTTATCTGAATTTATTTGGACCTATCAAAAACTAATCTAAACTTATTTTTCCTTGAACTTATTATCTTAAGGTGAAGAAAATTCACTCTACAAATCAACTTAAAGGATAGATAGTTTGGCTGTTTGAGTGTTTGACCAACTCTCTCATGTATTCATTAACCAAATGGACTTATTGTGTGGTGTAACAGTCCAAAACAAGGCCCAGGTCAGTGAACCAATGGGAATAGTAAAGTCCTTCGAGCCAAGCGGCCCAATTATCAAGGAAGCAAACAGCGATATGTAGAGCCGTAGAAGTGCATGTGGACATAACAAGCAAGCAGAAAGCCAAAGCCCAAGATTGCTATGTTCTTATTATACGGCTAATGTTAGCTCAAAATGAATAGAACACCTAAGAGCCCATCATTCGACTGTTGGACCTACTAGGCTACTACACTCTTAGCCTAGGTAGTCACGGACTCATATTAACTATGACTATGAGAAGTGTAACGATTTGTTATAAATTCAATATAAATATAAAATTATGAGTTTGAAATCATTCGATACATATTTCAGTGATAATAGTGAGATTGACAACTCAGTAATCATTTGGCTCCAGCGAAAGTGTAATATATTTGGATTGAAACTTAACGTTGACAAATGATAACTCTAATGAGAAAGATACATAGATCATGACATTTTTAAGTAAGAGGTCGGGGTTCGAATCTTGCAAATCAATAACTTTGATGTTGTACTTAACACTTTTGATTATTACCTTCTAAAAATCCATGATTTTTTTGTTTTTCTAAAGCCATCAATATAAAATTTTGATCATCATCCTTAAAACTGAAGATGGAAAAACTCTCGGATATTAAACTCCTTATTATCATAAGTTGAAATAGTGTCATTGTATTGAAAATTCACAAAATCTCAATGATCATACAAATGATATACCAAATAATTGAGTTGTTTGCTTCTATGACTTCCATTCATACTAAATACAATTACAAGTCCCCCGAGGAAGGCAAAATACTGGTTTCATTCATGGTCGACGAGGAAACTTGGAGAAATCAGGGGGTCTTCTTTCATTGTATGCTGTCTTTCCTTCGTTTCCTTCCTCAGTTCCATAGAATAAGAGTGTTGCATCTCCTCCAATTTGCTATTTTCCATCCAAATAACATAAATATATCAAATATAAACCATATAATTAATTAAGCACCTTAGGTTCTTAGCATTGTCGGATTTAACATGATCTCTGTTGGACTTACCAGTTACCATCATTTGCATGGTTAATGCTAGCTATAATGGTTTAAGTAGTATTATGGCTTTGCTTACTAATTATTATGGTTAGCTATTTGCTACATAAGTTTTGTGTAGACGTGATTGTATACATTGGTATGATTCAGAAATTCTGTTAGAGGTCTACCTGAAGTCCTGCATGACCATCATCAACTGCATTAAGAGCTGCTTTAAGTACTCGAATTGCTGTAGGACTGTTTCTTAAAATCTCGCGACACCATTTTACTGTCTCTTGCTCCAAATTCTCCAACTAAACAGCAGATGATAACAATGTAGAATATCAAACTTTAATGATTTGTTATCTTCAATGTTTAAGCACCTTAATCACTCTTTTTCTTTTCATGAGAAATTACTGAAGAATTACTTACTGGTACAATTGTGTTGACAAGTCCCATCTTTTCTGCCTCACTTGCTGTGTAAAACCTGGTAAGAAACCACATTTCGCGTGCCCTTTTTGGGTCCGATCTGCTTGGTCGAATTCCATATAAGTCATTCCATATATATGAATAGAGCACAAATTTTTGCACATACTTTGAGCCATGTAAGAGCAATCAATCATTGAGCTTCGATACTCACCAAACGAGACATGATGGAACTTCCATAACCAGCGTCAAAACTGCCCACCTGCCATAATCCACCAGTAGATACGCATATGTTATAGCTAGCTCCTAGCAAACCACTCCAAGCCTCCTTGCTCTCTTCCCCTGATCTTTACTGAACTGAACTGAACAACTTCTTGCTGATTAAAACTGGTTTTTACAAATCCATACTGATTTTTGCTAATTTACTAGCTTTTTTTTTTCATATATAGACCAATTACTGAATTTACTGATAAATATTGATTTTACTGGAAAACTTGCTTTTATTGAAAATTATTAGAACTGACACATTTACACTAAGATTAAGAGGAAACTAGTCATATAACGTCTACGAAATGAAAAATTAATGACTCACCTTTGGACCTGTCTGTCCGAAAATGGCATTATCAGCAGCAATAGTTAAATCGCAGACCATGTGTAGAATATGTCCTCCTCCAACAGCATACCCAGCAACCTAAATATTAATACACCACAGGATTAATATTGATCTATAATATGATGTATTAAGCAAGACAAATTTCATAGATTAGCAAGATGATCAATGAATATACCATTGCTATAACAGGTTTTGGAAGCCGCCTTATTTGGACCTACTCGAAAATGAGTGTGAAAGTGAGTAAACATGCATTTTTGTTTCTGTACTTATTGCTACAAACTGAAAGAATTGAAGTTAAGATAGATCAATCGAAAATGAACTACCTGCAAGTCTAAAACATTAAGACGACCAATTTTTTTGGAGTCGACATAGCCATCCTTGCCTCTTATTGCCTGATCTCCACCACTGCAAAATGCCTTGGTCCCCTACATCAACATAATTTTAAACGACTTCACAATTTATCACCACCAAGTAATCCAGAGTCTAAACTAGGCTCTGACTAATCTGGATTCTAGACAGATCCAGCCCAATTTGGGGGAAAGCTCTCCTAACAAATGCTGCTGTATTTTCAAGGCTCAAACCAAGACCTGTGGTGATGCTGGAACAACCTCTTTACTAGTTCATCTAGACACTTGTTAATTTGCCAAAATTATACACCATTATTCGCTTCTTTTAGAACAAATTACTCTAAGGGGCATGTTCATCATAATTGTGAATTTTATGAACATAAAAAGAAAGTGCAAGGAAGTATCTCGGATCCACATAATCATAATACAGTGTTGAGATTATAACACATACAACCTAAAACACGCATCTGAGCTGCATCTTCTATTATTGCCCCATGGGACGTATAATTTACCAAAAAAAAAAAGATCAGTTTTTCTAAATACTAAAGATGTTTGAAAGATTGGAAAGACTATTTCCAATGTTCTATATCAATCAGATTAATTTTAAGTCCACTATACAGTTTATATGATACAACTTTCGAAATATGAATGAGATTGACTACTGAGACTAAACAGAAACAGACCTTAACTTCAGAGTGCATGAAGATGAGAGACAGAAAGACCCCAAGGCTTCACAACTTGTTGTATCAGAATATACTAGAGCTTAATCAAAGAACATGTAATCAAGAAAATCAGCTTGCATTTACAAGGTACATGAAGAAAATTGCATGATTAAGACTCCTTAAATCAATAAGATGATAAATTTAACTAAAAGCAGAAGAGTTGATCAAAATTGAAGATTACCTTCCCTGTTAGAATGATAACACCAATTGAACTATCATCCCTTGCATCATCAAACGCTCGAATCAGCTCCTTGATTGTTTCTGGCCTAAAAGCATTCCTTCTCTCTGGCCTGTTTATTGTAATCTACCCAGAAAAAAGAAAAAAAAAACAGATCATTCAAACAGAATCAAGACCATATTTCTAGGAAAAAAAGGATCATTCTACGGCTTATTTTGCATCTTTCCAGTTCAACGCCGAAATAGCTCTCAAGGCCTCCATAACAGGCATGAATATGCTTTCAAATGACCTCCCATGACCACAATATCTATTCCATCGGGTCCGTTTCAAGCAAACTGTCTATTGTCTACATATTGATGTCAATGAAAATGTTGGATTCAACCTCATTAACTGGCTAGATCAACTTGTTGACAATAGATTAATAAAGAGTATTGTTCCCATAAATGACTCTTCTATAGTGTTCATTAATATCCGAACTCATTAATTTACCTCCGTCTATTCAAATGATCAGTCTCAATTCCGGAGGAAGAACTGGTAATATATACAATAGTGTTAGTGGAGCCACATTATATGGTAGTAGTGAACCGCTAACTAAAAGCAGTTTTACTATCTATCCATGTTAAGAGTCTTATAGGGCATTGCACAAGATATTGCATATCACGTATGGGCTAATACATGGATGACGTACATGTTATTCTAGGACGGAGGAAGTATAATTATTAAGAGATGATCACCTTAGCAATAGCTTCTCCGACCGCTTTTTCGTAGATGATATCAACAAAATCTTTACCAGAATCATCAGAAGCAAGTCTCCAAACTATAGGGTCCGAGGAAACTTGGCCATGAACCTTGTGATAATTGTCATTCATGGAAGTAGTTGACAAGGAAATGGAGGAATAACTTTGGTGGGATTTTAAAGGTGCTACAGATGGATTGAGATGGTTGGCTACATTTGTGATTCTTCTCTTTACAACTTCCATTTCTCTATCCTCAATTCTAGACATTTTCAAAGGAAAAATTTTCTCTGCGTTTGTTTTTTTTGAAGTAAAGGTAGAAAAAGAGGAGGGAAGATGTAATGTTATTTTGGTGTAGATAGTATGTAAGAGAATATGATAGATAGGATAGGATAAGATATTCACAAGATTGCCTCTTTTTTTATTTTAGCCAAACACTAGTACTAGAAGACGTAAAAGGAAAAAGAAAAAGAAAAATTAATTTAGAAAGGTGGACTAATTATTAGCATGTTCATTTAAAGACTTTTTAGACAAATTGGGTATTGTCTTCAACAAGATATAGTTATATGAAACCCTTACCCAGGAAGTAAGAAAAATAAAGACAGTCACAAAGCCCACTTAAAACTTTTTTTTTTTTTTTTTTGAGGGGGAAAGCAAGTTAATATTAATTTAGAGGGCCAAAGTGTCATAAAGTACATAAGGAGCGCACCTCCAATGGGAGCGTAGTTTCTCCCAGCACTTGTTCAAATCCAAATGGGATAAGTGCATTTAAATGATGAAGAACAAAATTACCATCTCTTTTAACATGAGGCCAAGAGAGGAATGAAAAGAAATACTAGTAGAGATAATATCGGAGAGGATAAAGTCTAGATCGGAGAGAAAAAAGCATTCTTCGAAAGCCTATTGACAACCACTTGACAATCGGATTCCTAATCACCTCATGAAGACCATACCGAGCACCCAACTTCAAAGCTAAAGCAATGGCTTTTGCTTCCGCCACTCGGGAGCCCAATAAGCTCTTACACGTCGTGTAGCCGCAAACAACACACCACCTTGGGAGTTACGAGCGACCACACCAAGGCCTATCCAACCGTCCACAGCTAAAGATGCGTCTGCATTAATCTTCACAACACCAAGCGGAGGAGCAATCCACTTGTTCAACTGGCTGGGCACAGAGCGAGGCTGCATAGGGGGTAGATGCGAGTAGCATACAAATCATGATCCTCGGCTAGCCTTGAAACACGATCCACAAGGACTTGATGGGGGGTAGATTTTTGATTAAAGACCCAATTATTTCGTTCACCCCAGATTACCCATGCAAGAGCAAGTCCCTTCTTTCGAACCTTAGCATCGATGGCTTTCCAGGACACCATCACATCACACATAGATTGGTGGAGGCCTTGGAGTCGCATGGTGTCACACCCACAATCTTCCCAAAGAGCAACAACTCGAGAGCAACCAAAGATGGCATGAGATCTTTGTTTCAAGCTCACCACACCCCAAGGGCAAGAGGCATCATCAATGAAATGCCGGTAGTGGAGAAGTTCACGTACCGGGAGGGACGAAGTACAAAGGCGCCACAAAAAGTGCCGAACTTTTGGGCTAGCTTCCGCACCCCAAACATTCACCCAAGCTTGGTGGAAAGAGTCAAGATTACCCCCCTTCCCAAGCATATATGCCGTTTTGACGGAGTAGTCACTATTCTTTGTGAGAGCCCAAACAACTTCATCGTTACTAACCTTGGTGTTGAGAGGAATCGCGAGAATGCAACGAACATCATGAGTATTAAACGAAGCTTCAATGAGTGGAATGTTCCACTCCATGGTTATGGGATCAATGAGATCCTTCACAGTCCGAAGGTCCATCCGCTTTTCACTCGTTATAAGCCTTCCATTCTCGCCAATAATCCATGGGTCATCCCAAATGTTGACTTGTGAACCACACCCAATACGCCACATACATCCTTCCTTTATCAATGCTTTTGAGCTCCATATGCTTTTCCATGAGTAACTACAAGAGTAACCAAGAGGGGCATTTAGGAAATCACTCATAGGATATATTTTGCTTTCATTACTCGCCCAAACAAGGAATTGGGTTGTCGAATTAGTCTCCATGCCTGTCGTCCGAGGAGAGCATCATTGAAAACTGTGAGATCCTTAAACCCCATACCACCAAAGCACTTCAAAGTACACATCGTGGCCCAACTCTTCCAGTGAACTTTCCTACTAGAATCGAGTTACCCCCCACCAAGCGAGCCATTGCGGGAATGGATCTTCTGAATGATACATGAAGGAATCTTGTAGACTCCCATAAGGTAGGTGGGAATGGCTTGAATAACAGCTTTCAAAAGAACTTCTTTCCCTGCTCTCGATAAAAACTTCTCCTTCCAACCTTGGAGTTTCTTCCAAATCCTATCAAGGAGTGAATTAAAGATTGCAGTCTTCGATCTTCCATTGATAGACGGGATACCAAGATATTTATCGTGCTTTTCAACCTGGCGCATGTTCAGAATTCCCACTAGTTCTTCTTTCTGATCAGAACTCACTCCCCTGCTAAAAGAAACTTCCGACTTGTCATAGTTAATTTTCTGGCCGGATGCTAACTCATATTTGTTGAGAATATCAACTATAATTGTGCATTCCTGTCGGGTAGCTCGGGTAAACAAGAGGCTATCATCAGCAAAAAGAAGGTGAGAAATAACAGGACCACTGCGGCTGGCTTTAGCACCATGGATCAATTTTTCCTGACTTTTAATCTGCAACATTCTAGAGAAGGCATCAGCAATCAATATGAATAAATAAGGAGATAAAGGATCTCCCTGTCGAAGACCTCTGTCAGGAGTAACTGAACCACAGACACCTCCATTAATAATGAAGGAATAGGAGACAGTAGAGACACAGTCCATGATCAAATTGACCCATCGGCCATCAAATCCCATAGTAAGCAGCAGCTTCCTGAGAAAACCCCACTCAACTCTGTCATAAGCTTTGCTCATGTCCAGTTTCATAGCTATTGTGCCTGTACTACTTCGGTTACGCTGCTTCATAGTATGGAAAAGTTCCATAGCAATAAGGGCATTATCTGTAATAAGGCGACCAGGAACAAAAGCACTTTGGTTCTCAGTAACAATATCAGGGAGAAACTCCTTCAGTCTGATCACAATAGCTTTAGAGACAAGCTTATACAGGACATTGCAGAGGGCAATAGGGCGAAACTCAGAAGGAATAGTGGGATCTTTGACTTTAGGAATCAAAGCAATATTCGTCTTATTAACAACAGCAGCAGGCGACAGTGAACCATGCAGAATACTACTAACAAATGAAGTCACATCATCACCTACAATGCTCCAAAAGCGCTGATAAAAAATGGCATGCATACCATCGGGGCCTGGCGCTTTACAAGGGTGCATTTGATGAAGAGCATGAAAGATCTCATCTTTTGTGAAGGGACGAAGGAGGGGAAAGGTTGCGAGGCTTCGAAACAATAGGAGACACATGTCGCAGAACTTCATCCATTTGCAGCGCAGTGGGCCTAGAAGACATGAAAATTTGGCCAAAATAGCTCGTGAAAATGTACTCCAAATCGTTAATATCATCACACCAAGTCCCCTGACCATCATATAAACCTTTAACAAAATTGCGCTTCTTCCTTTGAGAGGCCTTATGATGAAAGTATGAGGTGTTTTTGTCCCCGGTCCCGAACTTCCGCGACTACAGAGCGTATATACCAATACGCTTCATGTTTTTCATGGAGATCATCTAGTTTGTTTCTCGAGAGTTATACATAAATTGCAAGTATCGTCGGAGATAGGATTCTGTTGAGCTGCATAAAGGTCTTTTTCAACCTTTTTAATTTGATCACCCAGCTTATTAAACTTAACAGCACTCCAACTCTTCAAATTTTGCCCCAACAAAGCCAGCCGAGTATTCATCTCCTCACCAACTGACTTCGCCCAAGCAACCCGAACCGTATCTTCACAAGTGTCATCGAGGAGCCAGCTAGTCTCGAACTTAAAGCCACACTTCCTTCTACCTACAGGGGAGGCCCGTTTTGCACGAGTTAAAATAGCACAATGGTCCGATTTATATCGGAGAAGATGCTCCACATAAGTGCCAGGGAAGAGGTTTAGCCATGATGAAGAGCACACAAACCTATCAAGCCGCTCCCTTATCCGTGTTTCAGGTGAGAGCCCACGTTCCCAAGTGTACCAAGTACCTTCATAACCAAGGTCTCTAAGAGAGCAAGTATCCAAAGTATCTCGAAATTGACCCATCTCACGCCGAGTGCGATCTGAGCCACCCTCTTTCTCACTAGAGCTCAAAATTTCATTGAAATCACCCCCCAAAATGATGGGAAGAGATGAATCATCACACAACCGTTGAATGAGAGCCCAAGTGTTATGTTTTTCCTCCTCTTTGGCCCACCCATACACACCAACAAAGCGCCATGAATTCTCCCCGTCATCAACGTCGCCACAAATATGATGAGAAGAAAAAGAAACCAATGAGAAAGTAACATGATCTTTCCAATACAAACACAAACCACCTGCTCTACCATGACTAGTGACACCAAAAGCACAGCTAAAACCCAGACGAGCCTTGAGTTTTTCAACTTCAATCTTATTAATCATTGTTTCGGATACAAAAATAAAATCAGGGCTATAACTCATACTCCACCTCCGGAGTTGTCGAACTGTCCGAGGATTGCCCAGTCCTCGACAGTTCCAGCATAATAGACTCATAATGAGTGGCGGGGTTGGTCATCGCCAACCTCCGCCGAAGAGAGAGAACTGAAATCATGAGAAGGGCTCTGCTTGGGACGCTTCGTAGCACCTTCAAAAACTGCAGCTTCCACAGAAATGAGAGTATCCTGGGAACGTTTTAGGGAAGAGTCAATGGGATCCATGTCCATAACCTGCACCTGACCTTTATCTTCCATGCCTCCCCTAGCTAGCCGCTTCCAAGTTCGAGTGATAGGGACATCAGTAGCTTTTGTGCTACTAAAAACAAAAGTGTCAGGGGAAGAGTGTTGTAAGGGGGTAGAGGGGTCTTGTATAGCTGGGGAGTATTGGTGGGGTAGGGGGGAGGTATAATTTTGCATGGCAGGGAGGGATGCATGAGGAGTGGAGATGGTTGTTGTATTTAAGAGCACGTGGTCATGTTTTGTAGTTTGTGGGGGGGACAAGTTTTGGTGTAGAATTTGAGGAGGGGGCAAAATGATTGGTGGGGTCAAAGGAAGGGGATGAGGTGGGATAGATATTGCAGTAGAAGATGTTGGAGAAGTGGGGGTAGATAAAGGAGAAAGATGGGGAATGAGTGAAAAACGTGCCTCATTATTAATAGCATTAATGGGTTTTGTAGCAATAGTGGAATCAGCAGTTGCATGGGTTTTATCTTCTACCACACTTTTTAAAGCAGCATTATTAGAAAACAAAACTTTCTTACTTGATCGGAATTTCTCTTCTTCAACTAATTCCTTTGATCTGCCTTTGCGAGGGGTGGCTTTAAGAGCCAAACTCCACCCCAAATTCTCCTTTTTCTCCTCTTCAAGAACAGCATGACAATCACGCTCAGCATGACCCATCAAACCACAGGCAAAGCAGAAAAAAGGAAGCCTTTCATAGGCAAAATCAATTTGTAACTCCCTGCCATACTTGTCTTTAAATTTCCTATAGCGTCGAAGGGGATTAGTTACATCCAACATTACACGAACTCTTCGATAGCGATTAATACCAAGCACATCCTCCTCTATTTCCAGAATTTCACCCATATTACCCACCAAAGTTTTAATAATAGCATCCGATCTATAATTAAACGGTAGGTTTTTTAAGCGTATCCAAAAAGGGGATTGAGTTATAGTTACCTTGTCGGGTTGTTCGTCACCGTCAGCCTCCTTCAAGAGCACCAACATATTATCAAAGCACCAAGGGCGGCCCTCTAAGACCTTCATCATATCGCGCCAATGAAAGAATTGAAATGCATAAAGGTTTGGGCTCAATACACGTATCACCAAGCCATGAACAGGCGCCCAAACCAGAGAGATGGTCCGTTTAAACGCATCCAGGTTATAAGATCTATCAGTTAACAGTTTGCCAATCAGCAATAAAGATAGGTTCGGTTTTTCAGAATTAGGGTTAAGAGATTCAAAATCAAGAACGGTTTCCTCCTCATCATCAATACGTAGTTTAGAGCAGAAGTCTGTGATCTCCTCAGCCATGGCCAAGGAGGATAGCGCCGTAGTGGAGATCGGCCGGAGTCGGGAGATTAGTTATCGCCTATCGAGGGATAGAGAGGTTTCCTTTTTTCCAAGGGAGTCTTTCCCACTTAAAACTACTTAAAGTGGGGTTGGTCCAAAACTTATCTAATCTCAGAAAAGCCTACATTAAGTTAATTACAGACTATGGTTTTTGCATAATACCAATCATTTAAAAGCAATTGAATTGAAAGTGACTGAGTGATGTCAATTGTTAAAAGGAAAGACTAAAAAAAAGGATAGGAGTTAGCTCAAGTGGATAGAGCACTCCCCCTTGGCCCCTGAGGTCAGGGGTTCGATCCTTATCCCCAGCATTATGCTGGGGTATTTCTTTCGCATGCTATGCATGCCTTACCAGCCAATGTGTTGGTGTTTCCTACAGGCTAGTAGCCTTGTAGGGGTTAGCCCTTGGGCTGACTTAATCTCTCTCAAAAAAAAAAAAAAAAAAAAAAGGAAAGACTAATAGTCATGTCCAATATAACCCTTGCACATGAAAAAATATCACTATTGTTAAAAAGCGAACAGTGTGTTTGGTTCATTTTTAGTAAGGGAAAGGAAGAGAAAGGAAAAGAGTGGAAGAAAAAGGAAAAAAAACTAAGGGCCCGTTCGGTATTACTGTGGTTTTTTGTTTTTTGGTTTTCTGATTTTCAAAGTCATATGATATATGCCCTATAATGAATAAAAAATTAGTCAAATCTATTGGAAACATGATGATTTTGAAATCTGACAACTATAAATTGAAAACCACTTTTCGATGTCCTGTTTTTTGGTTTTTAGTTTTCAAAAAAAAAGCAAAACGCGAAAACAAAAAACGATAATGAACGGGCCCTAAGTTTTTCATGTTTGATATAAATTTTCTCTTTCCTCCCAAATTCCCCCACTTTTGGAAGGAAAGGAGAGTGACATTTTATTAATGAGTCTTTCCTTCCATTTCCTTTCACTTAATTTTTTTTTAATGAACCAAACATTGGAATGCAACAAATTCCTTCCACTTCCTTTATTTTCCTTCCAAATCCTTTCAATCAAATAAACTGGTAAGCAACACATGTTATTACGCCACGTGTTACCCCCTCTCTATTGCTGACATAGTGCCACATCAACCGTGACATGTCGTCTCCGCCTGTATTGGGCTTCTCTAGTCTTCAAGTAAGTCATTTTTAAACATAAAACTAGTGTTTAGGCCCGGGCGATGTCTCGGGTTTTCTACGTCTACTAATTTAGTAGTAGTTATATAAGTCATCTCATACTCATTTAAAAAAGTCATGTCATTCATTATATGGATTTTTCAAAAGTTTTCTTTTCATATATCATCATTAATTTTGATTAAATAAGCAATAATAGTATGGTGGAGTGATGGTTGAATCTCTTTCTTTCATACTTGAGGTTGTGGGTTCGAATGCTCAAGTTCACAATGCTTCTTTTTTTTTTTTTTACTATATGAGAAAGGCGTGGATATAATGTTACTGAATGGGGGGATGGTGACACGTGGCACATATATGTTCTTAGGAACGCTTTTTAATATATTAGACTGCTCTTCAAATGGTATCATGCATACATAATTAATTTTAATGAACATGCGAATTTATTTATTTATCTTTAAGGATGCAAGGGCTATGTTTAATAACATTAACTAATTACAACACATATATGTAATTTTGTGGAAACATGGATCACTAAAAGACGTTAGATTAGATGGTGATTCTTTGGAAATCCTTGCATAAGGTCAGGGGTTCGAGCGTGCAAAGATATTTATTTTTTAAATAATGACCACTTGACTTTGTTGGTCAATATACATGTGGCAAAATTCTGGTGGGAGGAGGAGGGTGCCACGTGGCGCATAGACGTTGTTAAGCACGCCTTTTAATATATTACTTTCCTTATCGAAAAGATATACATCAAACATACTCTCAAGTACTTACCCTCTTCACAAAAAAGTTGTATATTCACAGCAAATGTGAGATAACTAAATTAAGCTTCTAAACATATAACAAGAGATTAGTGTAGGACTTCTGTTTTACTTATTTAAAGAGGTTATTCCCTCTTTCACCCCTCACCATCCACCCTATAATAACAAATTTTGCAAAAAAAAAAAAACAAAGAACCACCCTACTAGTCTCAGCTGTATTTTGGTTAAATCATTAGCTTGATCATCAAACTTTTCGCTATTGATTTTACTAAAATATCCCTGAGAGTAGGTCGTTTAGTCAGTCCCGGGGACAGATTTTATTGTTCCTCCTCAACCCGACGCCTTTATTTGTGTGCAAGCACAAAGAACTTCTCCACTTCTCTAGAGCTCAGTTTTGCAGGAGGACTTTGATATGTTTACCAGTTCTCAACCTAAAAGAAAGAACAAAATATAATTTGCTGTAAGCTAATTATCGTGTTTATGAATTATAATAGTACACACCAAATAAGTAAACTAAACGCGGATAGACTTACCAGTCATGGCCTAAAACAAGAAGTAATTTCGGGACAATGGGATAGCTGAAGCTGGAGAACAAGTGAGAACCTCGCCATCAGCAGTAACTGTATACGTATCAGGGTCAACTGTGATCTTTGGCAGCGAATTATTAAGTTTCATGTCGTCTTTGGTAACACTTCTTACGCCACCCACAGCTTCCACTCTCTTATTAAGCCCGTATTGTTCTTTCACGCCCTTTTCTAGAGCAGCCTGTTGATGGGAAAATGGTCAAGTATGAGCGTCTTCTTACTAACTAGAAAGATATATATATATATACGAGTGGTGTATGCATTTGGAATCATCAAAAGTTAGCTGTTGAACTTGTAAAGACAGCTATGCCTCAATAATGGGACGATGTATATGATATTAGCAGAGTATAGATGAGAGTACTTGGGTAACCTTAAGTACAAAAAGATATAAAAAGTAAAGTTTTTGTAAATACACGTCTTTTTTAGGAATAAAATGAGCGGGTCGTAGAAGTCAGAAACCTACTTGTCAGGGTCTTAAGGGGGGAATAACCCAACAAAACTACTACAGCTCTTCAATTTATGATATCATAGAGCAAGTTTAAAAGATTTCAGAACTAGAAAGACTAAACTAGTATCTGATATTCAATACATTGACCAAAAGAGAGTTTCCGCCTGAAGCTTGTTGGATGATATTGAGTGGAAGAATTTCAACATTAAAGTCAATCATAGAGGACGACGCTTATCTCGAAGTACACCCCACATACAACATTCATCCCAAGTAGAGCCCTATTTTTCCATTAGATTTCCGTTGTGCATGCTATTTATTCACATATACTGCAATTTGAATGTCTAAACTAACTTCTGCTACTGCCTATTCAAAAAGTTTGGAAAGTCATGTATACCTTGCTGACAAAAGCGATCGAGTTAGCACTTCCAGCTTTCCCAAAAGCTCCAAACATCGGCCTCATTATCACCTGCAACAAAGCCTCGATACATCAGAACCATATGCCCTTCTATAGCATGTGTATATTTCTGCTCAAAGATACTTTATGTTCCTATCAAATTGTATGGTCACTAAACAAAATATGGCAAGCTAACCATCATTACTTCCTCAGTCTATATTAGTTGCAAGTTTGTAACACTATAGACTTTTGAGGTCAAAGTGAGAAAAATTCGACCATCTGTGCTCACCAACATATGAGAAAAAACATAGTCATGCAGGAATTTGTCAGATTCGTTTCAATGTCTTCTATAGTTATAAACTTTTCATAATTTACACTAATATGTAATTAAAGATATCAATGGTCAAGATAGAACGTTAAAAACCATGAAAGTTGAAGTGTTTCCAACTAACATAGAATGAAGTATATTATATGACGCGGATGCTCAATGTATGTTTCTAGTTCACTCCATAAAATTGCAGAGGAAAAGCTCCAACATGAAATCAAAGTGAAAAGCATTAATCTGCTAAGCAACACAAAAATTATTATTACCGGCTCTGGTGTTGGTATGCTAGCATTAGCATCACCCATATTAGCCCATGCAATGTCACCTCCCTTGATGATAATTTCTGGTTTTGCCCCGAAGAAAGCAGGATTCCACAGAACAAGATCAGCCAACTTCCCAACCTGCAGGGTAAAAGAATTTAGTATCTACGACGACTCATATATCCTTTTGTGCAAATTATGCCTTTAGAGAACCTAATGGATCATGCATACAAAGTGGTAGCAAAAAGACTCTGTCTTACAGAGATAAGCTGGAACTCCTCATATTCCAGTTTTTAAGATGCAAAATTTCAAAGCCAGATAATTATGTACAGCATACCTCGACTGATCCAATATACTTAGAAAATCCATTAGCTATGGCCGGATTAATGGTGTACTTTGCTATGTAACGTTTGATTCTGAAGTTGTCATTATCAGCATCACTTGACCCCAATGGCCCTCTCTGTACCTTCATCTTGTGTGCAGTTTGCCAAGTCCTACATATAACCTGCACAAGTGAACATAAGTGAGACAAGAAAAATCAACTTCTTGACAGACCAGCTTCTTACCCGTTGTCAAAGAAAAAAAATAGATCAGCTTCTTGCTAGCGTTGACTTTCCTTGGACTAGTGAGGATGGCTCCTCATGAAAGAGTATTACTTGTATAGATAAAAAAATATATATCCACAGAAATAGTCAACATCTCTATAAGCAACACAACTTTACTTGTACTAAGACGCTTATCTTTTCCGTATAAACTGTAATATATTGAAGATATAATGATCCCTAACTCAACCACGTTGCTTGATCTAGTGGTAGGCTTCCTAACTTGTGACTGAGAGGTCACAAGTTCTAATACTGCCACTAGGGTCCTTCAAGGTGGGATTTCCCTTATCCCCCCCCACAAAAAAAAAAAAAAAAAAACTCCAGTGGGCCTTGTCTGCAAAGCTGGATTGGATTTAAACTGTGCGAGATTTCCGTCCTGTTAGGTCATTCTCCTTACCATATTATTTGAAAGATATCCCCAACACAACAGAAAAAGCGTAACTCACCTTCTTACCCACAAGGCAGGGGACCGACTCTCATCGCCCTACTTTGTGGTCCCCTTCCTATACCCCCCATTCTTGGGAATCGACTCTCATCGACCTCCCTTGTGAAATAAAAGTAGCAAAACATGGATCATGACAGAAAGGAGAGGAGGAGCGAATACAGAGAGGTAAATTTACTTTCTACTACATGTGGTGATATCATTTTAACAAACCTCTCCAATGCGACCCATAGCTTGGGAATCAGAAGATATGATACTAATGGCACTAATATCATGCAAAATGTCTTCTGCAGCTATTGTTTCAGCACGAATTCGTGATTCAGCAAAAGCCACATCTTCTGGAATGTTTTTGTCGAGGTGATGGCAGACCATCTGCATGAATACAGAAGAAAGTGAAAATTTATAAATGAAAGAGCAAGACTATTTTCTGAATTGTTGTGAGTTGTGACTAAAACCATCTGAAAAGACTGCGATCGATGTCCTTCAAAAGGCAACTAACACCATGTGAAAATTCTGCAATTCCCTTATAAAGTTGACTAGAGTTTGACATAGTAAGGATAGATACATATTTTACACCTTGTTGGATATCTAACTTGTCTTCACTTTTTCAAAATGGAAAGGAGGCACACACAGACAAGCGGTGGGAAGGAGAAAGCTATACCAACATGTCAAGGTGCTCATCTACTGTATTTGAAGTGAAAGGTTTTGTAGGATTAGTTGAAGATGGAAGAACGTTTTTAACACCACAGACTTTGATTATATCAGGCGCATGACCACCACCTGCACCTTCACTGCTCAGACATTACCATAAACCGACGCATGAGTGAAATGGGAAGTAGAGTCAAGCCAATAATTCTGTGTACTTCACAGACTGAGAGACATCAGAGAAAGAGATGTAACAAGATGGAGTTGATACCTGTGGTAAGTATGAATTGTTCTTCCTTTAAATGCATCAATTGTATGTTCTACAAATCCAGATTCGTTCAATGTGTCAGTGTGAATGTTGACCTGGAAATGAGACAAAAAAGGAAATATAGTCCATGAATTTAAGTAGCATGCTTGTCATGCAGGTCCATATCATGTGGGTAAGGGAAGGAGAAGCGGATAATAAAATATGAGATGCAGCAAAAATCAAGGTGATTATGATGCAGCAAAAATCAAGGTGATTATAATGCAGCAAGTATCAGATATAGGCATGCAGCAAATTCCAAATGCATGAGCTATGCTACTATGCAAATGAATTGCCAGCAATCATGTGCTTGGTTTACTCCAAGCATGCTATACTTATAGAGTTCTTTGTTTATGGATCATATGGTGTATATGCCAGCAACTTCACGTGACTTTCTTTGGCTAAGTACATGCCCACTTTAGACATTCCGAGCATGCTACTATGCTAGGTTCATGAAAAGTTAAATGAAATCTAGGATCATTTCAATATTTTATCCTCTAACACATACTTGATATGTATGTAAATACCTGAACATCATATTCTTCTGCAACATTAAGGCAATTATCTATTGCAGCAGGAGTAGTTCCCCAGTCCTCGTGGAGTTTCAGTCCCATTGCTCCAGCAGCTATTATTTCAGGAAGTCCTTCTGGCTTAGAACTATTTCCCTAGTTATGGACATTAAACAAAAGGACTTTTAAGAGGTAATGGTCCAATGAGAGTTTGAATATCAAAATGGTAGTTTATGGGAGAACAAACACCAAATACAAAGAATGAAAGTATGTGTATTTATCCACTTCCCAGCAGCCATGTGAAAAAGTAATCTTTCCAAACAAAAAAAAAAAAGATAAAAGCTTATGAACCTAAAAAGGAGTAAAGATACAAGCATACCTTTCCAGTGAAACCGAAGTTCAATGGTAGAGTATCCGTCGATTGCAACATCAATTTCATTTGTGAAGGTGCAGGTGTGCAGGTAGTTGCACGTGTTCCATCAGCTGGTCCAGTTCCACCGCCCACCAAAGTAGTAATTCCTACAAATGCAACATAATCTTATCATGAAAATAGACAGCAAGATATAGATGGGACAGTTGAAAATACTCGAGAACACTAAGCATTATATTGATACAGCGTAACCATGAGTCATGACCTAAGACGATAAACTGGCGAGTGCTTTGGCTACTACAATGTCAGTACTTTCTTTTACTATCCCAAATCTGATGTATAAGAAGTTAAAACTAGATCGTATCAGTAGTTCTTTCCGCATGTTAAGAAACTAGCTACTAAGCCAAAAAGGGAAGAATAATATAAAAGGAATTAGAACAAGGAGAATTTAGATCCTCACCACTGGATATTGCTTCGAAAGCCAATTGAGGACATATGAAGTGCACGTGGCAGTCTATAGCCCCAGCAGTAACAATCATTCCTTCTCCAGCAATCACCTCAGTATTGACCTGATATATTTAAAAGTCAAAATCTCAAATGCATTATGTGATATGTATTGTGTACTTGGATAGCTGGAGCAAAACAAGAAAAAAAAAAGAAACAATAATTCAAGTAATAAACACATAATGGACATCGTTACCCCAATGATCATGTTTGCTGACACACCATCCATTATATCTGGATTTCCTGATTTTCCAAGGCCAGCAATGAGGCCTCCCTTAATACCGATATCTGCCTTAAATATTCCAGTATAATCAATTATCATGGCATTAGTAATAACAGTGTCCACACAGACAGCTGCTGGGTACCCAGAAGACTGGCCCATCCCATCCCTTAGAACTTTTCCACCTCCAAAAACACATTCATCACCATAAACCGCAAGGTCCCTTTCTATTTCTGCAAACAAATCAGTGTCACCAAGCCGGATTTTGTCACCAGTTGTAGGGCCATACATGTTTGAGTAAGCCTCACGTGTCATAGTTCTAGTAAATTTTGAATCTTCACCCGTGACTCCACTACTGTAATCCAATTAATGAAAAAATGAAGCTAAAAAAAACTGAAATGCTTTAGACACAAATACAATATAAAAACGTTAATGACCTGGAATTTTCTTCTTCTGAATGTGCAAATCCTCTAGCATGTATGGTCTCCATTATTGTTTTAATATTGGCATCATCAACAGGACCATCAGCAATGTTGTTCCCTCCTCTGATGCATCTCCTGCCTCCAATACTTACAAGTGTGACGCTTTTCGGATCCCCTGGCTAGCAAAATAAATGGAATCATTTCAAACAGAAGTGAGCCAAGTAGATTTCAGGTTCAAAATAAAATAAAGTGAATAAACAGTAAAGCACCCTCTTGAAACCAGCTTTCGGTTTGGTTGAGAAGTTCAAGAAAATGCATAAAAGTTCTTAAATTATCCTTGAACTGAAAGATGGGTTGGTAAGTAACAAACAACAGTAAAGGAGGACTTGCTAAGGTAAGAGTTGGTAAATAGGATATCTGGGATGGCACAATGTTATTATACAATGACTATAAACCTTAATCAGAAGTCTCAACTTTTACAAATAAACTGGACATATGATATTTGCAGATAAAGAGCTAAAGCTTTTTCGGCAAAAAAAAGCATGATATTATCACAGGGGTAAGAACTAGAAAAAACAGAGTCAAACCTCAAACCGAGTTGCTGTTCCGGCAGGTATATTCAATCGCATGCCATAAGCTTTGCTTCTATCAAATATTAAAGCAGGATTCACCTCAATGAAATGATAGTGACTGCCAACCTGGACGTACAAGGATGATTAAGAAAACAATAATGAAAAATGCTGATATTGGACCTATAATAACAGGAAAGGGCTAAGCAGTGCCAGAACCGACATTACTCGGACAATGATTCATTTAGATTTATCAAATAAGTGGCAATGACCAGAATAAGCTCATATGGAACCAAATTATAGAAGCACAATGCAGCAAAAAAGCCGAGTGCACCTGAACGGGTCTATCTCCATTGTTAACAACTTTGAGGATTACAGCTCTCCTTCCATTATTCAGGGAAATTTCTCCTGTCCTAGGCCTCAACTCACCAGGGATAATATCATCTTCCATCTCTGGGAATTTGTCCAATGATGGAACTGCAAAGCTAAAGTTCTAATCAACGCTAAAAAGTAGATGAAAGCTTCATCAAGGTGCTAGTATGCTGCTGAAAAACCACCAGATAATTGATGTACACAGCCTGAAGTGCAGCTTTGTTACCTGGAAGAAAGGAACCATCAAGAGCCAACTCTAAATTTCCATTTTCACTAGCAATAGGATCATGAACTGTGATCAACTTTGTGCCGTCTGGGAAGGTCCCCTCAACCTGAACAAGTGAAAAATCCATTACAATATAACGGAATATTCCGAAAAGAGAAGAGCAGTTACACAATCAATGTGTTTTTGTCTAACTGCTTCATTGTTTTCTTATAACCATTTTTTATAAACCGAAGCATTCCCATGAAACATGAAAGAAGACTGTCATAACCCATAGAAGGAATATCACGGGTGATCAAAAAGAACAACTCTGAGTACCCTGAAACTAATTTCTATATATTAACTTGGAAAAATCATTAACACGTGTCTGTAGATCATTTTAGGGTCAGAAATCACAAGTTCAATAAGCATTAAAGCCAATTACCTGGACAGTATGTAAAAGGTGGGCAACAGCTGGAAGGACCTGTCTCCTGTCATAGTTCAACTACCTATTAGCTTCTACAGGAAAGTTCATGAGTGGGGTAGAATAAATGCTGCAATAGCTGAACAACACTTCAGAAGTCCAGATAATTTACTAGATTCAAGGATGCCATAACATAGTTAAACAGTGATCTCCAAGTAAAGCCAAGCAAATCTAACCACCTGGTAAATGCTAGGTTAGCAGCTCAGAATGAGCAATATAACACAGAAACCTTCTAACATGAACCACCAAAGTCACGAAATCACAAAGCAGCACACTATAACTAACGACAATGTAAAAAAATGAACATCCTCGATGTAAACGTCCAATGCTGGCAAAGAAACTTATCAGCTCCCCTTAACTGACATAGCGGAGCAAACAAAAGCTATACAAAAGAAATTACTTCAATTACTCAGGAAATACACCTTCTCTCCATGTTAAGCCTGCATAAAAGCCTGCTGGACAAGATTACAAGGGACATCAATACATTCGTTTTCAGCAATGATAGACGCCAACTTTCCTCATCTCAAAGTAAAAGGTTTATAAAGGATTTCACACGCCCTATGCAAGCCAACAGGTTCTAAATTATCAACTATCCATTCAGAAGCACATCATAATAAAGCACTCAAGCTCAACCATATTTATTGACAGCAGTGAAGAAACTTACACTCATCCAAAGCAATTTGGCAACATTAAGAATGCAATATGAACCTTGTCCTGATCTTAGATATCTTCTTCACCCAACTCATTATTAGCATTCCGAACTTTCCCCACAAAGAAGTCTTTGCAGATCATAGACTACTGGTACAGTTACAGAATTCCTGTCAAGCCACTCTCTATGACGATGCCTATCAAAGAGGACATACTCTTCTACCGCAACATTTAAAAATAAGGCAATGGTAATGACTAATGAGTTTGTGAGTTATTTACATAGAATCTCTAAGGTTAATGTCCATAGTAATGCATGTGCACAACCAATAATTCTTTCTATATATTTATTTGATGGCCATTCAGTGCCACTTCTCTAGGCAGTAATGAATAGTAATCAAACCAATCTCTTCCACTGCAACCAATTAATTATGTCAGCAAGGTCCAAGAACAAACACTCTCTTTGCCATCTAAGGATTCGACCATTTCTATTAACAAGCTCTATCCTCCTTGCTGGACACCCAAAAATGTCTCCATCTTACTCTTCAAACATGTGCCTCAGAAAAGCTGGTTTCTTGGCCAAGACAAGGAGCAGTGACGACAATAACATCGAATCTTTTCCACCAACACATCCAAAGTCGTAAACCCATGTGCCTCAAACCGCACATACTTTAACAGCCACGAAACAAGACAAGGTGATCTAAAATTAAGAACAGAAGTAAATAGATTTGAATTGATTTCTAGCACCATAATACAGTCCCTTTCACATCGTAAGGTTAAAACCGAAGAGTTGGAGACCCAGACGTAGGGAACAGTAGCTTTTTAATCTGTTCTGGAAGAGCTGCTAAAAATGACAAAAATCTACAAATTACCTTCCAAGAAGCTGCTTCCCCACGTCCATCAGTTCTGCCACACCCTTGTTTCCAACACGAACAAAACTCAATATCTGTAAGCAAAACAATCAAATATGTCAGCCTTTTTTGCTTTGCACGACAGGTTGACACTTTATTGTTCCATGTAGATAATCCCTTGAAGATATACTATCACTGAGCAGAGCGCTGAAAATCTCACAACTCCTTGACTAAGGAAAGAGTATTATGTTTCCTCCTTGACTAAGGAAAGTCTGAAAGAGTATTGTATATCCTCCTTGACCAAGGAAAGAGAAGATGTGTCAGCACAGAATTCCGACTCCCATCTTGATCAAGGGATGCAAAGAAATTCAGAGAACTCGGTGTATAAAAAGAGTCAATACTCTACAGTGCTTCCACATATATAAGAGAAATTAACCACACCATAATAAATGTTAGCAAGAAGCAAGCATAAACACCCAATTGCAAAGGGAACACCAATTGAAGATATTTAAACACACAAAAAAGGGAGCTTGTTCCAATTCTTAAGGAAACAGAATTAAAGTAACTGAAATGATCCTGAAGACTTCATTTGAGTAAACAGCATCAGGAATGTTGACGCAAGGACTTTAAATGATGAATATGGCATAATTGCATTTGCATGGGTCTAAAGAGAGGCAAAAAGTGTTAATCACCTGAGTTGCAATGAGAGCCACGGCTTCAGTATAATTGAGCCTGAGTCCACTAGCAAGACGCTTTTGTGCAAGGAAACCAGCATTATGAAGTGCTAGTTTCTCAACTTCTCTAGGACTCAATTTCATTTATTCTACTCCTTCAGAAAACAGGATTGCTATCAACTGCAGTAGTTCAAGATTATAGAAATGAGTGTAAGAACATGCTCATATTGATCAGGACAACAATAAATGTGGAAACACTTCTCACGAGTAACGAGTTGTGTCAAGTCACACATTGCTTTTATCGTTTGAGTTCTTCTTACCTATACTTCATTTAACTGGTTGTTTGGAACCCAGACTCTAAGCAATTAGAAATTATTTAAAAAAAAAAAGGAGTTCCTAACTTTTAGACAGAAATAGCAGCTCAGAACCAGAATAGAGTGGAAGATAAAACCCTTTCTTCCTACACCCTCTTCAATTTTCTCTAGCCAATTTAGTAGAAACTTGATTGAGGCAGGGGAAGATTAAAGAAAGACACTCAGTGTGAGTTTTGACACTCATTAGCAATAATCTAATATGACATCAAAAACAGATATCAACAAAAGGGAAAGCTTTTCCCCCAATTACCAACTTGCTAACCCAGGCCATTAGGTTGTGTTTGATTGAGCAGAGAACACTTCCTTCCACCTTGGCTATTCAAAAGAACATAATGTGGACTTTAGGGCTCGCGACAGGAGAAGATGTTCATTTTCAGAACAAAGAAAGTTGTAATTTTCCTCCCACCCTTCACTTCATACCACTATGTTTTTTTAGTGTATGTTATTCTTTATGAATTGCATGTTCTTTTACAAATGAAGATGACATTTTCTCTTTTATTTTGAAAAGTAAATTTCTTAACTTCAAACTATATGTGCTTTCGGAAACATGATCATGCTCCAATTCCAATATCACACGAGCCACCCTCCATCAAAAATTCGTTTATGCATCAACATGTCTTTCCTTATCCTATAGCTCTATAATTAGTGAAAAAATTGTTTTACAGCATCACATATTAAATTGGAAAGCTTTTAAACCAAAAGGTATCATCAACCTCACTATTAAAGAAAATCAAAATGTCTCTCTTCTCTTCCCATTTCCATATTATCCCTTAGATTCTGCGACTTTCGAGTATTCTGCCAACCGTTTGAAAAATAAATTAAAATCAATTACATCAGGATTAATGTATACTAAAAAAATCCAAAATACACCCAACATAAACAGCTAAATTTAGACCAAATATAAAATATTGACATGGTCATTCAATTGAAGGTCTCCCAACTCTCCACTTCCACCCTTCTGACATTTATGAAATCCAAATCAAAGCAATTGCAACTTGCAAGTCCATGCATTTATTGAACTGAAGACCCAAATTTTTTTTTAAAAAAAAAAAACTAATATTGGAGAAAACTACAAATATTAGTACCCAGAAATAAACAGAAGAATATCTGAATATATGATCATCAAAATATTAATTACATACACTTGATTAAATAAAACAAAAAACAATCAAGTTCATAAATGTCTAATGAAAGCAACAACAACTCAACAAGTGCCCCAAAGTCCATACCTTTAAATGTTTGAAAAACAATAAACATAATTGAAAAATAAAATACATAGCATAACATATATAAATTAATACCCAGAAAAAGAAAAGAAAATGTGATCATCAATTCATCACAAACTAATCATCAATCAATAAAACATAAAAAAAAAAAAACAGTAAAAGAACTTAAGAAAGTGAAGAGCAAAGGAAAGAAAGATAGAGTTGACCTGAAAAAAATTATGCAAAAATTGAATCTTCAAACCCAACAATGTTTGAAATGCAATAAAGCAGGAATCTTTTTTGCTGGTTTATTTTTTTGTTGGTTTTTTTTGTTGGTTTTTTTCTTATCAAAAATAAAAAAATAAACGGTGCGGTGGAAAAGAAGGGTATCTATGATACACTGATACCTGATTGATACTCAATAGAGTCAACAGTCACATAGTACATGGAATCTCTGATGGGGCCCACAAAATGTGAGTAATTCGGGCCAACTTTAAGGCCTAGTTTTGTTAGATTCTAAGAATCTAATAAAACCTGCAAAGATGAGAGTGTACTTGGGCGGGTTTAAGGCTAAAGAATAAAACCTTAAGAATACTTTTTTGGGAAAGAAAAAATAAGGTTAGGAAATGGCCCAACAATCTGTTGGTATCGTTTGTACTTTGTTGGATCTTTCTTAGGTCATTGAAATGTTGCCGGAGTTTTAAGTTCCAACATTACATTTCTTTACTAAAAAGTACTCCCTCCGTCCCATAATATAGTGCTTACTTCTCATTTTTCACGGGAATTAAGGAAAATGAAATGAGTGGTAGGATTTCCAAAAAAATATATTTAATGAAGTGCTTTTTTGATACTTTTGTATTGAAACTAGTTATTTATATTCTTTTTCCTTTAAACAAAATCAAAAGGCAATAAATGTTTCTTGGAATGGCGTAAAACAATAAATGGGGTCACATGTTTTGAGAGAAAAATAGGGGTATTTTGGAAAGTTTGTGTAGAAATTAAGGATAATTTAGTCCAAATAAATTGACAAAAAAGAAAATAGGCACAACATTTTGGGACACTAAAAAAGGAATGTGAGCACTATATTATGGGACGGAGGGAGTACTAGTTGTTATGTCGCCTATCCAAATAATACCCAAATTTTCTAAAGATGACATGACATGAATTTGCTATATTTTTTTGAAGTAACATGAATTGGCTATATCTTTCTAAAGATATCTGATTTACAAGTAAAGAGATGTGGTTTGGTGGTAGAATGATCACACGATCTTATGTAAATAGTCAAGAGATCAAAACCTGATAAATATTTTTTTTGTAAATTTGAAATGAAAGATGCCATGTTATGTCTTACGTGACGCTATGTCAACATGTGAAGACTAGCCTCGTATGCACGCGATGCGTGCGCCAACATATTAGTATTAATACTGATATTCAAAATTGTAAAAAACATTAATATTAATGCGAAAAATAAACATGTACTTCGTACTTATAATTTATGTTTACAAAACATAGGATTGAAAATGAAGATAAGAGAAGTTGGTCTCTGCTTATTTTTTCTCATCAGGTTTAACTTTTTCTCTTGAATAACATATTGACTACAGCAATTATGAAATCGAAAAAATACAAAGATGAGTTATACTCTTTTTTTTCTCAGTAATTTTTTGAATTTTTAATTTATGTTCTTTGTAATTGTTATTGAATATTTAGGTAAACGAAAACTTTGTATTTTTGGTTTTACAATTGTTGGAAAATTTCTTTGTTAGGATATTTTCCTCATCATAAGTAATCTTTTAATGGCAATCTTAATCTTTTTTATGTTATTAGTTTTATCTTTTTACAACTTTCCTTATTGTATAATTGTATTTCAGGAAATGAATTAGAAATTTTGAATAGTTTTTTTCTATGTTTCAAATTAGGGGTATATAAGTCTTTTCAAGAGGGGACACCATAGCTCCCCCTCTTGGCTTATATAATAGAGATTTGGTGACATATGGCGGGTTCCAATACTCCCCCAACGGGTTTTAATAACAATAGATTATTTTTTTTTCTTATGTTTTAGTCATCTTATTCCAACCTATAACATTCAATTATTTTTTATTTTTTTTTATAAAATTATGGTCCCCACTCCTCAAAACACATATTTTTCATCTTCTAAATACTTGTGCCTTCAAGACACCAACAATGTAGCAAATAATGAAAGGAGGAAGTATATCAATACTTTGTTTTTAGTGATAGTTATAAGAGTACTTGATTCCTCAAAATAGATGATTATACTTGTAATCCATTACTCGCTTTTTTTGGCACCAAAACATTAAAAATGTGTACAAGATGTATATGGCATAAGAGTACCGTTTATGGCATGAGAATTGTCATATGACTTATTGTTTTTTTCATTTAATGGCGTTTTCAGGTCACAGATCTCTATTCTATATGGGAAGAGGGGTAGGACACCAAAATATAAAAACCCCTATTTTACCCCCAACTAATTAATCAAATTACATCCTCCAACAATTTCTTGAATCTAAAATAAAATAAAAAAAAACAAAGGAAACAGATCCTAAACTACCCAACAGTTACTTTAAGTCTTCCACACTTTACCACTAAATTAACAAAAAAAAAAACTTCATTTGAAACACGACAGATTCTATTCATCTTCTTCCACTTTCCAACCATCCATTAACTGCAAAATCTCCGCTCTTCCTCTTCATTTCTTCCTTAATAAACTGCAAATTCTTCGTTCTTCCTCTTCAAATCCCCTACATGATTATAAACTGAAAATCATCATCAGGTAATTACAAAGCATAAAAACCTTGATTTGCCTATAATTTTTGTGCAATATACATCATTCATTAATTTCTCGGTGTAAATTTCATTCAGGGTACTTCATGCAAAACGTTTAATCCAAGAGAAGTCAAACAATTGATGAAGGGAGTACTCAAATAGTTACAACGATTACAAGGTATTTCTTATTTCTATGACACAATTCTATATTTTTCTAATGAGAGATAAAAAAACAATTAGGAATATAAATCAAAATACAATTTTATTGGGGTTTGTGATTGAATATGAAAATAAAAATCGAACCTTTTATCATACATTTGTGTGATTTTTAAGCAAAAAAACCATAGTTATCACCATAATAATTCAACCATATCCATGATTAAAGAACAAAAAATCTGTAGCAACCATGAAAGTATGAAACTCATGTAGATTTTAGTTTAACAACTATATTTGAGGTTCCAAGTTTTCATCTTTCCTAAAAAAAATTCAGAGCATCATTTTAAAAGAACTCAGATTTTCCAACCCCGTATAAAATTTGCTACGTGTAAATCTTAATTCAGCCCTATTTGCGAGAATTTTATCGTTATACTAAAGAATAAATGTCATTGCAAAAGGAAAACAATGAGATTTCAAACCCACCTTTTACTGAAATCTACATTGCTGTAATCTGAAATTTATGTTTCAATCAGAATTCGAAAAACAGGGAGAAGGGGCTCGCGGGCTAGCAGTGCTGAGGCATGGGAGGTAGCCATCCGATGGCACGAATGGTGGCCGTCGTAGTCTTGGTTGCTGCGCCAGTTGCAGTGGCAGTGGGCGTCGAAACCGTGACGCGTGGGGACGATGTGCTGCTGCTTGAACCTGGTGGTTTTATGCGAATGGGGGGCATTTCTGGGTGATTGAGTTTGAGTTTGAGGTTGAGTTTCTGGGTTTGGGGTTTTGATTTTGTTGGGGACGACGGTGGGAGGTGGTGTTTTGGAGGAGGAAGGGAAGAAAGAGAGGGGCAGAGGATTTAGAGAGGGTGGGCCAGTGGGGGATGTAACATGTAAGGGGTGAGAGAGCAAGTGCTTTAAAGAAATGTGATAAAATGTATCAAATTAAATTTATCTAAGAGAATATAATAAAGATACTATCTCAATAGATTACATAAAAAAGAAGTATAATATATTAAATTAATTGTATTTTAAAAAATATATTAGAGATATTATCTTAATAGATTAAGATAAAAAGAAGAATATTATACTTTAAATTGCATCCAAAAATATCTTAATATATTATAATTGGACCAATTGGTATGTTTATTTATACAAAAAAATTATACAAATAAAAAGAGATAGATATGTTATTTTAAATAGTTGTAATATGACTATAATGTATTCAAAATAATAATAAAATGCATTATGAAAATACAAAATCATCATAAAGGATTAGATATGTTACCTTAATAAATTGCATAAAAAAAGACATAAAACCTTAAATTGTGTTAAAAAAAATATTATCTAAATTTTGCGTCAAACCTTAAATTTTATGTGATCAATTAAATTTTAATAATGACTTTCGCACGCATAGCGTGCATATAAGGCTAGTATTAATAACTTCAAATAAAGAGGATCGGTTGCAAATCTATATGCATTAAGTCACCATAAATTTTTAGAATTCAAAACTATTCTTAATTAATTATCACAACGTACGTTTTTTATCTCTTTGGACTATAAATATAAACTACACTACCTACATGAAAAAACGCAACATTTGACAAACTTGTAAAGATTCATACCTCTATTATATAGTAATTATGAATGATGATCTTCCATACATGGATTCCAATGTCATTGATCTCTCTCTTCTCTCTTCATCATCTATGGTTGATAATGCAGAAGAAATGAGGAAACTTAAGTCTGCACTAGTCTCTTGGGGTTGCATTCAGGTGATTATGAATCATGTTTTACCTCATATCATGAGTATATATGAACTTACCAAATTATATAGTTGCTATTAATCCTTCTATTTTTACTAAATAATTGAGAAACTTTTAACAAACTATGTTATATTATACGCGATTCGATCTCAAATACCCCATAAGACATCACGAATTAAGCTAAGCAGTAAGTAGTAACACTTCTATGTAAAAGTTATTGATCGATTGTGCATAAATATAATGTTATATTGCAATGAGTAAACAAGGGAGACATTACAAGCCCTTCCGACCCATTATGGCAACTTCACAATCTAATGTCCACTTGTTCTCACTTTATTTTTTTGTGTTTATGTTTTTGCTATTTTTGTAGCTTGTAAATCATGGAATGTCAATTGAATCTTTGGACGAAATTCGTAAAATTAGCAAGCAATTCTTTGAACTTCCTTTGGAGGAGAAAGAGAAATATTCAAAGACATCTACAAACCCTAATGGTTACGGTACTGATTATCCAAACAATACTTATCCCATAAGTTACCGATTGTTTCTCAAAATATATCCAGAAAATCAACGAAGTCTTGAACGTTGGCCAGAAAATCCTCATAGCTTTAGGTAAGGAACATCTCAATCAAATTCGTTATTTAGAAGTTTTTAAGTTTTCTTATGAATATATATATATCAGAAATTTTGTTTGGTTGATGTAATACTTGGCAGCTAATTTTTACTCAAAAAGTTTTGAGAACAAGCTAAGGATTCCTATCATAGATGAAAAAGTAATATATAATTACTATATTTGAAGATAAAAAGATAAGCAGTTTTATAATCGTGAAAAATTTACACAATATGTACATATACCCATAGGATTCCACTAATAACAATGACATCAACCCAGCGATATAATTGATGTCTTTTTAGCTCACGAATTATACAAAAGAGACTGAACTATAAACCATGCTAACTTCGACATCATAGTATAACTTTTTATTATTATAATCGTGAGTTAGATGCATAAAATTCTCACACCATGACACCAATACCATGAAATCTATTGTTGTTAACATATGCCATTCATAGTTTCTTAGTCCTTAGAGCAAAAATTGGCATAAATGGTGTGAACTATGAGTCAGCAAACAAATACTATAAACTAAGTAATTGTACCCAAAAAACTTAATTATCGAAAGTATACTTTTTCCCTCAAACATTGATAGGATGTTCTTTTACAAGTCATTTGGATGCTTTAGATCCTCGAAATTTTAACACAAGTATCACTAAAATTTATTTTTGCTTACAAAATTCATAATTCAATCTTTTGTATATTCTCGTACTTCAATCTATTTTTTCGTAGTTTCGTCTTTTTTTTGTTGTTGGCCCATATTTCCGTCTAATTTTATTAAAATTTTCCCCCTTTTATTAGTTGTAGAACTTATGATAGCACCACATTATAAATGTTACTACTGTTGGAAAAATGTGGTACGTTGAGCTAAAGGAATCAAATAACTAGATTACAAAACATCAATAGATGCTTCCTAATGCAAAACATCAATAGATTCTTTTAAATCTTGTTCTAATGAAGGTTTTTCTAAAAAAAAAATGTAATTCATCTCATTGATGGAAAACCAATATGAATCATAACACCATAGTTTAGCCTTTAAATTATGAACGAAGTACCATTGTCCTTAAGAGGTTTCCTCCTATGTAATTTTGGACATTTTATTGTTGGATTAATGAACTATTTCGCTTTTCCTAAAAGAAAAAATAAGTTAAAGTACTATTTATTTATGTATAGAAAATTCCTTTCAACCACAAATAAAAGTACATTGCTTCATATTTGATTTCATGTCTCATAATTAATCACACATATGTATTCTAATTTGTAGGGAAGTTTTGAATGAATACACCATGAAAGTACAAAAAGTACATGACTTATTTGCACAAGCCATGGCAAAATCCTTGGACTTGGAGGAAAACACATTTCTAAATGGATATGGCGTGCATTCAGAGATGATATTACGAATTAACTACTATCCACCATTTTCACTTGTGGATCGTGCTCGTGTAATGACTAGACACTCTGATGCATCAGCTCTAACATTTTTACTCAAAGATAGGGAAGTTGAAGCCCTCGAAGTACTTCGAGATGATAAATGGTTTAAAGTTCCAATTATTCCCCATGCTATCATGGTTATTATTGGTGATCAAATAGAGGTATGCATGGTCTATCAATGGTTCATTGTTATTCACTGTTGCACATATGGTTTATAAATGGAAATATATATAATTTATCAATATATTTCTGAATAATAATCCCCATATTATTTGCGAATTAAAGAGAATATATAATGTATTTTTTTTAAAGGAGAATATATAATGTAATTAAGAAAAGCTTCTACCTTTAATTCTCTTTAGTTCATGAAAGGTTGAGGAGAATGAAAAAATGGCAGAAAAGGCTTATTTTTCCTCCAAATTAGCAAATTGGCTATTTGAGAATAGATATGAACCTTTTTTCCTATTTCATTTATTATTGTATTTTCTATATTTCTTTTTAAATGCAATCAACACTTTGACTTTTGCACAATTCATACACCTCAAGTTGGTCGTACCGTTTTATTATCAATGTTGTGGATTTGTTTCAATGAATACTTTTATAATATCAACTTTTATAATGCTTGACAAATGTGAAAGTCAAAATGTTACACTTATTTACAAAATTCAGCTCTTGCTAGTTGTTTACGATGCTTTAAAAAAAAAAAAACTACTCCGTATATGACGTTTGTGATATGATAATGCCCAAGCAAGGTAAATGGTCGTATATTAAGGATAATACTTTGATACTTCTATGTTTAACTATTGTGATTTTTCTTTTTGTAGATGATGAGTAATGGTATATACAAAAGCGCAGAGCATAGAATAAGATCGAATCCAGAGAAGGCTAGAATATCTCTAGCCTTATTTTGTTCACCTGATCTCGAAAAAGAGGTTGGACCGATAAAAGAGTTGGTGACTAATGATCGACCTCCTTTATACAGAAATGTGACAAGATATAAAGATAGTTTTGAGAAATATTATATACAAGGCCTTCGCCCGATATCAGTTGTGAAGATTTGATTGTTAGGTGCGGCACATTTTCTAAAAGGTGATTGACATGCTATTATATTTATTGGAGTATGTATAAGTTACATTTATGCTTACAAAGGTATAGAAAACCTATCAGGGTCTTTCTAAATATATTATTACTAAATTATTTGTGTTTTAATTTGGTGCAAATATCCTTATTGAACTATAATATTGGAATAATAAAATCTAGTTTATGATGTTTTCTTTTATGCATGTGTGAGAAGAGATCGACTATAACTAAAGAATCTTTACCAATCGCAAAAATAGGAAAATTATGCATTTATGCTTACAATTCATCATACCCTTAGTTGTAATATCCCGAAACTTAAGCAATCAGTTGATATTAACAATAATCATAATGAGTAGTTAAAATTTTCTTTACTACACAGAGTGACTTAATATTTCTTATAATTAGACTAATATGACGTGAATATTAAACTAACTAAACTATTATTGGATTATTATTGCCACATCAACATCAGCTACCCTCTCATTCTTGTAGTTAGTTAGAAAGGTTGTTATAGTTGTTGTAATTTATATTTAGACACGTGTTGTTGTGTATATAAAGCCTTGTAATATTCTACTGATAGGTAGTTGTAAGTATTCTTTCAATAAATACAAACACATCTTCTTTCTCTCTCTATTTTCTCTCTGTGAAATGATCTGAACCTTAGAAAATAACATGGCATCAGAGCTAGATCATTTCAAAATTCTGAAATTCTGTAATTTTTACTGAAGAAACATCAAATCTGACGAAGTTTCAGATGAAATCAGGTGTTATTTTTCTATTTAATCTTGAACTTTTCTAATTTTACAGAAACCTTTAGCTGAAAATTCTTGTTTGATTCATCATTCTCTCTGAATTGTTACTCTGAAATTGCTGATTGTTTACGATATATCTGAAATGCTTCTTCACAATTTGTTACTGAAATTTATGAAATCATTTCAATTGCTAATTTCTAGCTGAAATTCTAGTAATCTGTTGAAATCTCATATTGATCTCTAGTTCTTGTTACTATTTGAGCTGAATATTTCTTCTTCTCATTTGTTTTTCTCTATAAAACTCCATCAAACTGCCTGTATCTGAACACCTTCATCTGAAACACCTATACTTCAACCTAATCAGGATCCTATAAGCATTTATCACATTCATCCATCAGATGCTAATTCTACACAAATTGTATCTATTAAGTTCAATGGAACTAGATTTAGTGACTGGAAGCGTTCTATGATGATTTTATTATCAGCTAAGAATAAGTTGCGTTTTGTTGATGGAAGCCTCGAAATTCCTGATAAGAGTAGTAATGATTGTCAAGCCTGGGAACGCTGTAATAATCTGGTCATTTCTTGGTTGCTTTCTAATCTTGATCATTCAATCAAGAAAAGTGTTTAATTCTTTAGTATTGCTAGAGAAATTTGGAAGGATTTGAAGGATAGATTTGGTTATTCATCAATGCCACAAGTTTATTCCATTGAACAGAAGTTATCTGAGATCAATCAAGGATCCTCAAGTGTTTCATAATTCTATACTGAGATTAAGTCACTTAGGGATGAGGTGCATGATGCAAATCCCTTACCTTACTGCACTTGTAACAAGTGTACTTGTAATCTGACACAAGAAGTCCTCATAAGAGATCAGGAGCATCGTCTCGTTCATTTCATGATGAAGCTCGAAGAGAGTTTCTGTGTTATTAAATAAACCATTCTCATGAATCAGCCTTTGGCCAAAGTAGCTCAGGCATATAGGATGTTTACTCAGGAGGAAAGACATAAAGAAATTGCTCATATGTCTTCCAATACAGAACCGTTGGCTTTCATGGCAGACAAGGGCGGGAACTACAAACCTTACAACAACAGTCAACAAAAGACCAGGCTCCAACTATTATTGTATTCACTGTAAGATTCCAAGCCATAGCTTGGAAAGGTGTTTCAAAGTCCATAACTACCCTCCTGGTTTTAAGGATTTCAAGGATAAGAGATCTGCAACAAAGGTGACACTTGAATCATTTGTTGACACACAAGACTTGAAGCCAGACTTACACTGGCTTCTTTCCCTGATTCCAGAAGGTCGATAATTGGATATATACTTCTCTTTGAGTAAAAGTAAAAGTCAAAGTGAAAGTAAGTTGTCTTGGATTTCAAAACTTAAAAAAAAAAAAACCTAGCCTTCTTTTCCCTTCTCTCTCTTCTTTCTGTTCTTACTCTGGGTAGCTCTAAATTTCTTCATTGATTTTGGGGCTGCCATTAGCTTTTAAGTTGATGGTAAGCCCTTATTTTCACTTTTATTGCTCGTTTTTCTTGTCTTCAATAAATCTCCCTTCATTTCTCTTTGTGAGAGCATTCATTCCACTTTATTGGATTTATTTTTCTCCTTTGTGAGTGAGATTAGTTTGGGGTTTGTGTGTTTTTTCGAGTTTGTTTTATATCTTAGATAATAGACCTATGCATGGATTACTGTGGAGTTATTTCATTGGTAAAGGATAGTACCGGATCGCAAAAGTCTCTTTTTGTCAAATTCAAGCTGATGAATCCTATAGATATCGTACTCGTGGCTACAACAAATCGTGAGATCATCTCTCCAAAAAGGCTACATATTCCAGCAATATGAGCGAGAGATGTCCCATAGTGCAAGATTTATTTGACGATCATAGTTTTGATGAAGGAAATTTTTTTTTGATTGATTTTGTTGTGTATTTGTTAGATACGAATGCTTTTGTAGATGTCGTATTACTTTTCTTTTAGTAATGAATTGATTTTACTTAATAAAAAGTAAATAAATGACTTAAAAGAAACTATTATATGTCAATTTCAAATTCAAAAAAAAACTTTTCAAACCTTTGGCCTATTCAATAGATTTGTTGTTTTTTTTATTTAAGATTCAAAATTTTTAAATATTAACTAAAAGTGATTAATATCATCATATTCAAAAGCTAACACGTGTTTTTTTTGGGCAGAGGTTTAGTACATAATAAACTAGAATTCTTTGCACGCGATGCGTGAGTATGATTTTATTTATTTATAATTAATGTGAATGTTTTTTTTTTGTTTTGATAAACAGGCTTAACAATTTTTTTAACCTGTTTATTACCTCTATTACAGGTAAAAGAAATTCTAACTTGTTAAAAGTTTAAGTAGTGTCAAGATTTTCTTATGTCGGATAATCCATAGGTTGACTTATTATCCACGGATGCACCAAAGGTTAAGTTATTGGTGACAATTATTAATCTTTGATTTATTTGTTGTTGAAAAAGTTAAGGATAATTTTCCATCACTAACTAGTAACCACCCATTTCAGAGATTTGATTTGACTAATTTTATACTTAATTATATATTATGTTATTTTATTATATAAGGAAAGGTTATTTTAATAATTTTTGAGGACACCAGACACCACCACCTAGGGATGGCAACGGGTCGGACACTGACCCTACAAGAAGCCGGATTTTAAATCCGAGTCCGACATCCGACTCCGGAAATCCGACTTGAAATCCGAACATCCGACTCTGAATTCGATCTGGCTTAAAATCCGAACCAAATCCGACTTATTTTTCCGCCCATTTTTTATAATTGAAAAGTCTTCTATAATACAATAATCTAATCATTACAATTTTTTCTAATAATCATATGAAAATCTTATATAGTACAAATAATCTAAATATTGCTATTATTTTTTAACAATCATTTCTTCAATGGGAAAATATTATATAATACAATTGGCTGAAAGTCGAAGTCAGGTAATACATAAATAATACATTAACGTAAATAAGAAAAAAAATTAATTGACTTAAAGTCGGAGTCGTATTAGGATGTCGGATTATTTTATGAGACCCGACTCCAACTCGGAATCAGACTTTTTAAACAGAGTTGGATTCGGATTCGGATTCGAATTATTTTTTTGTGGGATTCTCACTTGGTACGTATATATAGATAGATGATTAAATTATCAGTTGGATATTTCCTCCATCTTTCGTCTTCTCACACTTCCCTCTTTTGGCTTGGTAAAAAAGAAAAAAAAAATCCTCTTTTTGAACCCGTTTAGGGTTTTCAATTTTGGCGATCGTTAAGGTACGCAATTCTGCAAAATTTAGTTCCTTTTGGCTTTTCTTATCTCATATTACATCTGACGTTTGACGTATTAGTATTTTGATTTTTGGATATCGAATTATGAGAATGAAACCAAAAGTAAAAGGTCTAGCGGAGTTGAAATTTTATTGTGAATATTGTAAGAAACAGTGCAAGGATAAGAATGGATTTAAGATTCATTGTATGAACAAATTTCATCAGCTTCAAGTGCAAATATTTAGTGAAAATCGAGACGAATTTACTGAAGCGTTTTCTAAAGATTTAGAGGACGGTTTTTTAGAGCATTTGAGGCGTTTCCATGAATCCCGCCGTCGTGTTTCGGCAACGGTAGTTTTCAAGGGTTTTATGAAAGAGAAAGATAAAGAGTGTAGCGTCGATCGTAATTTTTATAAGACCAATACTAAATGGGGAAATTTTTCTGAATTTATGATGCATTTGTGTCAGAGTCGGATTAAAAAGTGTTTGGTGGAGAGGATAGAGGGGGAGTGGTTTGTTAGTTACAATGTTAGAGATTCTGAGCCTTTGTTGGAGGGGAAGCGGAAGTGGAAGCGAGTAAACTTGTCCCACTTGGAGGATAAGATTGCCAATCAATATGAGCACGATGTTAGCATTGGTGTTGGTGTTGGTGTTGGTGGTGGTGGTGTTGGTGTTGGTGCGGAATATCACATTGGCAAGTTTGGATCTCATGGGGATGGCAAGAATGAGAATGCCTTGGGTTCGTCTGATGGGAGTTGGGGATTTGAGGTGCTTAAGGATGATTCGAATGATGAGATAGGCTTGTCAATGTCGGAGAAGAAGAAGAAGAGCATTGATGTTGATGGTGGCATTGAGAGTGAGATATCTTTGATGAGAGAGGAAGTGGAGGCAAGGGAGACAAGGAACAGGAAAGACTACGACAACTAGTTGTAGAAAACCGGGGGAGGGATCTGTTACGCAGGGACAGATTCTTACGACTAGGTGAACCTGAAGGAGCGTGGAAGTTAAGAAAGGATGCCTACCATACTTCCATTTGTCTAACTTGAGCATATTATGTAGTTTTGACCATGTGCTAGTATTGATATTGATTTATTTATACACTTCCACATGTGTACTTATTCTGGTTATTTAGTATGTTTCTGGATTTGATTATTTTGACAAAGCAAGTACCCATGGTTTATACTTTATATGTTGGAGGCAATTGGTGAGGTTGTTTGTGTAATGCACAATAATGGCTTTCAGATTCATGCTTTTTGTGATCTTATATGATGAATTTTACATGATAGATGCATTTGTGCATATGTTTTTGTTGGTACATAAGTAGTTGGAAATGGGAGTCACACAATAATTAATTAGAGTCTAGCTGAGAGCGTATGTGCTGTCATTATTTGTTGCGTAATTTTGTGACAATACAAGAATGTAGGTGACCATTTGATTTGGTACTTACACTTTCTATAGATAAGAGGAAACGGAAAGAATGGAAGGGAAGGGAAACGAAGGGGAACAACTCCTCTTGTTGGATCAAGTGCTGGAAGAAGAAATGGCAGGGCGAGGGAGGAATCTATCTTCACTCCCTGTTTTAAAAACACAATCCTTTCAAGATTGGAGAGATTTAGAAAGAAAGTGGAACTCTTCCTTCTCCCTTTCTCCTCTTTTCCCTCACCTTCCTTTCTCTTCCAAGTTTCTATTCAAACAAATTGTTGACTTTTAGCTTCTTTTTTTGTTATCCTTTTAAAGACACAAACAAAAATATGAGCACTTGATTGCAAATTTAGACTTCTTCCTTCACCGAAATCCTTGTACTTTTAGCACAAAGGGAAGAATTTGCTTGCTGAAAACAACCATCTCACTTGTTTCATAGGACAAAATAATGCTTTAGAATATATTGCTTCCAGCTTCACTTGGATTAGATTGATATGCGAAACCATGAATATTTGGATGTCAGTCTATCTTTCAATGAATTTAACTGCAAATAGATTACCTTGGATTTGGTGGATTACTTATGTGCATTAGATTCCATTGAGGAATTTCACAACTTTCTTGAGGAATAGAACAGCAGAGGGAACAATATTTTTTAAGCGCTCCCAAATCTTTTCAGATCAAAATGCTATAATTTTAATACTTGTATTGTTTTTCATCAATTTTTTTTAATGTTTCATCTCATTTTTATCTTTTTATGTATTTTTTTAATATATATAAAAAAATCCCCTTCTGAAAGCAGCTCTGATATATTGTTCTATTCTCATTGTTGTAGACTTGTAGTACTGGAATAGTATTGATTATGCTCTATATTTTTGCCAAAAAAAAAAAAAACCGAAAGGGTTATGCTAGATCTGGATATTAATCATGCTGTGTGTTGATTTTCTATGTTGTATAATACGTGAATACTATGCTACTCTCATATACTTAGCACGTAATATTGAGCTTCATAACTTGGTTCAGGTTAAGGTTACTAGGTTAGGTAGTTCATTTGAGTAGTTTCCCACTGGTCTGTTGCTGTACCTAAGTTTTATTCTTATTGTTAAGCGTATTCATAGTCTTCTGTTTATGACCTCTTAAGCTAATGAATGTAATTTTGTACCAGCATGTGTTTTATGTGTTTTGTACCATACGACATTATAAACGATTTGAATAAGCATAGAGAATGCTGACTACTTGGACATGTCTAATTGTGTTCATTTGATCTGTTTTAGTCACATTTTGTCTCCTATTAATGCCAGGGCTTTGTTGAACACTTCCTTGCTGTCACAAGTTACTATATCTATATATGAATTGCATATTGCAAGTTTGATGTGGATGGCGTGCTTAAGTTGGCAGGTAGACTGTTAGAATTTGACACCATTATATTTCACACTTGTTTTTATGCATGATTAAAATGGGCAATATAGAGATGAGTCCATTCGTTTCTAAAGTGTATTTGTTATTGCAAGGGAAATTGGAAACATTGAGGACTAGTTAGGTGACAAATGATTATAAGTGATGTGTTTAAATCATCACTATGTTAATGTTATAGGTTGTTGATTTACTATTGTTATCAATCCTGTGAGGCCTTGCATATAATTATGATCAGGATATAGTCAACTTTGCATATTCTATCATATTAGTTGATCTTAGTTGATCATAACAATGGATAGATGATAGGAGACTTTTAAGCGCAATAGAATAGAACCAAATATGAGATATTATTGTAGGAATTATATGCGGAACCAAATATGAGATATTAGTGTAGGAATTATATGCGAATGTGTAGTGGACTTTTATAAGCGAATTATATGCGGATGTGTAGTGTATCTGTTGTACTCATTTGGCTTATAAAAGGAATTCTTATTACTTGATCAAAAAAGAGTTGCTTAATTAGAAGTTCAATTCCTCTCGATTGGTTATACTTCATCTGCTTCTTATGCCAGAAAATGAGTAGAGATTTCAATCATGGTCAAATCATGTGCAGACAGCTTAATTCCATCCCAATAGATATATCACATCAGTGTTCAAACTCACTATGAGACATGAAACAAATCTTTGAAGTGTAACCTCTCAATGACTTAGTTTTGCGTGGACCTGGTCCACAATAATGGACCAAAATCAATTGTGTAACATAATGGGCTTTTTTTTTTCCATATAGTATCATTTTAAAATCTTAAGTTACACTACGCAGTTATTATCTACCATAGTGTCTGTTTATTTTTAATATAGTCACCCTTTCTTATGTTAGTTTATCATAATAAAATTTTCACTTTGTGACATAGTAACCTTTTTTTCACATAGTCAAACTTTACAATCTATATTTACTCATCTTTATATCTATTTTTTTATATATAGTAACTTTTTTTTCATAAATCACATGAATTAGCATTAGGTCCACACTAATTTAGTGTAGAGCATGTTCATATAAGTTTTTTACACCTCTCAATAAAACAACCTGATGTATAGAAAAGTTGAGATAAGTATCATGAAAAAAAATTAATATCAATTCAAGATCATATACAACTGTAACCCTACTAAACAAGGCAACTCTAACAAAGAAACACCTAGTATTACCATAAAAGCATAATTGTCATCATGTTTCAAAATCTATAGTATCTAAAATAATATCTATGAGTAATAACAATCCTGGAAATAAAATATATGGAACGAAGTCAACTACATAAAGGAATCCTTGTCCCAAAGAACCACCAAACGTACATCAGTAAAGTTTGTACTTATTGAAGATTAATCTAGAACAATCTAGATGTCTAATGTATCTTAAAGATAGTCTAGAAATATCTTGTAAAATATCTAATAATATGTGATTTGGAAAAATCTAGACATAAGAGATTAAAAATATCTATTAAATGAGTGTAGAAAATTCTAGAGTTAATATGCAACCATTATAAATATGTACCAAGTGATTGTGTTGAAGGGTAGAAAACATAAGTGTTCTACCAAGCTTATGGGTAGCTAAGAGCACCCACGTGTAGTGAGAAAAATGAGTTCTCACAAGATCAAGTAAGAGTGAGAGAATATTATGAAGGATAGAAACAAGAGTTCTACCAAAAAGATAAGTGAGAGCACCCATGTGTAGTGAGAAAAATGAGTTATCACAAGATCAAGTAAGAGTGAGAGAATATTATGAAGGGTAAAAACAAGAGTTCTACCAAAAAAATAAGTGAGAGATATGAGCTCTCACAAATATATTATTGTACAATTTTTTGATGTAATCAATACTTTTCAATTTATGAAATTGAAAAATTGTATATCCGGGTCCACTACAATTTCGGGTGCGCCCCAAATTTCTATCAGTACCTTCATCAAAAGGAGGTACAAAAAACTGCTCTGGAGTCAGCAATGTTAACTCTTCTCTGAAGTAGAACGCAGCGTAGTCCAGCAAGATATCTTAGTTCTCTGAAATAATCCTCAAACGAAACCTCAAAACATGAGGGCTAGATGGGTCCAACAAAAAGTCTTGAGAAAACTCGCTAAACTCCGCAGTGTTATCTCCCATCAACGTGAAAAGAGCAACAGTCCTAACAACTAGTTGGAAATCATACAAATAAGTAACAACAGTAATATCTACACAGTGGTGTTTATGTATGCCGTAGAATAACGATTGTGATGAAAGGCACGGGATCCCCGCCACTACCTAAGTCGCAACGTTGCTCAATGTCAAATGCAACCTACAAGAATATAATGAATGTTAATGTTGTACCAGCATGTGTTTTATGTGTTTTGTATCATACAACGTTATAAACGATTTGAATAAGCATAAAGAAGGCTGACTACTGGACAAGTCTAATTGTGTTCATTTGATCTGTTTTAGTCACATTTTATCTCCTATTAATGCCAGTGCTTTGTTGAACAATTCCTTGCTGTCACAAGTTACTATATCTATATATGAATTGCATATTGCAAGTTTGATGTGGAGGGTGTGCTTAAGTTGGCAGGTAGACTGTTAGAATTTGACACCATTATATTTCACACTTGTTTTTATGCATGACTAAAATGGGCAATATAGAGATGAGTCCATTCGTTTCTAAAGTGTATTTGTTATTGCAAGGGAAATTGGAAACATTGAGGACGAGTTAGGTGACAAATGATTATGAGTGATGTGTTTAAATCATCACTATGTTAATGTTATAGGTTGTTGATTTACTATTGTTATCAATCCTGTGAGGCCTTGCATATAATTATGATCAGGTTATAGTTAAATTCTATCATATTAGTTGATCATGCATAACCATGGATAGATGATAGGAGACTTGTAAGCGCAATAGAATAGAACCAAATATGTGATATTACTGTAGGAATTATATGCGGATGTGTAGTGGACTTTTATAAGTGAATTTTGGTTTGTTCAAAGGAATTAATATAATTGAGAGCATGGTTGATGATGAATAAGCAAATGAGGAAAGAGTATTTGTGTATGTAAAATGAAACTTGTATTTGATGTTAGTGGTTTCTTACATTATCAAAGCTTACATCAAACATGTATATATATATAGATATAGTCTGTCAGTTTGTACATGTTATGTATAGATGTAGTATGTCAATTCCCCTAAAAAGAAAAAGATACACCGAGTTAAATTATTAACTTGATAGGACTGTGTTATTGAATTTGTTCACTGTTGGGCTAAGTTGGATCTCGAGTTGATTGTGGCTCTCCAAAGGTTTATCCAAGGAGAGAGAAAATGGAGAGCTATCTCTACCCTAACAATGGAGATCTTGAGGAGCTTTTATAGTCTCTCCATGGAGAGACATGAGAAAAAGACTCTTGGGGGAGAGTTTTGAGAGATCCATCTTCATGTCCTCTTTATCTAACATGTGGCATTAATAATTTTTTTATTTTTATATTTGTTATTGTAAACACCTAGAAGTTGATTGGAAATGTATTTTTGAGATGTTTACCATTTGTTGGCATCCTTTAAAGCATGAATCTTGAGAGTGGTTTGAAGAGAGAGAATGTTAAAAAAATGCTAGAGAATTCTTTTGGAGAGCTTAACCGATGTTCATCAATCATGATCTTAGAGGGGAGATAGGTTTCTTGCATTTGTTTGCCGTTGTATTCTAGAATCTTGATACATAGAGGATTTGATAATAACTATTGCTTCTGTCTCAATTCTCATAATGCAGTAGTACTTTCATTAACTTTTTTTGGGCAAATAAACTCTTAAAATTTTATGAATAACCACATGGAGATATACAAAGCATTAGAATATACTTTATAGTATTAGTACTCTCGTTACCTCCATCTTCTTCTCGTTGTCACAACATCTTGCAACAGCTCTGAAGATCACCTCAGGCTCTGAACAAACATGCTTCCAGTCAGTTTGTTTAGAACTGAATCCGCTATCTTTATTACTTCCTCCGTAACATAATAACTGCAACAAATGGGTATTATTTGTGAGGTATAAAATATTCATTTGTTGCGTTTATTTTGTTACGGAGGAAGTAGTTTGGATTGTAATGGGTTGTTCAAGCCCTAATTTGACTTAGGTTTATGTTTAATTTATGATGCCATTTTAACCAAAAAAAACCTACAAGACTGATAAACTATACTCTTAGTATCTTCTGCGAATCTTTGCAGCTGTCCTAATCTTATCCTCAAGTTGCATCACAGGCCTTGTAATCTTCAAATAAGACATTCAGTCAAAGAACAAATGAATTCTTTTTACGGCAAACACACCACAAAGACTGTATATAGGATTGCAGTTAATATTTCCAACTTATTAGTAGTTGATATGATAAGTGCTGTACAAGTTCTTAGGAAAAGCTATACACTTTAGGCAAACCATGTACTATTAAATTGAACTCAAATATCGTGATATCATTCAGCAAAGGAAGTAATTCACACAACACTTCAGCAGCTTTGCGTGATCAGTTTGGCTGGTTATGCAGCTGAAGATGATGATACTTTGGTATCAACTTCTGCTGATGTAATTGTGTCTAATTTAAAACAGATAGCCAGGCTTGAGCCTGAGGTTCAACTTTCAAGTGGGATTGTTAGACTTAGACACCCTTTGAAGTTTCATATGCTAGCAAGCATCAAGCATCAAGCATCAGGCGTTTTAGCTGAAACGTATTGATCATTATCTCTCATGCTATGAAGAAATTAACGTGATTATACAGTGGTTCTTTCATGATCCTATTAAAGTTCTAAGTGAACTGTACGTTCATTCTTCTCTAAACTCTTTTGTAAAGTTTATTACCACATGAATTTTCTAGTTACTGACCTTCTGCAGTTCTGCAGTAGTTAAGGGTAATGTAATGCTTCTCACTTCTCCTTTACGCCCATTTCTCCTTTACTAAAAGTATTGGGTCAAACTCTCTCGCCATAACTTAGGGTGGGACTGGCCTAACCCGATACAGAAAAGTCTATGCTGAGGAGTGGTCTTAGCTCAAGATCAGCCCTATGTCTTAGAACTTTGGATGACATCATCATAAGTGGTCCCCTTTAGACTTAAGACAAGACTTTCAAAATTTATCCCTTTTATTTTCTTTTATCTTAACAAATTCTTAAGTGAAGTCTTGGTATTTAAAGACTGAACTAAAGACTTGGACACTCAGATGAGTGATGTCACCCTAAAAGTGGGTGATGTCATATATACATGTATTATTCATGTGATGAGAAGTCTTAATTAAGTCTGAGGGATGAAGATATAAATTTAGTTGAGTTTTAGAAAGTCTAAACATATTAAAAGTTAATGAAAAGCTGATGTGGCATCTGAAAAAAATCTTAAGACAAGACAGGGCTGAACATGCTCGTATGCTAGATAGCTAAGAAGATTTATATGCACACCAAAGGCATGGCACGTTGGCCCTTAGATCATAATCTAATGGCCCGTTGATATTCCAGTTTCGTTTCTAGAGCTTGATTAAAAGGCGAAAAGGAAGGAGGAAGGAGGAAGGAGTGGAAGAACGATTAGCAAGCGACGCTTCGGAAAGCAAAAGCTTGGACCAGACAAAACTAAGAGTACTCACGAGAGATGTTGTATGTGAAAAAAAAACTATGTTGACAAGTACTTGTTCTTTCGTCTACTCAGTCAAGGCTGAACCTTGTTCAATGTTGAGAGAAAAAATGATTGTCCGGGGAAATCAACGGGGACAACAATAAATTGGTTTAGCAGGGTATGACATGTTGATTCATTAGAGCATTACTAACAATGAACAAAAAAATGGGTCATACACATGATCCATTCTTTTTTTGTCTTAATCATGACAAGTGAAACTGGGTTGTGATGAATGGTTGGGGAAATATTCGGAAAACCGAACAGATGAAAGAAGTGGGTTGTGTGTGTAAGGGTGTGTAAATGTAACTTTTTTTTTTTGCCTTGCACACCCCAAAACGACGAGTTTGAGAAAATTCAAGGACACAGTCGTTTTGAGGACTGGAAAAGGAAAAAAAGTGGAAATAGCAGCCCTGACGCGCGTGTCAGCGCTACAGTGAAGCAATGCGCAACCCGTTAGATTTAGGACATGTGGCGAGATCTTGGCCGTTTAAATCATATATCCGTTACATATTTTGTAACGGTTATATCTCAAAAAATATAATTAAAAAAAATACCAACGTTCATATTTTCAATTGAAACGGCCATATTTTGTAACGGTTATATATCAAAAAATACATAATTTACTTTGACCGTCGTATGTGACTTACAAATATTAGTTTTTGCAAAACTTTATACAGGGTATTTAAGAAAATTAAGATGGACACAATGACCTCCTGAATTCCCTTGTCTAATATAGATAAATTACATTTTTTTAGGGGATAGAGATAAATTATTTGAATCTCAAATTCTAAAAAAATTTCCCATTGTATTTTTTGAAATATTAACTTTACAATAATTGTAATGTTAATAATAAAAAGGACCAATAGAAATTAAACAAGTGGCAGATTTTAAGAGGACCGCAGGGGGAAAGGACGCCACCTTAGCACGCGTCAGATCAGTTGACTTTTTTTGTCCTTTGTGAGCTGTACCCACCACTAGGGAAATGACATGTGGCGCTTAGCATATTTTTTGGATTTTTTTCTCCTTTCCAAAGCCAGGTGGAAGGTTCGTGGGTCTTCACGAACCATTCGGATTTCCGAATGGATTCACCTCGATCCACGCGTGAACAATTTTTGGGTTCATCATTAAGCCCAAATTAATTGTTCATCCTACATGAACCATTTTTTGGTTCAGTGTTAAGGATGCTCTAAGGCAACACATGGTGGACACCAAAAAAAATAGAAAAAAAAGAAAAAGAAAAAGGAGATAACTAACTGTTTCCTTTAAACAAAAAGAAAAAGGGTGGAAAAAGAAAATACCACGTACAGTAGTTTTTTTTTTAAAACAAAATGCAAAGACAATTTTTTTTACACAATTAACTTAATTTTATACTTCCTCCGTTTCTTTTTACTTGCAACAGTTTGACTTTTACACTATTTACCAACGCTACTTAGTTTATGTTTGGTGATTTATAGTTAAGGAAAAACATATCCATGTAGGATCTTGTTAGATTCGTCTCCATGTATATTTTTGAAATATCTACTTTTTATAATTTTTCATTATCGATAACTAAAGATATTAACGTTTGAAGTTATGCATTGGCAAGTGTGAGAGTCAAACTGTTGCAAGTAAAAAGAAACAGAGGAAGTATATGTTTTCGCACGCGCATATAAGACTAGTTTACAACTTTACATTAATAAAGCCAGAGAACACAATAAGATACTTCTCTTTCAATTCAGAGATTATCAATACCCTTTGAAATTTCTTATAAGTATATTGATTGTGCTGTTGTTAGATCATCGTCTTCTACGAGTACCTCGTATTTTTTTAGGGCATAGAAAAGAAAAGAAAATTGGTTGTTTCCGGCAAAACTGAAGAATATTGATGGAATATGAAAATATTATCTACAATATTTTTATATTAGATATACTTTGCATAGCTTTCCTATTGTAATTAGGATATGCTTTAGGATGTAAACCTCTATATTTGTGATCAATGCACACACTCCAATCAATGGAGTTTACCAAATCTAACAAATATCTATGTAGGTAATTGGCGAATTGCAAGATGGAAGGAAAGGCAATGTCGAAGAGAGTAAAAGCAAAAGGTTTGCTAAAGCTGAAATTCTACTGTGAATTATGCTCAAAGCAATGTAGAGATGAGAATGGTTTCAAGTGTCATACAATGAGCGAAGGTCATCTGCGTCAGATGCAAGTGTTTGGCGAAAATCCTGACAAACTGATCGAAGAGTATTCCCAGAAATTCGAGGATTGTTTTCTTGGGCACTTGAAGCAGAGTCATGGATTTAGCCGTGTCGCGGCGACGGTGGTTTACAACGAGTATATCTCTGATCCATATCATGTTCATATGAACGCTACTAAGTGGCTTTCTTTGACAGAATTTGTTGTGTATTTGGGTGAGACAGGAAAGTGTAAGGTTGACAACACTCACAAAGGTCCAGGGTCAGGGTGGTTTATCACTTATTATAATGGGATAGATTCTGAGGGCTTGGTTCATGAGAGGATCAAGAGTAAGAGATTAAAGAAGTCCAAATTGATGGAGGAACATAAGCATGACAAGGAAATTGCCAAACAAATTGAACGGGCAACAGAAACTTCTGTTGCTGTTCCTGTGAGGGTTGATTGTGAATTACCTTTACCAGACAAGAAGATTGCATTCCGGTTTGGGTTTGGGTTGGCGCGGAGACAAGAAAGTTCTAAGGCCTTCGTGTTTGAGTTTGAGGATGTTACGAAGAAGGAAGAGGAGGAGGCAATATCAGAGGAGATGAAAGATACGAGGAACAGGAAACCATACTGGTTGTGTGAGGGAATTGTTGTCAAGGTAATAAGCAAAGTATGGGCAGAAAAGGGCTTGTATAACAAGAAAGGGGTTGTGAAGAAGGTGTTAGATAACTACATTGGTGAAATTCAGATGCTAGATACACCCAATAAACATATTGTTCGGATTAATCAAGATAACCTTCAGACTGTGCTTCCTCAGATCAGTGGTCTAGTTAGGATTGTTAATGGATCATATCGTGGATTCAATGCTAGGCTGCTTGCTGTTGATACATTCAATTTTTGTGCCAAGCTGCAATTGGATAAGTGTATATACCAAGGTCGGGTGCTTCCCAAGGTCGCATACGAGGATATCTGCAAACTTGCTGTTTCTGTTTGACTCACCTCCAGGCTCCATATATAATTATATATACACACTTCACCAACTTGATGCTATTATATATTCTTGTTAGTTTTTTTCCAATTTCTCTACACTTTCTCCTGTGTAGCTAGCTATTTTGATCATCAAAAAGTTTGTTCCTGAACTTGACCCGATGCTATAAGTCTATACTATACTATTTTTTTTTTTGGTGAACAATGGCATAATTATGTAGAACCAGTCATAACGTTATTACACTCCGAGATGTATGTATTCATACAAAAATTAGGAGGGAAAGGGAAACTCCTAGTTACATTCATGCAGTCATCTAAACTTCTTGCTTCCTTAGCTAGACAATCCGCAAGTTGATTCTTTGTCCGAGATATATGGATGATCTTAATATCATTAAACTCCTTGCATAGTTCCCTGCATTGAGATAATACACTCGAGTACATGTTAGTAACATTTGGCTCACTATGAAGGAGCTGAGTGGCCTGCAAATTGTCTGAGTATAAAACACACTGGACCATATTATCTTTCCTTGCTAAAGTCAGTCCCTCTTTTATGCTTAGTAATTCCGCCATCAGAGGAGACATCGCATAAGTTTGCCTACAGTAGCCCTTTATCCACTGTCCTATATTAGTTCTAATAACCCCACCAAGTCCAACTGGAGAGTAGATGTCCCTGAAGGAAGCATCAATATGGATCGTAGAACGGGAAGGCCCATTATGCACGGGATGAAATGACGGTTGGGGAGGGTTATAAGGTGTGAGGGGTTGCATTTTTGGATGTAGGACATGCTTGGCAAAATCCCAAGCATGGCTCTTAGCTCGATAAATAATGTGAGAGGGATTTGGAAGAATAACTTTTTCAAAGACATGCAAATTGCGAGCTTTCCACAATTCAAAACAAATCCAAGGGAAAAGGGAGTTCCAAGCTAAACCCTGAACGATAACCGATGAACCTAAGTTATTACAGATCCACATAGCGTGACTCCCATGGCTAAGGGCGATCGAAGGAGAAATAGAATTCCAGACTTGGGTAGGTAGGGTGCAGTCCCTAAGGATATGCAGGCTGTCCTCTCTATGAGCATGGCAACATGGGCACAAAGGGGAAGGAATAATGTTACGAGTATTTAATAGACTATTGTGGGGGAGGCGGCCTCTCCAAACAAGCCAGAGGAAGAATCTAACTTTCGGGGGAGAGGGGGATTTCCAAATCTTAAGAACGGGGGACTCTAAGGGCAACGCCTCACCTACTATAACCCTTAAACTTGCTTGATATGCCATGGCTAAGGAGAAACCCTTTATGGAAACAAATTTAGAAAGGGGTTGGTCAAGTTTGTAGGGGTCAATAGGGGGAGGAATAGCCAAGATTCTATCTTGGATCTCGAGGGGGAGAGAAATAGAGAGAGAACCAAAGTTCCATGTTCCATTAGCTATGATATTTGAAATGCACATATTTGACTCATTGGCATTGAGGGGACCATGAATAAATTTCCTCAAAGGTCCAATGCCTAACCAGTCTTCCTCCCAAAGATTGATAGATTTGCCATTGCCTAGAGCCCAAATACTATTTCTTGCAAGTAAATCCCATCCTTTCCCTATACCTTTCCAAATATGAGAACCATATTTAAACTTAGTGACATGGTTCTTATGGACATATTTAGAGAAAATGCAATCCTTAGCCAAACTATTATCCCCATGACACATTTTCCATCCTAATTTGGCCATAGACGCTGTGTTTAAAGCGAGCTGGTTCCTTATGCCTAGGCCTCCTTCTTCCATGGGAAGGAAGGTAGTTTGTCTATTCACTAGATGTAACCGCTTTTTCTCCTCAGTATCCCCCCATAGGAAGTCATTGCAAATTTTGTCTATGCTATTCAGAGTGATTTTTGGAAGAAAGGACGCTTGCATGTAATACGTGGGAATAGTGGACAATGTGGCTCGAATCAAGCAAAGTCTTCCAGCCTTGGATAGGAATTTTGTTTTCCATTTGGCAAGTTTTCCCCTCACCTTATCAACTACAAACTGCACTTGGTTCCTAGTTGGTCTTTTATGAGAAAGAGGGAGGCCTAGGTAGGTCCCTAAGTCCATAGCTTGGGGGATGTTAAGTATATCTTGAAACAAATCTCTATCCTCCTGAGGGGTGTTATGGGAAAAAGTAAGGCGACTCTTATCTTCATTAATTTTCTGACCTGATTGGTCACAAAACTTTTTAAGAACTTCTCTCACTGTAAAAGCTGTAGACTCATCTACCCTTCCAAACAAAAGGAGATCATCTGCAAACATTAAGTGTGAGACGGGAACTTTTTTCCTCCCAACCCAGAAGGGAGTCCAAAGATTTGAGGTGCAAGCCTCGTTAATCATGTGAGTGAGAGATTCTAAGCATAAATTAAAAAGGTACGGGGACATGGGATCACCCTGGCGAAGACCACGAGAGTGCTTAAAGTTCACCCCTTTTCTACCATTAACAAGGATGGTGGATGACGCTTTGGAAATGCAATCTAATATTATTTGGATTGTATGCTTGTCAAACCCATGGATCTGGAGACACTTCCTAACAAAACTCCATTCAAGGCGGTCATATGCTTTTTCTAGATCTATTTTGAGGGCAAACCACCCTACTTTTCCTTTCTTCTTTGACATCGAATGAAGAATCTCCGAAGCCACTACCAAATTAATGTCAGGACCTCTTCCTTTGGTAAAACTATTTTGGTTCGGGGAGATAAGGTCAGACATGTATGGTTTCATGCGATTAACCAAGACTTTGGTCAGGACTTTGTAAAGTGTGTTACACAAGCTAATTGGTCTAAGATGCTTAACGGTTTCCGGAGGGTGTTGTTTTGGGATAAGACAAATAATGGCCTCACACATGGTTTCAGGTATATGGCCTCTAAGGAACCAATCCTTAATGGTATGACACATATCATCTCCTAAAGTATCCCACGTTTTTTGAAAGAATATAGGGTGGAGTCCATCCGGCCCTGGAGCTTTATTCGGGTGCATCCCAAACAGGGCCCTCCTAATTTCAGCCGTCGAGATAGGTTGATCAATAAGAATGGTAGAGTCTACGTCATGAGCAGTCCAGACACTCATCTCTTTCTCCGTGGAGTAAAGCTTGATGAAGGAAGTGGAAATATGGTCTTGAATTGCTTTTGGTTTAGTTATGTCATTTCCAACACTATCTCTGATGGTTAGGATCCTACTAGAATTCCTGGCTACGAGAACACTCTGGTGGAAGAACCTAGTGTTTCTGTCCCCTTCTTGGAGGCTGCGAGTTCGACATTTGGAGGCCCATAAAGCCTCTTCCTGATTCAGAATATCTAAAAGTTCATTTTGCAGGTCATATTCCAAGTTAAAAAGGAACATAGAGTTTGGATTGTTCGCAAGAGCCTTTTGAGCTCCCTGGAGACGGGCTAGAGTACGCTTTTTCCTATGGTAAACATTCCCAAAATTTGTTTTGTTCCATTGCACAAGGGACTGACATAAAAAGGATAGGTTCTCCCTTAAATCCCCCTCATGGTCTACCCTACCCCACTCAGAAGCTACAAAATCCTGGAAGTTCGGGTGGAGGAGCCACATTGGCTCAAACCTAAAAGGTTTAGCACCTATAGGTTTCGGCATTTTGTCAAGAAGAAGCAAAATAGGGCAATGATCAGATGTAATTCTTGGGAGATGCCAAATGGCAGAATTTGGGAAGTTGGAGAACCAATCTGGGTTTCCCCAACCACGATCCAGTCTCTCGAATATGGGGTTATTTTTCCTCTTATTGGACCAAGTGAACTTAGGACCATGAAAGCCTAAGTCTATAAGATTGCAATTGTTCATCGTTTCAGCATATATTTCGGCCCTTTTCCTACTCATTGGGCGGCCACCAAACTTTTCAGATTGACAAACTATTTCATTAAAATCCCCTACAACTATCCAAGGAGCATTGATATTGCTTGCAACTAAAGTAAGTTCATCCCATAGTTTTTGCCTATTTTCATACCTTGGACTAGCATAAATAGATGAAAGTAAAAAGAAGGAAGAAGGGTTGCGTACCTCCACAAGACCATGTACACCTTGAGCACTCGATCCCGTAATATGGATAGTGACCCTATCCGGGTTCCATAAGAGAAGAATGCCGCCAGCAAAACCCACTGGTTCCACCAAATGCCACGCAGTTAAGGGGAGATTTTCAAAAATCTTGGCCGTGTGATCCCTACTCACCCACGTTTCAACCAAAACGGCTATATCTGGGCCATGCGTTGTCATAAGATGACGAAAGTTTGTTTTGAAGGATGAGCGCCCAATCCCACGAGCATTCCAAAATATGACCGACATATCCCTAGGTATGGGTGGACGTTTCCGAATGCTTTGGTAAAGTGCTCCGTTTTGCACCCCCAACGCCTCCACTTCTTGTCCCGTGATTGGGCACATCGATAGTACCATCTCTACTTCTCGAGGGTCGTTTTTCTCTTTTCCCTCTACCCAATTCACATATGTTTGGAGTTGTGTGTGCGGTGTTCGAACCCGGGCTGCAATGAGAGCGTTGGTGTTGCTGACAAATGTTGCTCTTTGGACTGCATGGGTTACTCGAACCATCTGCCTCCAATGAGGGAGAAGTGGTGAAGGTTCGAGCCAAGGGACCAAGCTCTGGAGCAATTCTCAGTTCTCCTGTTCCAGTGTCACTTCCTTCTGAAGAAACCATTTTACCAAGATTTTCATCATCTGGGGTAAGTGTGCATTTGACTGGGGCATGTGAGGTGGGGGGAAGTCCGACGCATCGTGGTGCTACATGAGAATTTTCTTTGACAGGTTCGGTGTAAGACTTGGGTTGAGAGTGAGGGATTGCATCAATTGGAAGGACAAGTTCTCCACATAACCCTCCTCCTCCACTGGAATTACATACTCGGTGAACCCCGAGTTCATCTCCTGTAAAAGGGGCCTGGCTTGACGGTTGAACAGAAGAGGGCTGATGTAGTCTTGGTGCAGCAGGTGAGGCGGAGATTGTGGTGGTGTCGTGGGTGGTGTTTCGGGTGGGGAGGTCATTGGTAGTGAGGTTGGAGTTTTCACTATACTATGATGGTTTAGTGGTTTACATTTTGATGGCCACTGATGAATTGTTTGTGTAATGCCCTATAATGATTGTTGCTTGTGATATCAGAAGCTTTTATGTTAAAATTAGTAATCTATGCACTTTGTATAATCAGCTTGGTGGAGGATTTTCTTTGCATTCACTTCTTAGTTCTCCCTACAAATGGGCCTTTTGAGGGTCGAAAATAAATTGGCTCATCGCTCACCAGTTCAAATGATTCTACCCAGTGGAAAAGAAGCACGATTATGTGTACAATTGCCTTGAAAAATGTAGGTGCTGATTGGAAGGAGAGAACGAAAAAAAGTTCAAACCAAAATGAAGTGTACTATTCCATAACTAAGTGCTTTAACAGCTTAGTAGCTTACTTTGAATGAAATCCACCATTTTGCACGAACGTCTTTAGATGCCTGTGACCAGCATGTATAAGGTCCATTATATGATTTCTTCCAGCTTTTTGACACTTTCTTAACCACAGAAGGGTCATGAAACCTGTTGTATATATCATCATAGAAAAATTGAGCCGCTTGTCATATATGATAATAATTGTCTATAATTATCAGCAGCATGATATGAAGCATGAGATTGATGTTGTTGGAGCTCCCCTATCTTGAATTGTAGACATTTTGCTCCTAATTTAATTATTTAAAGGAAAAATTGACAATATAGGTCTCAACTTTGGGTGAGAATTTTTAAAAGGTCTGAACTCTGAACTATTGATTAACCTGTGTAGAGTCTTAACTTTTAGCGGGCCTTAGTGACTTGAAACTGGCTTAATAGGTCATAACTTGTAAAACTTGGGTCACACCAGAAGGGTTAATTGAGGGAGGGAAGTAGGAACTAGGTAAGATTTAAAAAAAAATCGTCAATTTTAAGTCATCGAGGCCCGCTAAAAGTTAAGACCCCCCAAAGTTGGGACCTACACAAGTTAATCAATAGTTCAAACCTTTTAAAAATTATCGCCCAAAGTTCAGACCTCTATTGTCAATTTTTTCTTATTTAAATTATTATCTTTTGATTGCTTACAACTTATTATAATACTACCTAATAACAGAGAACACTTTGAAGCATTTAAGTGCAAGCACTACTTTGGTTTATTGCTTTGGTTTAGCTTGTTGATTTGGGAAATTATAATGCTTCGTGAGGTTATATATATATATATATAGCTGCATTTTTGCAATTTGCCAATGTGATAAAACTCTAACAGATGAAGTATGTAAATTACAGAAAGGAAAAAGTTGTGCAAATGAACAAGCATTAACAATAATGTCAGATCCATCATCACATCAAAAAGTAAAATCCCCCTCTCTCTCAAAACCTAAAAAACCGTAATTCCTTTTCCAGCCGCAAGGGGCTATCATCATCATCTCTTTGATGATAGTAAGCCCCAAATCCTTCTTTAATTTCTTAGTTTTTAATTGTTTAGTCTTTAATAATCCTCCTTCTTCTCTCTTTATGAGAGTTTTCTTCCCAGTTTTTGGTTTTATTATCTCCTTTAGTGAGAGTTTGGAGTATGATTTTCTTCTCTTCCCTTATGGAAGATTAGAATTTGGTAATTGCGGTTCGCTTAGAAGATTAATCTCTTTGATTGTTCGTCTGGCGAGGAATGAAGATTTAGAGTTTCATAATCACTGTAAGTTAGGACTACATAAGTATTTTCACCCAATTGACTATACATCAGTGGATCTTAAGCCGAATTAGTGCTAACTCACATATTTTTTTTTTTGAAAGAGAAATTTCATTAATTGAAGGCCAAACGACATCTACAATAAGTGTTAAAGAAAAACAAAATATAGTCAGACAAGATCAAATCAAATTCGTCTTCGAATAAACTACAATGAACCAGATCGAGCAATACAGCGCAGCCCCCTTGTGTTTGCTGAATCATAAAGCTATTGATGGGGAAGTCTATCATTTGACATAGTTTGGAGAAGAAAATTCTTGATTTAACCAGGTTGACCGCATCCGAATTTAATTTCCAATACTTTGATGTTGATGTTTTGAACTTCAAACAATGAGAACAATTTCTCATACCAATTTTTAAACTTCCACGTGGGAAGAGAATAAAACTAAACTCCAAACTCCCATGAAAGGAGAGAAAGAACCCAAAAATTGGGTAGAGAACTCTCAAAAAGAGAATGAATGGAAGATTATTAATAATAAAAACAATGAAAATTAGAAGAAAAAACAAGAATTGGAGGCTTACCACCATCGAAAGGATGATGGCTGCCCCAAACTAGAAGAGAAGGATTAGGGTTTTTTGAGAAGGAAAAGTGCTAACTCACATATTGTATTGTTTTAGATGAAGTTTTTTATTAAGGCTATTGTTGATCGTATCTGCGATGTAATTAGTTCTAAGGAGTTATGTATATGTGGTGGAATTTTAGATTTCTTAGGAAATATATGTAAGTGCCGTATGGCTTTCTATTATCAATGAAACTCTATTTCTGTAAAAAAAAAAAAAAAAAAAAACAATAATGTCACACCAACCAATTGAAACACACAGACTTGTTCATGATAACTTTTGACCTTCTTTGTTCGTAGATCGAAATCCTTACTATCTGCACATGTTTACCAGAAAAGAGATAATTGTTAAAGAATAGAAATACAACTGAATTAAGAGACAATATTATACTTGATTGAAAAAAAAAAAAGAAATTCAACGAAATTCAACCCCAATTATCATCTACGTGAAAATTTCACCCCTGCTTGTTTATTCTCTTGTGTGGGCTTGACACACTTGACCCACTTCAAGTACAACCTTCCTAGTCTTCCATGGCCTCTTTTATTTCTATTTTTATTGTTGGTTCTGCTTAACACAATATCTTGGTTTATATACAACCTAGTATGACAAGTATATGGCCTAAACCATGGCCTTGAGCTAAAAAAGAAAGACAAGCTTACTAATTATAGTACCCATTTATTTTTTACTTTATATATACTAGTTTTTTATTACTTATTTTTTCCTTATAATGCCTTGGTTCTATTATTGTGATGATGATTTGTTATCATCTTGTAAACATGAAACTCAAGCTAGTATAAGGGTCTGTTCTCCCCAACTTATTTTCAGTTCAGTTCAGTTCAATTCAGTTCAGTTGCAATCAGTTCAGTTCAATTGGAATCAGTTCAGTTCAGTTCCGAAATTATTATCATTACTATTAGTTACAATTTAATTCAGTTCAGTTCAATTCAGTTCAATTCAGTTCAGTTTAGTTCAGTTGCAATCAGTTCTATTCAGTTCAATTATTTTATGCCGAAGAGAATAGGCTAGTATAAGTTTTTTTGCTAATTAATGCTTAAGCTTGATTACTAATTCTATGCAATATTGCATTTAAATTTATAAATGATGTTAGTAGATTCTTTTTTTCAGTGACGCTTTAGCATTTTACTTAATATGCTCTTTTTTCTTCTTCCAATTTCATAGTTTGGTGCTTATATTTTGAGGTTAAGTTAATGGATCCACGAAGTCGTATATGGATGTATGAGAGATATGAAGGCCGATTACTAAGGAAAGAGTTTGTGGATGGAGTAAAGAAATTTGTCGAATTTGCAAAAGAACACACATATTTCATTGAGTCTTCAAAAATTAGGTGTCCATGTTCTAAATGCAAAAATACTAAATTTTTAGATATTGATATTGTCAAACAACATCTATACAAAAGAAGGATTCGTGAATGATTATTGTGAATGGGTATGTCATGGAGAGGATTTTGCTAACGTAGACTCATCTAATGCTATAAATAATCCATACATGGACATGATTATTGATGCAATGGGTCCAAGGGAAGGCAATGAATTTCATGGAAGGCTTGATGTTGTTGAAGAAGAGCCAAATTCTGAGTCTAAGAGGTTTTTTGATATGTTAAGGGCATCACAAGAGCCTTTGTATGAAGGGAGTTAGTTATCAGTTCTAAAGATGGCTTCAAGGATAACTAATTTGAAATACGAGTACAACTTACCTCATAGATGTGTTGATGGGTTTTCTTTTATCATTAGTGAAGCAATTCCAATTGAGAATTTAATGAAGAAAACATTTTATGAGACGAAGAAGGTTGCCCATGGCCTAGAACTTCCACATCAAAAGATTCATGCGTGTTCTAGTGGTTGCAAGTTATTTTGAAAGGAAAATGCATATCTTGAATAGTGCATGAGATGGGGGGGAACGTTATAAGAGGACTTCTAGAGGCAAGCATATTCCAGTTAAAGTCTTGATCTACTTCCCAATTACACCACGGCTTCAAAGACTTTATGTGACCGCAAACCTTGCACATGAGATGCGGTGACATTCTAATAATCCCCTGGTAAGTGGTAAATTAGCTCATCCAAGTGACAGTGAAGCTTGGAAACATTTTGATGCCACATTCCCAGATTTCGCGAAGGAGTCTCGTAATGTTAGATTAGGGATTTGTACAGATGGCTTTGCGCCACATGGTCTGTACGGAGGGAAATACTCTTCTTGGTGGTCGCTAAGTTAGTGCTAAAAATGGTTTTTCTTGTAGTGCATTCTCCATTTTCTCATGGTGGCCATTCTGCTGTCCAATAACAATAGCTCAATGCTCAACTACAACCTACTCATTTCTCTTAACACTGTAAACGCTGGCAGAAAAAGGTTGCTGGTTCCAACATTCGTTTTCCTTACATTAAAAATATTGAGGAGCCCATTCTTTCCAGTGTACCCATGAACAAGCTTTGCAATACATTCACCTCTTTAATTCTAGACAAAATAAGGCTTGGTATCTTCTGCAATGTATGCATTCCAAAATAAGACCACTTTTTCCTTGGCAAATTAAACTCATCATATATGAAACATACAGGGTCATATGCTATATCAGTTAATTAACCTCAATTAAAGAGTCGGAAAGCAATGTACAGAAGAAATTATCACTTGGATTTTCCCAGCCAACAAAGGCCTTTATAACATAGTTCCAAAATTATATCTATACTAGAATCTTTTAAACCCATGGAACAGGATCAAGTAAGAAATATAAGACAAATTAAAGGAACAAATAACTGCATACCTTTATATGGCCTGATTATAACATAATCTGTTGGTCGTTTACCTTGTAAAAAATAGATAAAAATAATTCCTAGATATATACAAAGCATCTATCACTTAATCTAAGCACTACAGCTACAAACAAAGAACTAGCAAGGAAAGTTGAAGATGAACATGCATTTACATATCTTTGTAATAAGACGCCTAAGGGATGGATTTAAAAAGTTAAAAGTAGCATCAATTCAAAAGAAACCATATTTTCACAGCTGCAGACACTAGGGGATTTCATAAAAAACCGAAGCAGAAAAACCGTACAGAAAAATCGAAACCGGTCATGCGGTTACCGAACCGAAAAATTTGGGATTAAACGGTTCGGTTACCGAACCGGTAAAAATTACAGTTAAACGGTACCGTTACGGTTATGATCTTTAGGAAAACGGTTAACCGAAAAGCCGGTTATATTTATTTTATTTTATTATTATTTAATTTTTTATAATAATTATATTAATTAATTATTATTTTTTTAGTAAATGCAGCAATTTAGACTAAGTAATGTACCGTAGAGTATAGACTGATTTATGAGAAAAGGTAAGTCAGTAACTAAGTAACAAAATGTGAAGCCCAAAAGTCCAAAATCTGAGAAGGGTCATGTGATGCCCAAAAGTCCAAAATCTGAGAAAGGGTCATGTGAAGTCCAAAAGTCCAAAACCAACACAATAATTGACTCTCATCACTAGTAAGTCATCAGTCATCAACTCAACTCTAACTCTTCCTGTAATAGTTACTTCAACTTGTAATAGTTACTTTAATTTGTGCCTCTGTGAACTACTATCTGCCATAGTTTAGAGATGATTGTGAACTACTCTCACTGTGAACTACCAACTTGTAATAGTTTAGATTTTTGTGCTTGTTTTTTCTTAGAACTGTGAGATATGTAATGTATGGTGCGTAATGTTTTTAGAGATAATTGTATTTGATAGAGAATCTTGGTATTAATAGTATAATATTTATGTTGAGAAAAAATTGAAATCTAATATATAAAATTAGCAAAATAATTTGATAAAACTTAAGTAACAGTTAATGGTTAACCGAAAAAACATACCGAAAAACCGGTTAACCGTTTATGCGGTTACCCGTTTGAACAGTTACGGTTCGCAAAAATGACGAACCGATACTTCCGGTTACCGAACCGAAATTTTATTTCAGGACGGTTAACCATCCATGAACACCCTAGCAGACACCAAAGATGTACAAACAAAGACTACATAGACCTAGAATAGGGATAACTCAGCTTCTTGACAGCGCACAATTGTATTGCAGTTTTTATATGTAGAAATTAAACATGAATAAAATATTTACATTTTATTCCTCTATTGTCCACCTATCCACCACGCACTCATATTTCTGGACAGTCATCGACCTAGAACTTGGATATTATGCTAAAATCCTCTACACGAAACTAAAAATCAGAAAAAAGTTTTTCTGGAGGAGCATGACCCAAGATGTAAGCACCATGTCACGGATGGCATCCGACACCCCTACAACATCGCTGGGCAGCCACAATGGGTTGGGCGCTCTGCGATGGCCCAACGATGGCTTTAATGCCATAAGGCATCTGGTGGCCCAAACAAGCTTCAAACGGGCTCAAACTTTGGAGTTCGCCATATTTTGGGTCAATAAATTAAAGATAATGGTCGAGCCACATCTTGAATTAAAGGCCCAGAGATAGGAGATGGTACATGACCATTTTCAGTGGTGCATCAGAAGATTCTAGAAGGGCCTAGCATGGTCTTAGATGTAAGCTTCTAGGCTAGGATGCTTCTAGAATGTATCTATATTATTCTTGTTGTACATATATGTGGTAGAGTGTCTAGAATGTACTAGGGAGTACATTGTGTAGAACCCTCCAATTAAGGAGGTGATGAACATTCTAGATTTAGGGGAAGGTAGGATGGAGGCCTATAAATAGGCATCCCCATTCATTTGTACATATCATCCAATACTTGTATTTTCTCTCAAGCAATATAAGAGCATTCCTTAGAAATCTTCTCTTTAGCCATCTTTCCCACACTTAGCCAAATTTCGTAGCCACTTAGCCTTGACTAGTCTTCCGATGGGAGTGTGAAGCTAGTAGGCCGCGTGCATATGACTAGGGAAATTAGTCCGCACGTGACAACCAGGAAAGGATATTTCATTTTTTAAGGCCTGTTTTTTAACTGTTGTACTCATTTATTAAGTTGAAGTTCAATTCCTCTTGATTGGTTATACTTTATCTGCTTCTTATGCCATAAAATGATTAGAGATTTCAATCATGGTCAAATCATGTGCAGACGGCTTAATTCCATCCAAACAGATATATCACATCAGTGTCCAAACTCACTATGATACATGAAACAAATCTTTCGAGTGTAACCTCTCAATAAAACAACCTGATGTATAGAAAAGTTGAGATAAGTATCATGAAAAACATTAATATCAATTCAAGATCATATACAGCTATAATCCTACTAAACAAGGGAACTCTAACAAAGAAACACCCAATATTACCATAAAAGCATAATTGTCACTATGTTTCAAAATCTGTAGTATCTAAAATGATATCTATGAGCTATAACCATCCTGGAAATAAAATATATGGAACGAAGTCAACTACATAAAGGGTTCCCTGTCCCAAAGAACCACCAAACATACATCAGTAAAGTCGGTACCCTCATCAAAAGGAGGTACAAAAAACTGCTCTGGAGTCAGCAATGTTAACTCCTCTCTGAAGTAGAACGCAGTGTAGTCCAGCAGGATCTCTTGGTTCTCTAAAATAATCCTCAAAGGAAACCTCAAAATATGAGAAAACTCGCTAAACTCCGCAGTGTTACCTCCCATCAACGTGAAAAGAGCAGCAGTTCTAACAACTAGTTGGAAATCATAGAAATAAGTAACATCGGCAATATCTACGCTAGCAAACTGTGGTGGTTGTGTATGCCGTAGAATGACGATTGTGATGAAAGGCACGGGATCACCGCCACTACCTAAGTCGCAATGTTGCTCAATCTCAAATGCAACCTACAAGAATATAATTACTCCGTACTCAAATTTAGCTTTATATGCGACAATCTAATAAATGAATTTCATATGGAACTAACATTTAATATTATTAAAACATAGAAATGTTAAATTAATTTTCCAATTTTTCTTCTTCTTTTTTTTCTTTTTTTTTTAAATGCCAAAGCAGCAGTATATTCAGTTTTGCATCCAAGTTAGACAAATCTCAACTAGTGACATTAGGAGATTACGTATGGGGCAACCTTCGAGTGTCTTGGTAGAGCCTTATTGTACTTGAAACTCACTGATTTGTTAGCTGAAGAAGGGATAGCTGGTATTGCCACTGTCTCAAGAGAAAATTTGTTACTGCTTGATTGCGTAGTGTAACAACTAACATGAATAGCTGATTATTAACTTCAAAACAAAGCAGAGTTAGATGATTGTACTATAAAGCATCGGGACAGCAAGGAATGCAAGAAAATCAGTTAGAAGTTCGAGTATCCTTGCAAATTTCTTTTCTGTATGAATACCATAAGAAACTGGAAGCTGCTCCTCTTTTCCATGAGAAAACTTCCAGCAAAAAAGTTAAAACGTCATTAACACAATCAATAATCAAAAATATTGTAGGTAGCAGTACCTCTTGGGGACTTGAAAGACCTATAAAATAAAGGCCAAGAGCTACAAAATTCATATAAGTCATTCATTCCTACAGCAAGACATCAATGAAACAACAAAGGTCATCAAAACCTTGTATATGACAATCAATAGATCCTTACAGAGTAAATTGTTGAATGGTAACAGAACTTTCTATAATACCTGGGGCGGCAGTTCAATTGTTTACCAAGCAGGTAACCTGCCATCTTACAGAGAAGATCGAAACATGAATTAAGCGAGAAGATCATGACCAGTATAAATCGAAATTCAAACTATTTGAGAAAGGGTCATCCAAATCTTATGACTTATGGTTCATCTTGCTATAGCATATTTTCAATGCAACACGAGAAACCCTATAGCATATTTTCATGTGACACCACAAACCATAACGACTAAAACAAGAATGACATAAATGGATTGTTGTAGTTCGATTCATAGCGTGTTATTACGAGAACCGAGAACCCTAAATTTCCTTGCTATCTTATGTAACCTTAAAAAAAGCGAAAGCCTCCGCAATGCAAAACTGTAGCTTTATGATTATAATTGGTAATTATCAAGAAAGAACAAAATCTAAAGCCAATAATGGTCCAAAGCCAATATGATTAAAGATGCTTCCTCAAAACAACAAAGTCTTACAAGTGTGTAAACTAAGAAATTGGGGTCAAATTTTGTTTATTTACTTTTCTCCCCTGATTCTTCTCACTTTAATTTTTAGAGTAGTAAATGAAGGCAAAATAGAAGAGGGATCGTTGTAAAGGGATCACTACAATAATGGATCAAGTGGTTGTTTGGTATACAGGAAATTGTTGGAACATTTATAGGGTAATGGGTTTTATAAGCTCATATGGTTATATACTAGAAGAGGAGGAGGTCTAGTATGCTAAGATTAGAATGCGCAAAATCACGTGAATCAATCAAGCAAGTTAGGAGGCTGGTCGCGGGTCGCGACATTCATAGCGGGTTGCGACCAGGAGGCCGTCTCGGGTCGCGACCAGCGCCCTTTCGCTACTCGCGATCTGTATCGCGGGTCGCGACGTGTAGTCTGACTTGGGGCGTGAAATTTTGCGTGGACGGTTTATAACCGTTGTACTGCATACGTTATCCGTTTAATGATGATTAAGTATTCTTAATCAGGGGATTAAAGGGAGATCAATGCTGTAACAGCTCTAATCAAGAGGGAATTTGATATATGACCCTTATCATTCATATGAGAGGAGAGAGAAAAATCAGTTTTTGATATTCCATTTGACTTGCTCTGCTTGAGAGAAAACTTGCTACTTTCTCTCTAGTGTTCTTCACAAACTTCAAACACAAAGTTGTTGTTGATTCACATAGAAGATCATCTTGTGAATTATTTTCTCCATTGTATCTCATTAGTTATTTCGTGTTAACCCGGTGATCCTAGAGGGGCGAAATTAAACTAATAGGAAAGCATAGTTTCCGTGCCTTGGAGTGGTATATCCGGTTCCCTTATTTGATCACACTTCTAACAATCTATTAGTTTAAATTCTTTCTTTTCGAATATCGCCCAATCACTCAAGGACATGACTATGAACTTCCAAAAGTTGGACAAGTTTGAGGGGGTGGGTTATAGAAGATGGCAAAAAAAGATGCACTTCTTGTTGACAACTTTGAATGTGGTGTATGTTCTTTCAACACCCATGCCACCATTCCCGAAAGATGGAGAGAAAGAGTCCTTGGAGACTACAAGGAAGAGAACAAAGTGGGAGAATGATGACTACATTTGCCGGGGTCACATCCTCAACTCTCTTACCGACCCGTTGTTCGACCTTTATCAAAATGTGGAGAGTGCAAAGGAACTTTGGGATACTCTTGAGGCCAAGTATATTTCGGAAGATGCTTCAAGTAAGAAATTTCTTGTTAGTAATTTTAATTCATTTAAAATGACTAATGATCGGCCTATTATAGAGCAATTTCATGAAGTTCATCATATTTTGAACCAAATTAGATCACATGGTATGGTGATGGATGAGGCTATTGCCGTAGCCTCAATCATTGATAAATTACCACATTCTTGGAAAGAAACTAAGCATTCCTTCAAACATAGGAAGGAAGATATTTCCATGGAGCAATTAGGAACTCATCTTCGTATTGAAGAGGGTATCCGGGCTCAAGATGGGGTTAAGGATACTACTCCTAGTATTCCTAAGTCTACCGTGAATATGGTAGAGGTTGGTGGGTCTAGTGGGACCAAGAAATCCAACAATAACAACTCTAAAACCAACTTTGCAAACAAGAAGAGGAAGACCCTCACTTGTTGGGTACGCAATGGACCTCATCTCAAGATGGATTGTCCTTCTAAGAAGAAGAAGACAAAGAATGGACAACCTAGTGTTGTTCAAAACCAAGGTAAAGTTGCACATGAAAATGTAATTGAAGAAATGAATTTTGTGGCTATGATTTCTGAAATTATGTTTGTGCAGGTTGATGATTCTTGGTGGATAGATTCGGGGGCCTCTAGACATGTGTGCAATAATAAGCACTTCTTCAAGTCTTTGGAAGAATTGGATGATGGTCGAATCTTGTATATGGGGAATGATTCTACGGTAAAGGCCAAGGGCATAGGCCAAGTAGAATTGTTGTTAACCTCGAGAAAGACTTTAACTCTCCGAGATGTTGTTTATGTACCGGAAGTTAGATAGAGTCTTGTGTCGGGGGGTCTTTTGAATAAATTTGGTTTTAAAGTTGTATTTGAATCGGATAAGTTTATTGTTTCCAAGGGTGGTATTTTTGTTGGACAAGGATTTTATTGTAATGGGATGTTTAAATTTAGTATTAATAATGCAATTGATACTAGTTCTATTTACATGCTTGATGTTTCTTCTCTATGGCACAATCGTTTATGTCATGTAACTATCGTAGATTATATGACATGTCTAAGCTAGGTTTAATACCTTCTTTCGATTTAAAGTTAGAGAAGTGTAAGACATGCATGCTAAATAAGATTACAAATAATCCTTATCCTAGCGTGACTAGACAAACGGTATTGCTTGAATTGGTGCATAGTGACTTGTGTGACTTTCATAGTTCACCTTCTTTGGGAAATAAAAAATATATTGTGACTTTTATTGATGATTATTCAAGGTTTTGTTACATATATTTATTATTTACTAAAGATGAAGCACTAGAAAAGTTTAGTATTTTTAAGACCGAAGTGGAACTTTAACTTAATGAAAAAGTTAAAAGACTTCGGATGGATAGGGGTGGTGAATACTATAATCCTAGCTATTTTAGTTCCATTGGTGTAATTCATGAAACAACCGCCCCATACTCACCTCAAAGTAATGGTATAGCGGAAAGGAAAAATAGGGTTCTAAAAGAAATGGTTAACACCATGCTTTCTAATTCGGGTCTAAATGACGGTTTTTGGGGTGATGCAATTTTAACTGCATGTTATATATTAAATCAAGTTCCTAATAAGAGGAATAAGACTACCCCTTATGAACTTTGGTGTAACAAAAAGCCTAATCTCAATTACCTTAAGGTATGGGGTTGTAGGGCAATTGTCAAATTGACGGAACCTAAAAGGAAAACTTTAGGTGAAAAAGGAATTGATTGCATTTTTATAGGCTATGCGGTACATAGCAAAGCCTATAGGTTTTATGTCATTGAGCCAAATGATGTTGTCTCTATCCATTCTGTGATAGAGTCAAGGGATGCAATATTTGATGAGACTAGATTCTCATCGATTCCAAGACCAAAGGACATGACACCTAGTACTAGTTCTAATGTTGTGGATGACATTAACAATGATCATGATACTACAACACCGGAAATTAGGAAAAGTAAAAGAATTAGAAAAGAGAAATCTTTTGGACCGGATTTTCATCTATATTTAGTTGAAGGGTCAAGGGAGTCTATTGTGACTCAAATTTCATATTGTTACAATATGGAGGAGGATCCTAGGACCTTTGATGAGGCTATGAAGTCTCATGATTCTGGCTTTCGGAAAGAGGCGGTGAATGATGAAATGGATTCAATAATGGGAAATCATACTTGGATTTTAGCTAATTTACCTCCCGGATGCAAACCTTTAGGTTGTAAGTGGATTTTCGTAAGGAAAAGGAAGATCGATGGAACCATACTAAAACATAAGGCCCAGGTTATGGTCCAAGGTTTTAGGCAAAGATATGGTATCGATTATTTTGACACTTATGCTCCAGCTTGCTAGAATAGCTACCATTAGACTTTTGATAGCATTGGCTGCGATTCATGGTCTAGTAATTCACCAAATGGATGTCAAAACTGCCTTCCTTAATGGTGAATTGGAGGAGGAAGTGTACATGAATCAACCTGAAGGTTTTGTGGTCAAAGGTCAAGAGACTAAGGTTTGCAAATTAGTTCGATCTTTGTATGGTTTTAAGCAAGCACCTAAGCAATGACATCAAAAATTTGATGAGGTCATTTTGTCTAGTGGGTTCAAAATAAATCAGTCCGATAAGTGTGTATATAGTAAATTTGATAATAATGGTAATGGAGTTATAATTTGCTTATATGTTGATGATATGCTTATCTTTGGGACTGATTTGGAACAAGTGGAAAAGACCAAAGTCTTTCTCTCTTCTAGCTTCTCCATGAAAGATTTGGGTGAAGCGGATGTTATTCTAGGTATTAGAATAATGAGAGGTAAATGGTCAATTTCTTTATCACAATCTCATTACATTGAGAAAGTGATTAAGAGGTTTAATGAATCGAATTCGACTCATTTTGCTACTCCGATGGATCCTAGTGTTCACTTGGTTCCGAGTAGTGGTACTCCTATTTCACAATTGGAGTATGCAAGCTTAATTGGAAGCTTGATGTATGCTATGACTAGCACTCGACCGGATATAGCTTTTGCTATTGGTAAACTCAGTAGGTATACTAGTAATCCTAGTATGTTGCATTGGCAAGCATTGAGAAGAGTGTTAAGGTATTTGAATAAAACCTTGGATTATGTCATAACTTACAAAGGAGAACCTTCTATTATAGAAGGTTACTCGGATGCTAGTTGGATTTCCAACAAGGAAGATTATTCATCCATAAGTGGATGGGTGTTTCTTCTTGGAGGAGGTGCTATTTCATGGGCATCCAAGAAGCAAACATGTATAACGGATTCCACTAGGGCATCGGAATTCATTGCATTGGCATCTTGTTACCAAGAAGCGGAATGGCTAAGGGATGTGTTGAGTGAGGTTGGCTTGTGGGTCAAACCTATGTCACCTCTTGCTATTCATTGTGATAGTACATCAACCATAGCTAAAGCTTATAGTGAAGTCTACAATGGCAAGTCAAGGCACATTGGAGTTAGACATAGCTATGTGCGTGAAATGATAGGGAATAGTTGTATAACTATTAATTTTGTTCGGTCTAGTTTGAACTTGGCGGATACGTTTACTAAAACGTTGTCAAGGGAACTAGTGAACAAAATGAACAAAGGGATGGGTCTTAAGCCTATTGATCAACCTTCAGCTAAGGAAAACTCAATTTGATGTCTAATACAACGTTAGATCTCAAATTCAATGAGGATGGTACTTTTCTTAAAGGTTGGAAGCACTTGCGTTATTTACACCCCGAGGTTAGTGCATGTTACTACAATGATAAGAGGTTGAATTAAGTTTCTTAATAAGTCTTTGATAAGTGCTCAATTGTAGGAGCATGTGCGTAAAGATTTACCTATATAAGCTAGAGGTTTGGCCGCTTCACAAAGTCTAAGGCTTGACTTGGAACGCTTATGAATGGATATGGACTGTAACGCCCCGACTTTTAAGCATTATTATTAGGTTAATTAATTATGTGATTAGCAGCGGAAGACCTAATTTAGTCGGAGCGTCACTGCCGTACCTCCCATCCGAAAAGTACAAGGCAACATACTTTAATAAACTAAACATATTATAATGATTTATTTAGGAATATATAATTAACTTAAACATAGCTAAAGTTTCATAAATTCAGTGTAAGTAAACTTATAATACATAGCCGTCATAGTTGCATAATCTAAAGTGAATTTTTCCTCACTGCTACGCCATCCCATCTTCATGTGAATACCTAAAACAGAAAAAGAAAACGTCATGAGCCGAGGCTCAGTAACATGCTACCCTAACATCGTAAATCCATTTCAATTCATTTTATTTGCAATCAGGGAGGAGAGAATATCGTAAAACATTTATAAAACCATTACGTAAACATAACATTATAGCATCGTCATGATTCTGTAATATCAATTTATTAACATTATCATCATTGACAACTGGCATATAGTTTTGTAGGACGCCTCCTACCAATGCGGTACCCCTTTCGGGTGTACGGCGAACAATGCGGTACTCCTTTCTTAAGTACGGCGAACAATGCGGTATCCCTTTTGGGAATACGGCGGACAATGCGGTATCCCTTTCGGGAATACGGCGAACAATGCGTTTCATTACTATGTTGTCATAACTTCTTTTCATTTATCATATTTGTGTCTTTTATGTACTTTTTAGAAATCATATAACAAAGTCATTAGTCATAAACGACGTCATCAGATCATCATACTTCTCATAGCATCAAATCATTTATAGAAACGTCGTTTACATAGTAAACATTTCATACCCCGCACACCATAAATAATATAGCATAAACATCGTATAAAACATCATAAAACATAGTTGGAAGGGGAGTGCGGGTGTTAGCAGTAGACGTTACCTCGATTCCTGCTTACCAACTTTGATAGCCGGGGGAGGCTTGTAATATCCTCTATCCTTTAATCTAATTAAGAATTGAGTAACGAAGTTCATTACTATCTAATCAGACTTGGACTTTCTAAAATATTATTTCATTGGGCGTCATAGTACTTATGTCGTTACTCATGTAGGGTCTTTCTAAACATAATAGGCATACTTAGTCGAAAGTGATAAACGCAGTCTTGACTTATTAATCGTGTTATTATTTTTAACATCTTTTAAACATAAAAATTACATTGAGGTGATACTAATGATAATTAATCTTGTCTAATAATTCATGCTTTGATAAACTATAAGAACATGTTACTAAATGGATTCTTTTTAACAGCATTCATATTATAACAACATTATATTCCTAATCTCTACTATGTTTACAAACTAGGCTAATGAGTGATATTTATTATTACTATCAAATTATTCATTTATTTCATAAATAGGCTTAGGTGTGGTTATCACTAAACTTGAATTATAATTATCATTAATCTAATGACCACTAATATATTATAATAGTTATCAATAAACTTATGAACTAAATATAAAGTCGTTTTTACAAACTAAAGTGTTCCTAATATTCAATTACAAAGTTCAGATTATGAGAACTAGTAGTTAATTTGTTTAACATAGCATTCTTAGTTTAATTCTTATTACAAATTTAGCCCAACCTAATAGAGGAGTACAAGTTAAACTTAGTGGTTTAATAACAAATAATCAGTTTACTTAAGCCCAGCATGTCAAAACAACAACATTAAACTAAGTAGCTTAACTTAATTAACCAAATCAGATTTTTAAGCCCCTTATATTAATTGTAAGTTACTAATTAACTTTAATGATTTTAACAATACTAAATCAGTTTATTCTTGACAAGGTTAGCCAATCTAATTACTAAGTGAAATCACCAAAGAAATTCAGATTACTTAACTATTGAACTAATAATCATTAAACAATACTTAGGGGGGGTGTGGTAAATACCTCTGCTCAAATGGGAGCAGGGACGACAAGCAGTAGGAAGAGCTCGGCGAGCTCCGGCGAGGCTAGCTAGCACCGGCGTGGCTGGGCCGAGACAGGGAGGCGGCGGAGATGTGCAGGTGGGTGGCGGGGACAGCAGCCCAGGCGGGCAGAGCAGCGAGACAGAGGAGGGAGAAGAGGGAGAAGGGAGGTGGTGGTGAAGTGGTCGCTGAAGGTGTTGCTGTTGGTGGTGTCGTGGCGGTGTTGTGGTCGTGGTGTTGGTGCTGGGCAGTTTGCCCAAAACAAAGGATGAAGAAGCTAAAATGGAGGAGAGAGAAAATGGAAGTTCTTGGCTATTTGTTTGTAACTTGTTCTGATTTCTTTGTTTTTGTCTAGATGATGAATATTTACTTGGTATTTATAGAACTTGTTGGAGACTACCATTGCTCTGTTGTTTAGTTTATAATTCGAAATATATGAACTTTGGTCAAGGTTTATTAATGGAGGAAGATATGGTGATCATCATTTGAGATTTTTGTTGGCTCAAGGAGTTGTTTTTGCTGACATTTGTGCTTGAAATGGGTGGCTACTAACATGAGCATTAAATATTGTGGAGTTGTAATGATTTTCTTCAATTAATTCATGGATGAGATTGTTGAGAGGAGGTACGGTGAGAGGAAGAAGATGGGCTAGAGTGGTAGATCATAGGGGCATTTTTTGTAAATATTAGTTTCTCTCTTTGCTTAAGTATAGAGTAGTTGTTTCTTTTATCTTATTGTTAGGTTTAACACAAGAAACTTAAAATAAGTTATTATATCTTTTATTATCTTTAACTCTTATTTTTGTTAGTTTAGGAAAAATATAAATTCTATTATACTAAATTTAAAAATTAAAAAGATTAGTAATACATAGATACGGGATATTACATCCTTACCTCCTTAGAAAAAGTTTCGTCCTCGAAACTTGAGATTAGCAATACAGTAGACTTGTAAAATTACACGTGCTCATATTCATTTCTTGAAAACAATTGTGCAAGCAATTACAAATAGAGACAATCGTAGAGAGATTTTTACTTCATCAAGATGTTTCTAATTCAAGTCAAACTAGTATCGTTGCATCGTACGTTCTTTCAAGGTGGTCTACGTTAAAGATCCCTATTACTATTGCTACCATTCCCATAGTTTGGACCATTTCTCCTATCACTTTGCCTTGGAGGCGGTTGTGGGCAGTTTCTAACCTGATGATCCTTACTTCCACATCTATAACATTCTCCACTACCTACTCGACAATATTTGTCGGTGTGATTCCATTTTCCGCATTTGGAGCATCCTCGAGTCCGATTGGAATTTTGGTTCCCATTACTTGGATCCTTATTCGCTATGTTTTGTCCTTTATATGAGTGGTCGTCTGATCGGAAGTCTCTCTTTCTTTTCCCATTATCATACACCTCCTTTCTTAGTTTTTTTTTTCTTTCGACGTTGATGGCTCTATCATACAATTCCTGGTAAGATTTGCTCATGTGTGCTGCTAGTTTCTCCTGAAGGTCAACGTTCAAACCTCCTTCGAAACGGTTCATCCGTTGGCGATCAGTGGACACCAAGTCTGGAGCAAATCGAGCAAGTTCATTAAATTTCACAGCATATTCCAAGACAGACATGTTCCTTTGCTTCAGATGGATAAACTCGGATTCCATCTGGAGCTGTAGAGATTGGGGATAGAATTGGCTTCTCATAGCCTCCTTCAGTTTCTCCCATCCGAACCCAGGCTGGCTTTGCATTTCCTTTGCAGTTTTCCACCAAAGATCAGCTTGCCCTTTCAGATAGAATACTGCGAAATTCACCTTCCATTTCTCGGGGCACTGTATAGCATTGAACAATTTCTCCATGCTATTAAGCCATTCTTCGAATTCGGTGGGGTCTGGCTTGCCATCATAAGTTGAGGGTCCATGAGTGGCGAATCGTTTGAACATATTGGAGCATTCTTCTTGTTCTGATTTGGCCCTTTGTCGATTTCCTTGTAGCAATTCCATCATCATACATCTCATGAGATCCATTCGTTTATCATTTGCAACGTCTCCCGTGGCATCTCCAAATACGGGGTCACTCCGTAAAACGTCGAGTCTTGCCCTCATCTCCTCTAACGAAACATCGGACTCATGGTTCCTATTTCCAGCATTAGTGGGGTCGCTTTCACTTGAAGCCATTTTCTAGCATATTAGCCATTTTCGAATCATCATGTGTTTATCCATCATAAAGCAAAACATCATATGATAAAATATTTCCCTTCCCGTTCCTAACACTCACACTCGTGTTTATTTTAAATCGAAACATGTTTGACAACCTTACACTCATTTCCGCTTTAAACTTTCTACACTTTTACTTTAATTACCCTTCATATTTCGTTAATAAAATCTTATATTGTATATAAGTTCACTATATCTCTATAAAACTCACTATAATAAGTTAATATAAATTACTAACCTGGTGCACACCAAGTTAGTGTGTACCGGGTCCATTTAAGTTTTTTTTTTTTGAAGAAGTTAAGCAAAAATTGAATCTTCAAACCCAAAAATGTTTTTTATTTTTGGTAAACAAACCCTAAAATGTTTGGAATGCAATAAAACATGAATCTTTTTTGCTGGTCTTTTTTTTTGTTGTTGTGGTTTCTTTTTTCCTCACAATTGACTGTAAACGGTGCGGTGGAAAAGAAGGGTATCTATGATACATTGATACTCAATACAGTCAACAGTAGGAATGGCAACGGGTCGGACTTGGGCCGGATTATGCATAATCCGACTCCGACCCTACAAGAAGTCGGATTTTAAATCTGACTCCGATTCCGACTCCGACATCCGACTCCGATAATCCGAACCCGATCCGACTTAAAATCCGGACATCCGACTCCGATCCGACTCCGATCTGACTCCGACATCCGACTCCGATAATCCGAACATCCGACTTTTTTTTTTGCACAATTTTATATTGTAAAAAAAAACTTGTATAATACAAAAAATCTAAGCAATAATTTAAGTTTAACTAAGCACATAAAATCAAATAAGCAAATACATGATTAAAAACAAAAGTCCATAACTCATAAGGTTTATAGGGTATTACCGTATTAGACTATTAGGATGGCCCATCATCGAATTGAGTATATATAGGTTAGATCTTGTCTAATAAAAGTATACAATATTTTTAAATGATATCATAATTCATAAGCATATGTATTATAAGTTTGATAAGAGTGTCAACTGTCATATGACTAAGCATATGATATGAGTATATGATAGTATGACACATACATACTACATTGGAGAGTGTCATGTCATGTGCCACCAACCCATCTTTCCTTTGATAGAAACGTCTTTGAATATAAACTAAGACCAATTGCTTTGAAAGTCAAAATCAAAGTTAGAGTATACATATGTAATACATTAATATATAAAAAATAAGACTAATTGCCTCAAAGTCGGAGTCGGAGTCGGATGTCGAGTCGGATTATGTCGGAGTCGGAGTCGGAGTCGGACATCCGTCGGAGTCGGATCGGAGGTGTCGGATTTTTTATGAGATCCGACTCCGACCCTACTCCGACTCGGAGTCGGATTTTTTAAACGGAGTCGGATGCGGATTTTTTTTTTCTCGGAGTCGGCTCGGATTTTTTCCCGGACTCGGAGTCGGACTAGGGTCGGATCCGGACTGGATTGCCATCCTTAGTCAACAGTCACATATATGGAATCTCTGATTGGGGCCACAAAATGTGAGTAATTCGGGCCAACTTTCAGGCCTAGTTTTGTTAGATTTTAAAGAATCTAATAAAACCCTCAAAGATGTAACTTGGGCGGATTTAAGGCTAAAGATTACCTTAAGAATACTTTTTTGGGAAAGAAAGAAGGTTAGTATATGGCCCAACAATCTTTTGGCATCATTTGTTACTTTGTTGGATCTTTCTTAGGAAATTGACATGTTGCGGGAGTTTTTTAACTTCTCGTATGTTACATTTCTTAACTTGGTAACAACTAACAACCACGACTTATAAAAAAGTATTAGTTGGTGTGCAGGTCATTCTGAATAATGCCCCAGAGTTTTTGTAAAGATGACATGACATGAATTAGCTGTAATTTTCTTTCTTTGAAGTAACATGAATTGGCTATATCTTTCTAAAGAGATTTAATTTACAAGTAAAGAGATGTGGTTTGATGGTAGAATGATCACGCTCTCTTATGTAAATAGTCTAGGGATTAAAACCTGATAAATAATTTTTTGTAAATTTGAAATGAAAGATGTCATGTTATGTCTTATGTGACGCTATGTCAACATATGGAGATTAATTTGGTGACACGTGGCGAGCTTCAATACTGCCCCCGCGCATTTTAATAATAATATAGATTAATTTTCGCTTGTATTTTTGTCATCTCCCGACCTATAACACTCAATTATTTGTTATTTTTCTATAAAATCATGATCCCCACTCCTCAAAACACATTTTTTTCATCTTTTAAATATTTGGGCCTCCAAGGCACCAATGATGTAGCAAATAATGAAAGACGGAGGTAGTATAAGAATTTTTATTTTGAGTGATAGTTATAGGAGTGCTTGATTCCTCAAAAATAGGTGCTTATACTTATAATACATTTCTCGTTTGTTTTTGGCACCAAAACGTTAAGAAATGTGTACAAGATGTATATGGCATAAGAGTATCGTTTATGGCATGAGAGTTTTAGTATGACTCATTGTTTTTTTATTTAATGGCGTTTTCGTGTCACTAGACACTAATATTAATAACGTCAAATAAAGAGGACCGTTGCAAATCCATATGCAATAAGTTACCATAAATATTTAGAATTCATAACTGTTCTTAATTAATTAATCTCAACGTTTTTACCTCTTTGGACTGTAAATATAAACCACACTACCTACATGAAAAAATGGAACATTTGAAAAAACTTGAAAAGATCCATACTTCTATATATAGAAATAATGAATGATGATCTTCCATACATGGATTCCAATGTCATTGATCTCTCTCTTCTCTCTTCATCATCTATGGATGATAATGCAGAAGAAATGAGGAAACTTAAGTCTGCACTAGTCTCTTGGGGTGCATTCAGGTGATTATGAATCATGTTTTGCCTCATATCATGAGTATGCACTTACCAAATTATATAGTTGCTATTAATCCTTCTATTTTTACTAAATATATAGTTGAGAAACTTTTAACAAACTATATGTTACATTATAATGTATAAAGACTCATAAAGGTAATGATATTATAGGCGATTCGATCTCAAATACCCCATAAAACATCACTAATTAAGCTAAGCAGTAAGTAGTAACGCTTTTATAGAAAAGTTATTGATCGATTGTGCATAAATATAATGTTACCTCTATTATATAAGGCAACACATGGGAGACACCAAAAAAAAGAAAAAGGTAAAAAAGAAAAAAAAAAAAAAAAGATTACTAACTTTCTTTATTTTTGAAAAAGGGAGGGAGAAAAAAATTATCACATTTAAACTGAACATCCATTTTTTTGAAAAAATAAAATACAAAAACAATTCGTACGCATTGCGTGTATATAAGACCAGTATTGCAATTGAGTAAACAAGGGAGACATTACAAGCCCTTCTGGCCCATTATGGCAACTTCACAATCTAATGTCCACTTGTTCTCACTTTATTTTTTTGTGTTTATGTTTTTGCTATTTTTGTAGCTTGTAAATCATGGAATGTCAATTGAATTTTTGGACGAAATTTGTAAAATTAGCAAGCAATTCTTTGAACTTCCTTTGGAGGAGAAAGATAAATATTCAAAGACATCTACAAACCCTGACGGCCCGTTTGGTTAGATGTCATAAATGGTGGTAATGGTAATGCATTATAGTGTAAATTTGTAAAGGAAATCCCACATCATTACCCATGGTAATGCTACTTGATCCTAAAACATCCATTTTTTTCCTAAAATCTCATTACCATCCATTACCACTTGGGAAGGTGGTATTGGATGGTAATGAAAATTTATATAGGAAAACCCATATTTTGTGATGAAGTTTCATTACCATGGTCATTGACATGAGAACTTCTTTACAAATTTACACTAAATTACATTACCATTACCACCATTCATGACCACTAACCAAACGGGCCGTGATGGTTATGGTACTGATTATCCAAACAATACTTATCCCATAAGTTACCGATTGTTTCTCATAATATATCCAGAAAATCAACGAAGTCATGAACGTTGGCCGGAAAATCCTCAAAGCTTTAGGTAAGGAGCATCTCAATCAAATTCGTTATTTAGAAGTTTTTAAGTTTTCCTATGAGTATATATATCAGAGTTTTTGTTTGGTTGATGTAATACTTGGCAGCTAATTTTTACTTAAAAAGTTTTGAGAACAAGGATTCCCATCATAGATGAAAAAGTAATATATTATGACTATATTTGAAAATAAAAGATAAGCAGTTTTACAATCGTGAAAGATTTACACAATAATATGTACATATATATATACCCATAGGGTTCCACGCTTCCACTAATAACAATGACATCAACCCAGCGATATAATTGATGTCTTTTTAGCTCACGAATTATACAAAGAGACTGAATTATAAACCATGCTAACTTCAACATCATAATATAACTTTTTATTATTATAATTGTGAGTTAGATGCATAAAATTCTCACACCATGACACCAATACCATGAAATCTATTGTTGTTAACATATGCCATTCATAGTTTCTTAGTCCTTAGAGCAAATATTGGCATAAATGGTGAGAACTATGAGTCAGCAAACCAAATACTATAAACTAAGTAATTGTACCCAAAAAACTTAATTATAAAGGAAGTTCACAAAAAGAGATTGCATGGTGTACGTGTCAAAGTTGAAATTTCAAGTTATCAGAAGCAGTAGAGAGAATAAAATAAATTATCGAAAGTATACTTTTTCCCTCAAACATCGATAGGATGTTTTTTTTTTTTTTTGAAAACGGGGAAAATGTGCATTAATTAATAAAGGAAGTACAACCTAATGCTAATATAATCTTGCAAACACAAAGAAACTAAACTGAGCGATACGCGCTCTTACATAACTATTAGAAAAACATAGATAACTTAAACAAAGATAAAACTGCTCGATCTGGAGGGCTGAGATGATAAGTAACTGTAGAAAACATCTTATGCTGGTAGATGACTAGCGCCAGAACTCTGACGAACGAAGAGAGATGAGAAGGCTGATTTCACAAACGGGACACCAAAGCAACCGCGAGAATAGAGACTCGCTACAGGACCAATCCCATTGACCTTCTGTCACACGGGATTCTACGTCCAGATTTCCAGGAAAAGTCACATTCCTTTGTGATTCAATACCCTTTTGAAAGGGTATGTCAGGCTTCTCCATTGATGAGAAGCTCAAATGAGTAAACAAATTGGGGAGCCGCCTCCAGATTTCGTTTTGTCAAGGCAATGATTGATAAAATCATTACCAAGCGAGATTGAGATTTAACCAGAGTTAGATCTCGAAGAACCGTCCGATTGTCAAAATCGGACAAAACAGACCCCATCCATGAAATCTCTTGCCACGCAAACCCTAACCAATCACTAAAACCAGATCCAACATCAAGATCAAAACGACCTCCAGCAATGAACAAAAGTATCAAGCAGCTTATTGGAACTAACACAAAACCCATACTAACGCATCCACACACCAAATAACTTAACGTATTTCCAACACACACTAGGGGAAGGGGGAGCTGGATAACCAACTACGAAAGGGGACGATAAAGTCAACACTAACCGGAGAAGGGGACGCCCAAACTGATGCCTTCGTTATACTAACCAAGGGAGGGGGGAGGGAAGGGGAAGCCCAAACTAAGGCCCGACACCGACCTAGGGGGTAGGGGGTACGGGAAGCCCAAACACACGACACCGGGGGAGGGGAAGGGGGTGCCCAACAACACAGAAACAGGGGAAAGGGGTGTGGAACCCGACGCACCGCCCAGGGAAGGGGAGGGAACAGTTGGAAATACGACGACAAGGACGAAGCGACCAACAACAGGGGAGGGGGGAAAGGAGACTCTACAACGCGACGAGGGAGCATTGGTTTAGCCGACGAGCGCCGAAACCGGAACAGACAGACTGACAAGGAAGAACATAAAGCAAAGAACCCACCGACTTAAAAGAACAAAACGCGAGGAAAACCACCGACAAAAAAGAAAGGAAAGCAAAGAAAAAGCTAGAGGAACTCGCCGGAGAACACGTCGGCGGCTTGCGCGGCGCTGGAACTCCGACGAGTTCCTAGGGTTTGTTTTGAGGGGAGAGGCTTTTAAGGAGAGAAGGCAGAGAAAAAAAAACTTTAGAGAGAGAAGCTTGATAGGATGTTCTATTACAAGTCATTTGGAAGCTTTAGATCCTCGAAATTTTAACACATGCATCACTAAAACTTTATTTTTGCTTACAAATTTCATAATTCAATCTTTTGTATATTCTCATACAGTCATACTTCAATCTAGTTTTTCGTAGTATAATCTTTTTTTTTTTTTTGTTAGCCCATATCTCAATCTAATTTTATCAAAATGTCCCCCCTTTTATTAGTTGTAGAACTTATGATAGCACCACATTATAAACGTTATTACTGTTGGAAAAATGTGGTGCGTTGGTAGGGTTAGCAATTGGGCGAGGAGGGTGCGAAGGATGGTATCTCCACATCCGCAACCGCATAAAATTCTCATCCCCATCCTCGCCCCACCACCCATTGGGGGGGAAAATTCCAGACCCATCCCCGCCTCACCAGGTACGCATTTATACTCATCCCCGCCCCACCACCCACATGGCTATCTGCACCCGCTTCGTATCCGCTGTGTACCCACTTAATCCTCACCCCACCACCTGCATGGGTATCCGCACCCGCGTCGTACCTGCATCATACCCACATATTTATGTTTTGCAAGATAAAATTATTAATAATATAAGTATATAAGAAGAATTTTAATAATAAATATGCGGGGCGGACGGGGGTGGGGTGGGGCGGGTGGGAATGGGGAGGGTACAGTATAAAATCCACACGCGCTCCACCACCCATTGCGGGTATGATTTTAGTCCCCATCCCCGCCCCACTTGGGCGGGGATGGGTGGGTCTACTACTTGACCCGCCCCACTACCATCCCTATGCGTTGGAGCTAAAGGAATCACTATAACTAGATTACAAAACGTCAATAGATGCTTCTAAATCTTGTTCTAACGAATGCTTTTCTAAAAAAAACAAATGTAATTCATCTCATTGATGGAAAACCAATAAAAATCATAACACCATTGTTTAGCCTTTAAATTATGAACGAAGTACCATTGTCCTTAAGAGGTTTCCTCCTATGTAATTTTGGACATTTTATCGTTGGATTAATGAACTATTTCGCTTTTCCTAAAAGAATAGATGAGCTAAGTACTATTTATGTATGTATAGAAAATACCTTTCAACCACAAATGAAAGTACATTGCTTCATATTTGATTTTAAGTCTCATAATTAATCACTCATATATATTCTAATTTGTAGGGAAGTTTTGAATGAATACACCATGAAAGTACAAAAAGTACATGACTTATTTGCACAAGCCATGGCAAAATCCTTGGACTTGGAGGAAAACACATTTCTAAAGGGATATGGCGTGCATTCAGAGATGATATTACGAATTAACTACTATCCACCATTTCCACTTGTGGATCGTGCTCGTGTAATGACTAGACACTCTGATGCATCAGCTCTAACATTTTTACTTCAAGATAGGGAAGTTGAAGCCCTTGAAATACTTCGTGATGATGAATGGTTTAAAGTTCCAATTATCCCTCATGCTATCATGGTTATTATTGGTGATCAAATAGAGGTATGCCTGGTCTATCTATGGTTCATTGTTATACACTGTTGCACATATGGTTTATATATGGAAATATATTCATATTATCAATATATTTCTGAATAATAATCCCCATATTATTTGCGAATTAAAGAGAAATATAATGTAATTTTTTTTTTAAAGGAGAATATATTATGTATTTAAAAAAAGCTTCTACCTTTAGTTCTCTTTAGTTCATGAAAGGTGAAGGAGAATGAAAAAATCACAGAAAAGGCTTATTTTTCCTCCAAATAAGCAAATAGGCTAATTGAGAATAGATATGAACATTTTTTCCTGTTTCATATACCATTGTATTTTCTATGTTTCTTTTTAAATGCAATCAACACCTTGACTTTTACACTATTCACACACTTTAAGTTGGCCGTGCTTTTTTTATTATATATATATATATATATATATATATATATATATATATATATATCATATAAAATATTGTTGGATTTGTTTCAATGAATATTTGTATAATATCAAATTTTATAATGGTTGACAAACATGAAAGTCAACTGTTGCACTTATTTACAAAATTCAGCTCTTAGCTTGCTAGTTGTTTATGATGCTTTAATAAAAAAAACTACTCCGTATATGACGTTTGTGATATGATAATGCCCAAGCAAGGTAAATGGTCGTATATTCAGGATAATACTTTGCTACTTCTATTTTTAACCATTGTGAATTTTCTTTTAGTAGATGATGAGTAATGGTATACTCAAAAGCGCTGAGCATAGGATAAGATCGAATCCAGAGAAGGCTAGATTATCTCTAGCCTTATTTTGTTCACCTGATCTTGAAAAAGAGGTTGGACCTATAAAAGATTTGGTGACTAATGATCGACCTCCTTTATACAGAAATGTGACAAGATATAAAGATAGTTTTGAGAAATATTATATACAAGGCCTTCGACCGATATGAGTTGTGAAGATTTGATTGTTGGGTGCAGCACATTTTCTAAAAGGTGATTGACATGCTATTATATTTATTGGAGTATAGTATAAATTATATTTGTGCATATAGAGATATAGAAAACCTATCAAGGTCTTTCTAAATATATTGTTACTAAATTATTTGTGTTTTAATTTGGTGCAAATATTGTTATTGAACTATAATATTGGAATAATAAAATCAAAAACTAGTTTATGATATTTTCTTTTATGTGTGGGAAGAGATCGACGACAATTAAAGAATCTTTACTAATCGCAAAAATAGGAAAATACATTTATCATTTATGCTTAAAATTCATCATACCCTTAGTTGTAATATCCCAAAACTTAAGCAATCAGTTGATATTAACAATAATCTTAATGAAGTTAAAATTGTCTTTACTATACTGTGACTTAATATTTCTTCTAACTAGACTAATATGATGTGAATTTTAAACTAACTAAACTATAATGAAATTAAGACCAAACATTATATGAGTACTAACAATTGACAAATTTGGGTAAAACAACATAAAGAACTAAATCAAAAGTAAAGGGGAAATGACAAAATATTAAAACTCCCATTAACTTTGCTCACTTCTCTCTTCTTCCTCATAGGAACATGAGACTCTCGTGATTAGACTTTTCTATCCCCAAATTATCTCAATTCTAACAAAACATAATTTTATTTTAATCTATGGTCTCATAGGCCATTTTTTTTTTAATAAGGCAAGAAAA